>ML662452.1:4229831-4365537 GCA_007570785.1 Antilocapra americana
ATAAAGAAGATGTGGTGTGTATATATTTACACACATAATAGAATATGAGCTATAAAAAAAAAGAACAGAATTCTGCCATTTGCAGCAATGTGGATGGAACCTAGAGAGTATTATGCTTAGTGAAATAAGTCAGAGGAAGACAAATACTGTATATCAGTTTTATGTGAAATCTAAAAAATAACACAAAGGAATAGATATGCAAAACAGAGACAGACTCAGAGACATAGAAACAAAGCTGGGGTCACCAAAGGGCAGGGCGAGGGACAAACTCAGGGTGTGAGGTTAACAGATACAGACTATTATGCATGAAACAGACAGACAACCAGGGTTTCCCATGTAGCACGGGGAATTATGGGCTTCCCCGGTGACTCAGACGGCTAAGAATCTGCCTGCAACGCAGGAGTCCCAGATTTGATCCCTGGATCAGGAAGAGCCCCTGGAGAAGGAAATGGCCACCCACTCCAGTACTCTTTCCTGGAGAATCCCATGGACAGAGGAGCCTGGTGGGCTGGAGTCCATGGGGTCGCAGAGTCAGACACAGCTAAGCAAACGACACATGCATACTCACATACGGGAAATTAGACCCACGATCTTGTAATAACCCACAATGGAGGATGATCTGAGTACTCAGTCACTGTGCTGGGCACCTGAATCTAAAATTATATTGTGAATCAACTATACCTCAATTTTTAAAGAAATGGTAAGGTCTGCAGATGGCACAGCCATGAGGTTGCAGAGGAAGTCAGTGACCCTGCCTGCCGCAGACCTAAGATGAACGGCTCTTCTGCCCCCGAAACCGCCGTGACGGTCCAGAATCACCCACAGCACTCACACCCACATTGAATTTCTCATCATGCAGCTTTCACAAATGAGTGATGAGGAAAGATATTTATCAGGGAAATCTCTCTGTCGATGTAGCCACCCAACCTACGGAACATTTTTCTCCTTTAATTTCTGTCTTGTGCCTCCGGCAGAAACAAATAAGAATGAGTTGAGGAGCCTCTGCACACTTCAGAACCAAGAAACACCCCACCTGTAAGGGATGGAGGCTGAAAAGAGGAGTAAGATGGAGCATGGCAGCCCAAGGGTCCAGCGTGGTTGGCAAATGTGTTTTGTTTGGAACAAGCAGTGTGGTTGGGTTTTTTTTTTAATGTTTAAATATGTAAACATTCAGATATCTAAAATGAAAAATCCAGCTGTCCGGCTTCTCTGGAAAAATAAGTCTGACCCCATGGTAAGAAAGATGGCAACTACCTGGCACAGTGAGATGACCGAGGTGCAAGCTGTCCGGTTTGCCTCCACCCCTCTGAGCCCACTTCACTCATTCCCTTCTGAGTGATCAACTCCCCTTGGTTTGCCCCAGATGGTTCTGGTCTTATAACTGAAAGTCCCATGTCTTAGGAACCCAGTCAGTCCTGGACAAACCAAGACAGTTGCCCATCTTAGGTGTCTGCCTGGTCCCAAGAAACAGAGGTGATGATACTCCCATAGTTTGTGTTACATGCTAACAAGAGTTCTAAGCATCTTAACCAAATTAACTCCCTCAATCTTCACAGAATCCTCATAGCATGAGGCAGGTACTAAAACCATCCTCAGTATCACAGATGAGAAACTGAGGCGCAGATAGCTGAAGTCATACCCAGCCCAGAGGACTCTGCTGTGGGCTGGCACTTCAGTCTCATTCCGTGTGTGTGTGCACGCACGCGTGAGTTAGCCGCTCAGTGGTGTCTGACTCTTTGCGACCCCATGGACTCGAGCCCACCAGGCTCCTTTCTCCATGGGATTCTCGAGGCAAGAGTACTGGAGTGGGTTGCCATTTCCTTCTCCAGGTGAGCTTCCTGACCCAGGGATCAAACCTGGGTCTCCCACATTGCAGGCAGATACTTTACCATCTAAGCCACTGGGGTCTCTAATCCAGGTGAGCCAAGGCCCTCATTTTAGGCTAATGTGAAAGCAAGGCACGTGACCTGCTTCTGGAACACTCGTCCCCATGCCTCTGTGTGGCAGACGTGTTCCTTGCCCATGTTAGTTGCTCAGCTGAGATTCTATAAAGATGAAGTACTTGGAGCTGTGGCAGCTACTTTCTGACAAAGGTCAAGCTTTCAAGCTTAAGGATGGAAAGTCAACAGATTCAGGGTGGTGGAACAGGAAAGTGCAGCCACCAAACCGCTTATGGAGTGACCCCACCTCCAGATTCCTTTATATATCAACACTGTGCAACTGAAATAATGCTCAAAATTCTCCAAGAGAGCCTTCAACAGTACATGAACCAAGAACTTCCAGATGTTCAAGCTGGGTTTAGAAAAAGCAGAGGAATGAGAAATCAAATTGTCAATATCCACTGGATCATCAAAAAAGCAAGAGAGTTACAGAAAAAACATCTATTTCTGCTTCCTTGACTACACCAAAGCCTCTGACTGTGTGGATCACAACAAACTGTGGAAAATCCTTAAAGAGGTGGGAATACCAGACCACCTGACCTGCCTCCTGAGCAATCTGCATGCAGGTCAAGAAGCAATAGTTAGAGCCAGACATGGAACAACAGACCGGTTACAAATTGGGAAAGGAGTACATCAAGGCGGTATATTGTCACTCTGCTTATTTAACTTATATGCAGAGTACATCATGAGAAACGCTGGGCTGGAGGAAGCACAAGCTGGAATCAAGATTGCAGGGAGAAATATCAATAACCTCAGATATGCAGATGACATCACCCTCATAGCAGAAAGGAAAGAGGAACTAAAGAGTTTCTTCATGAAGATGAAAGCGGAGAGTGAAAAAGTTAGCTTAAGAATCAACATTCAGAAAACTAAGATCATGGCATCCAGTCCCATCACTTCATGGCAAATAGATGGGGAAACAATGGAAACAGTGACAGATTTTATTTTCTTGGGCTCCAAAAATCACTGCAGCTGGTGATTGTAGCCATGAAATTAAAAGACACTTGCTCCTTAGAAGAAAAGCTATGACATACGTAGAAAGCATGTTAAAATACAGAGACATTACTTTACTAAATGGACAAAGGTCCATCTAGTCCAAGCTATGGTTTCTCCTATAGTCATGTATGGATGTGAGAGTTGGACCATAAAGAAAGCTGAGCACCAAAGAATTCATGCTTTTGAACTATGGTGTTGGAAAAGACTCTTGAGAGTCCCTTGGACTGCAAGATCCAACCAGTCCATCCTAAAGGAGATCAGTCCTGAATGTCCATTGAAAGGACTGATGTTGAAGCTGAAACTCCAATACTTTGGCCACCTGATGTGAATAGCCAACTCTTTAGAAAGACCCTGATTCTGGGAAAGATTGAAGGCGAGAGGAGAAGGGGATGACAGAAGATGAGATGGTTGGATGGCATCACCAACTCAGTGGACATGAGTTTGAGCAAGCTCTGGGAGCTTGTGAAGGACAGGGAAGCCTGGTGTGCTTCAGTCCATGGGGTCACAAAGAGTCAGACACAACTGAGTGACTGAACAACAAAAAATACCCTAACTAATACACCATGGAACCCTCAAGAATACCTTTGCTTTTCCCACGAAGTCTAGAGCAGCTTGCTCCCTATTTTCCTTCTCTCTGTGCCCCCCATGACCTTATAGAGATTTCCACGGTTTAGGGGCACCTTGTAAGCATGAGATGCCCAGACCAGTTTCACTGTGCCAGGCACATTAAAGAATACACACACACAGAGAGAGATCTGTGGGTTGATAAGCCAAAAGTTCACCATACAGAAGGGAACCAATTCAAGCAAAGGGACATGTTTTCCTGAAATTCACTCAATAAGCAACACTGTATGCTGGGTTTCCCTGGTGGCTCAGACAGTAAAGAATCTGCCTGAAATGCAGGAGATCCGAGTTCAATCCCTGGGTTGGGAAGATTCCCTGGAGAACAGAATGGCTTACCCACTCCAGTATTCTTGCCTGAAGAATTCTATGGACAGAGGAGTCTGGTGGGCTACAGTCCATAGGGTCCCAAAGAGTCACACACAACTAGTGACTAACACTTTCACTTTTCTTTGAGTTTCTACCAAAGGCCAAGCACTGTCCAGGTTGTGGTCCCTTTACGTCTCTCAAACCACCTTCCCTCATCACAGCGTCCTTGGGTCCTGGCCGTGACCATCACCACCTTTAACAAGATGCTTCACCATTCTGGGTCTCAGTTTCTCCATCTTTAAAATGGAGATGCTCATAATTCCAGCCTTTATTAAATCACTGATTTAATAAAACAGTGATTGCAATGTTTTCAACGAAGCGTCTGGCATATAGAGATGCTCTATTAATGTCCATGACTATCTCTGTTTTGGGGTGGAAAGTGGAATAACTTAGAAAAGCTAGGACACCAGTGTTTCTCTTCTTCAAGTAAGGAGCTTAACACTGAGACTTTCCCAAGGGACCCAAATATCTAAATTTGAGTTTAGACCCAGATCTGTCCAGGTACAAAACCCATCCTAGAGAGCAGAATATTATTTTGAAGTAGGTAACGAAGAAAAGGAAAAAACAAGAATTTTTATCCACATTTGGGATCCTAATAAAAAAGCAAAGCTGCCTTTTGCATGGCAGCCTAAACACTTTTCACTGAGACCTTTGATTAAAGACAATTACCCTTGCTTTGGTGATAGAAAAGCTGATCTCAGCGAATCAAGAAAGTTATCCCCAAATGACAAACGGAATTAAATATCCACTCAGCTTGTCCAGATGGCCTCCGAAGCCATGGAACCACAGGACCTGATTACAGTGACAAGTGCGGGGTCATGGGGCTGCCTGGAAGAGAACAAAATCCACTTTCAAACGATTCTCCAATGATTTCAATTAACTGTGGGCTAAACCAGACAGTTAGCTGCATAAGCATAGATCTCTGTGCTTTTAATTAAATTTCCTCTAGTCTAAATGCCGCTTTGAGATTTTCAGAAGGAAAACACAATGTTCAGGAAATGCAATTGGATCTGATGTGTATGTGGTATATAGAGTTCAGGTGGACCCTACCCTCCCAGAAGCATGTGTAAAAGCTCTTTTGTTTGTTGGTATTTATAATTATTATTAGCAACTTTTCCATAAGACCCACACTTCTGTTCACTTGGTTCCCATCCGTCCTGTAAGGATCAGCAAACTGCAGCCCCTGGGGCCCAGTGCGGGCGGCACTTGTTTTCCTAAACATAATTCTGGGGCACAGCCTCACTTGTTCCTTTCCATGTTACCTATGACTGCCTGCATGCGGCCCTAGCAGAGTGGAGCCCTTAGGTGGCCAGCGAAGCCCAAAACGTTTGCTGAGCCTTGCAGAGACCACAGAAGAAAGACCCCCTGAAGAGGCTGCCAGCGGTGCTCAGCAGCCTGGACTTCATCCAGGAGGCGACAGGGAGCCACTGAAGGGTTTGGAGCAGGCTGCAGAGCCGCCACTGGGAGCAGGGGAGGTTGGGGCCCCAGCCCCGCCCGGGGCCACTCACCCCACCTGGGTAAGGCTGCTCATTGCAAACTCCTTCGAGGCTACTTGGGCGCTGTTGCCGGCGTGGCCAGCCCTCCTGCCAGGGAGCAGAGCCAGCCCCAGGGACCCAGGGGCAGTGCCCCTCCCCGACCAGGCTGCAGCCCTCAGCCAGGGGCCGGAGAGACGCCAGGTACTGGAAGGAGCTCCGGGTGCCCACGAGGCGCCTGCCCCGACAGCAGACCCTCCCGTGCCCTCTTTCCCTTCCCCCATGGCCAACCCAAACCCTTGTCAGCAGCTCTGCTTCTGGGGGAACAAACAAAACAGCTGGATCCTCCTCTCAGAAAGATTGCGCGGGTTGTCCCTCGGGCAGTGATGGGATGGGAGGCTGGAAAGCTGGTTGGGGCAGAAATCACAGGGCCCCATGTCCCGGGCCTCCCCGCCGCCAGTCAGGCACCAGGGCCAGGCCGGACCCACCTCCCTCCGGGAGTCCGGGAACCCGGCCTCCTCTGCCCGCCTGCACGGCCGCCCCCGAACCCTGACACCCGCACCTCTTACCGCCTGCCCCCTGTGACCACACAGCAGCCTGACAGCCCTGCTCCTCCCTGCTCAGACCCTCCCTGGCTCCACTTTGCTCAGAACAAAGTCAAGCACCTTCGTCTGCACCGCAGGGCCCTGCGAGACCTGTGCCCGCTGCACGGAGCACCCCGAGCCCCTCCCCCACTGCCCCGGCTCACCTGCCCTGGGCTCTGAGCCCAGGCCTCCTACCCCGCTCCCGCCTCCTCCAGACCCGCGCCACTTGCCCCACGCCTCCTTCCGTCCCACTCAAAGATCCTCTCATCGAGGCCATTCCTGAGCACCCCCTTTTGACGGCATGTCCCCTCATGACCCTCAACCCTCCTTCTCCACTCGGCCTGTCCCCATCACACCGGCCACCGTCGGTCATCAGCATGGCTCTGACCTGCTGCCTTGGTGGAGAGTCTATCACCCCACTGGACTACGAGGGCTTCCCTGGTGGCTCAGTGGTTAACAGTCCATCTGCCAGTGCAGGCAACCCGAGTTGGATCCCTGGGTCGGGAAGATCCCCTGGAGAAGGGGATGGCAACCCACTCCAGTATTCTTGCCTGGAGAATCCCAAGGACAGGGGAGTCTGGTGGGCTACAGTCAATGGGGCCTCAGACAATTGGACACAACTGAGTGACTCAACAACAACAAGTAGACCATGAGCTCCAGGAGGACAAGTAGATGAGTCTGTTTGTGCTGTATCCACAGAGCCCAGCAGAGCTGTGTATGGGCAGGAAGGTCCTCAGTAAATACTTACGTGGAGGAAAGAAGGGGGTAGGGAGGACTGTTCCTCTATTCCCTAGCCAGAGGCGTCCACCTCTCCCCACTATTTCAGGTCCAGACCTGCTCACCCTCTCCCAGACAGGCAGGCAGCAGAAAGGAATTGGAGAGCAAGAAGCCCTGCCCTGGGTCTCAGCTCTCACAGTGTTTCAAGATGTGACAAAGTGGAACCAGCATGGGCTGGACTTGTGTTCAAATTCCAGCTTCTCCGACGACCTGCTGAATGACCTCAGGCAGGTTGCTAAACCTCTCTGGAGCTGAGGGCGCTTCCAAGTGGTACTAGTGGTAAAGAATCTTCCTGCCAAAGCGGACGACACAAGAGACGTGGGTTCAGTTGCTGACTTGGGAAGATCCCCTGGGTCAGGAAGATCCCCTGGAGAAGGAAATGGCAATCCCACTCCAGCATTCTGGCCTGGAAAAGCCTATGGATAGAGGAGCCTGGTGAGCTACAGTCAGTCCACGGGGCCACAAAGAGTCGGACTCGAGTGAGCACATACATCGAGGGCTGGAGAGGTGGGCAGGTTCACTATTTAGGGCCCTGGGGGCCCTGAGAGGAGATCCAAGTAACACAGAGTCTGAGTTCAGTGTCCTTGTTTGAAAGACGAGGAGAAAAGTCACAAAAAAAGCCTGTGCCTACTCACCCAAAGGACATCTTTAAAAAAAGATGAAGGTGCCCCCAACCTCTGAAGTCTTCCTCTAGAGCCACAAGATCTGAGAACAGAAGTCTGTGGTTTCAGCCTAGCATTTAGGTTTAAATTAGTTCCACCTGCATCAATTTACTGAGGGTCGTTTATATCATGCTTTGGGTAGAGCAAATTATCATTTTCTTCGGGCAAGTCCACCAAAATGACCAAAGGGAAGGTTTTGGGGAGAGAGTCCCATTTTGTTCGAATGACAGAAAACCACATGTGAACCTGAGCAAATTTAATTTTCTGCTCCAGTTCAATATTTGCAGCAAAGATTTTGAGAAACCAAATTGGATTTTAGGGAAGCGGGATGTCTTTTAACACATGCCATCACAACTGGGCAGACTCAGCTTGTTGCATCCAGAGGGTAATTTCCCAGGCGTGCCGAGGTGCTCCCAGTTTATGTGAGCCTAAGAGGAACTAAAGAGCCTCTTGATGAAAGTGAAAGAGGAGAGTGAAAAAGTTGGCTTAAAGCTCAACATTCAGAAAACTAAGTTATGGCATCTGATCCCATCACTTCATGGCAAATAGATGGGGAAACAATGGAAACAGTGTCAAACTTTATTTTGGGGGGCTCCAAAATCCCTGCAGATGGTGATTGCAGCCATGAAATTAAAAGACGCTTACTCTTTAGAAGGAAAGTTATGACCAACCTAAATAGCATATTTAAAAGCAGAGACATTGCTTTGCCAACAAAGGTCCATCTAGTCAAGGCTATGGTTTTTCCAGTGGTCATGTATGGATGTGAGAGTTGGACGGTGAAGAAAGCTGAGTGCCGAAGAATTGATGCTTTTGAACTGTGGTGTTGGAGAAGACTCTTGAGAGTCCCTTGGACTGCAAGGAGATCCAACCAGTCCATCCTAAAGGAGATCAGTCCTGGGTGTTCATTGGAAGGACTGATGTTGAAGCTGAAACTCCAATACTTTGGCAACCTGATGTGAAGAGCTGACTCATTTGAAAAGACCCTGATGCTGGGAAAGATTGAGGGCAGGAAGAGAAGGGGACGATAGAGGATGAGATGGCTGGATGGCATCACTGACTCGATGGCCATGGGTTTGGGTGGACACCGGGAGTTGGTGATGGACAGGGAGGCTTGGCGTGATGCAGTTCATGGGGTCACAAAGAATCAGACATGACTAAGCTACTGAACTGAAGCAAGGAAATGGGGCTTCCAAGGTGGCTCAGTGGTAAAGAATCCACCTGCAATATAGGAGACTCAGGTTTGACAAGGAAGATCCCCTGGAGGAGGGCATGGCAACCCACTGCAGTATTCTTGCCATGGAAAAATTCCATAAACAGAGGAGCCTGGTGGGCTACAGTCCAGGGGTTGGGCTGCAGAGTCAGATATGACTGAGCACAGAAAAGCAAAGAAAGAGACCTTCAGCCCTAAGCAGACAGGGAGGATTTTAGCCAAGGTCTTGAAGCACTTTATTCCCAGAGTCTCATGGAATTGGGAGAAATAATGACCCAGCTTTCAGAAATACAGACTTTGAGGTGGAAGATATTTTGGACATCACCTAGGAGATGCATCTAGGGTTCTCTAAAATGCTGGCCAGGAGAGAGTTTAAGAGTAAGAGAATTCAGCTATCAGTGAACTGATATCAATGAATCCTCCTATTAAGAAAGGTATTCTTTTCAATAGATCTTTTTCACTGCATCTAAGGGAGTCTCTGTTAGTTCCTTAACGATTCCTTTTGAACCAACAGAACTTAGGCTCCAGGACAATAGTTTCCCCGTAGAATTTTAAAACAAAACACTGTAGCCCTTTCTTTGTAGACCAAGAAGTCAGCAAGTACTGCTGTAAAGGGCCTTCGTTTACACTTTGATGTCTCTGTTGCAACTAAGCTCTGCTATTCTAGATCCAAACACAAACCGTAAGTAAACTAATGAGTAGGGTGGCTCCCCACAAATCTTCATCACTAAGTTATGTCTGACTCTTTATGACCCCATGGACTGTAGCCCACCAGGCTCCCCTGTCCATGGGATTTCCCAGGCAAGAACACTGGAGCGGGTTGCTATTTCCTCCTCCAGGGGATCTTCCCAACCCAGGGATTGAACCCATGTTTCCTGCATTGGAAGGCTGACTCTTTACCACTGAGCCAGCAGAGAAAGAAAAGGGGGACCAGAAGGGGCTCCCGATGGCCTGGGTCAACCAAATCATCTGTCATCCGCCACACCTCTGCCACATGTTCACCCAGAACCTGCTCGAATACCTCCAGGGATGGGGCTCCCTTTGGAGAGCTGGAAAATTCTTCTTAATTCGGAGTTATAATTGGTCTCCCTGCGACTTCATCTATGGATTCCACCCGCGGGAGTTTCAGAAAACAAGTCTATGCTTTTAGATACAGGCCTACTTATGTATGTGTATTTTGAGAGAAGATAGTAAGAAGGAAGGAGATTATTACATCATTCTTCACTGACCCTGTGTGTGTTTGTGTGTGTGTGTGTGTGTGTGTGTGTGTGTGTGTGTGTTAGTTGCTCAGTCGTGTCCAACTCTGTGACCCCACGGACTGCAGCCCGCCAGACTCCTCTGTCCTTGGGATTCTCCAGGCAAGAACACTGGAGTGGGTTGCCATGCCCTCCTCCAGTGGATCTTCCTGACCCAGGGATCAAACCTGGGTCTCCTGCATGGCAGGCAGACTCTTTATCATGTGAGCCACCAGGGAAGCCCGGTGACTACGTATTAACATCTAATTAGGATTTACTGAATGTTTACTATGCACCGGGCACTTTGCAGACATCACCCGGCCTCATACTCGCAGCCCTGCTGTACGAGGTAGGGATGTTGGATGTGCTTCTTCACATGCCAACACCAAGGTTCAGAGAGCTGGCAGCCCCTTCCATAGCCCCACCGATGACACACGTCTGAGCAGGAGTCACCCCAGGCCCAAGATGGCCTAGGCTCTCGGCCAGCATATGCCCCTCCATGCTCACAGGCCTTGGAGCCTGGTCCTTTGCTTCGAAAGAGTTCCCATTTGTGTTATTCAAGTAACTGCTTTCCCTTTAAAAAAATTTTAAGCACAGGATTCGCCCGTAATCCCACCACACACAGGTAGCGATTATTACTATCTTTCATATGTATAGTATATATGTGCATTCATATTTATACCTATATAATCGATACAGTCATAACTATCCATTCCTCATATATATATATAATCTGCATGTAGACAGATGGTTTGGTTTTCCTATGCATATGATTTTGTAACCTGAACTTTCTACCCAACAGTATATCTGGACCATCTTTCCATAGCAACACATAAAGCTCTGATCAGTTTCATGACTGCCTGGCAGTCTGTCACACGGATACACCACCACACTTCTAACTAGCCACCCCTCGTTGGACATTAATCTTCTCCAAATAGAAACGCTCCAGCACACCTTTGCACACACATCTTTGTGGGAGTCTCTGTTTCTTGGGTTACTGCCTATGGGGAAAGTGGGTGGGAGTCACAGGTGAAGTGCCGGGAAGCTTCCATGGTAACCCTGGTGCTCTGCAGAGCTCCTCCCCACCCCCAACCTACATGGGTTGTTATCTTTTTCTAATCTTGGCCAAGCTTTCTGGCCAGGGACGAATAACACAACTACATCTTGTTCTAATGTGCTTATCTCTTATTACCAGTGAGACTGAATCTCTTCCAAGTCAGACAGCTCCAATCTGTCTTAGGCACCCTTATAGTACTACAGGATGCCTCAGGGCACAAAGGCCCCCGATGGGGTTCTGACCAGCACATGTTTTGGAGGCGTCTGCCCAGGGGGTCTCTGCCTGAGGGGTTCTCTGGTCCCAGCCGGGGCGCTGCTCAGCTGCCAGGGCCTCAGAGGATTTCAGGCTCCAGAGGTGGAACAAGACCACCTGCTTGGAAGCGCATGTGACCCAGTCACACCAGGGTGGCATTGGACACCCCTCCAGTTTCGGTCAACTCTGCCTGGGTTAAACCACGTGCCTGGTACCTCACCCCTTCCCTCCCTCTGCTGACCCAGAATAGCCAGAAAAGCCCCCGGCTGGAGGCTGCCTGGCGCTAACTTTACCCAGGGCCTGGGGGGTGGGGAGGGTAGGTGATGCCAGTTTGCAAACACACATAGGTCTTCTATCCTCTTCCTGCTGGGTATTTCAAAGCCAGGCGTTAGATGAGATTCACCTTAGATATCAGCCCTGGTGGCCAGGCGGTAAAGAATCCGCCTGCAGTGCAGAAGACCTGGGACTGCTCCCTGGGTCAGGCAGATCCCCTGGAGGAGGGCATGGCAACCCACTCCAGTATTCTTGCCTGGAGAATCCCACGGACAGAGGAGCCTGGTGGGGCTACAGTGCAAGGGGTCGCAAAGAGCTGGACACGACTGAGGGGCTAACACACATCAGTTCACTCACGATGCTTAGTCTCTCGTCATTTTACAAATTCAGGAGATTCTTCTCATTCACGTGCTCAGTTGCAGGTGTGACAAACCAATGCTGCTGTGAGTGCCCCCCGAGGGACACGAGGCGTGAGACATCCCCTGTTTCCACCTGACCAGCATCCCTCAGCATCCTGCCTCCTTCGCACTAAACGGCACCCTACCCTCTGGCCCGGACCCTCTCAGTCCCTTTCCTGAGCCTTCCTCCAGCCTCAGGAAGAGGCTGGGCTTCGATCTGTGTACCTCTGCCACTCTGTCAGGGGCCAGGTAAGTTACTTAGCTTCCCAGAGCCTCAGTTTGCTCATCACTAAAATGGGGCCATAGTAATACCTCTCTCCCAGTGTTGTGATGAAGATTAAACGCGATCAGTTGGTTAACATAATTTTATCAACTGCCACACACAGAGCCAACCTCGTTTTATTTTACAAGCACTGATTGAACAGCTGGTTGCCCTCTGGTGTAGTCGCTCCTTGACTATAAAGTAGGAGTGGGACAGCTCACAGAGAAGTTCAATTATAGTTATTTGATTTCACTGCCCCCGCCTCCCTGCTCCAAGGCCTCAGATCTGGGCCCTTCACAAGGTTCACGATCACTAGTATTTGTTGACTTGAATCAAGAGAAGGTGGTTGAACCCACACCAGGAGGTCTGCACTGCTGAGCTCCAGGATTTGGCAGCTGCATGTCATCTTTGGTTTACCCATTCAGCAGGCGCTGGTGAGCCCCAAACGTCTAGTCCTGTGAGGAGGAAATCCCCGGAAAGGCAAGAAACAGGCCCTATTGTCAAGCTGCTCATGATGCCAAAGAGGAAACACACACACAGCCTGCACTACTGCTGAACAGACAATGGCCAGGCTGCAGACTGGAGCCCTGACCGGCATCTTTGTGCCACCAGCCCAGAGTGGTCAGGGCTCGCTCAGTGACCGCTGGCTTCCCAGGCCAGTCCATGGGTTCCTGTTTCACAGTCCCCATATGGCATGTGTTTCAATGAAGATGCTGTAAATGAGATAGGGGTTAGGGAGGGGGAGCAAGGGGGATGCTTGGCGACAAAGCCAGAGAGAGCAGTCCAACCACTAACAGCTATACTGCCCCGGCCTGGGAGAAAGAGAGAGACAGAGATGGAGGGGAGGGAGAAGCCTGAAAGTGAAAGGGTTAGTCGCTCAGTTGTGTCTGACTCTTTGGGACCCCATGGACTGTAGCCTGCCAGGCTCCCCTGTCCATGTAGATTCTCCAGGCAAGAATACTGGAGTGGGTTGCCATTCCCTTCTCCAGGGGATCATCCTGACCCAGGGATCAAACCCAGGTCTCCTGCGTTACAGACGACTTCTTTACCATATGAGCCCCCAGGGTTGATAGAGAGAAACCTAAGCCTTAAATAAAGAACAAAACCTTCTCTCCTCACACAGATTTTGAACAAGCCACACCCTGCTTAACAGTGGAATTAACTCCTTCCAGCCAAACCTTGGAGCATGTGAATCACCTGGAGACTTGTTCAACACTTAACCCCCGAGCCCCAGCCCCAGGGTCTGAGCCTGCTGCAGGTTGCCCTAACAGCAGACCACAGGTGGGGGCTCAAGCAACAGCAGACCACAGGCGGGGGCTCAAGCAACGGACAGTTACTGCTCCCAGTGCTGGAGCTGGAGGCCTAGAGCAGGAGCCAGCACGGCCTGGCTGGCAGTGGCCGCCTCCTCACTGTGTCCTCACAGGGCAGAGCGCAAAGGACTACTCTTTGGGGTCTCTTTGCATAAGGGCGCTAATCCCACCATGAGGACCGCACCCTCAGGACCTCATCTAATGCCTCATCAACTCCCAAATGCCCTGTCTCCAGACACCATCGCCATAGGGCTCCAGCACACGAATTTCGGGGAACACAGGTTCATTCTTCCTCTGCTCCCTCACAGCTCAGGTCCTTCTCACTTATAAAATGCATTCATTCTATCCCTACAGACCCAAGAATCTTAACTCATTCCAATATCAACTCTGAAGTCCAAAGTCTTGTCTGAAAGTCATTTAATCAGACATGGGTGAGACTCGGGGTACCTTTGTCCTGAAGCTTCATCCTGAAGCTGGCGTCCTCTACACCAGCTGTGACCCTGTGAGACACAGGTTATGTGCTTCCAAAGTACACTGCTGGGGCAGGCACAAGGGAGACATCCTCAGGGCTTCCCTGGTGACTCAGCTGGTAAAGAATCTGCCTGCGGTGCAGGAGACCCAGGCTTGATCCCTGGGTCAGGAAGATCCCCTGGAGGAGGGCATGGCAGCCCACTCCAGTATTCTTGCCTGGAGAATCCCATGGACAGAGGAGCCTGGCGGGCTCAAAGAGTCAAACACAACTGAGCGACCAACACTTTCACTCTTTCAGACATTCTCATTTCAATAACGAGAGAAAAGAAAGAAGGGGTGACAGGTCCCAGAAAGTCTGAAGCTTAGCAAGGCAAATTCCTCGAGATCTTAAGGCTTGGGAATGATCCTGAATCCTGGGTCTGGGCTGGGGCCTGGTAGTCTGCAATCTTCATCAAAGTTCTCAAGATCCTTGTACCTCAGACTGCGGTTTGTCTGAACTTGTGGCTGGTGGGGACCCTCAGGCCCTACTCACAACCTACTGAATAAGAATCTGTATTTACTGGAGGAGGGCATGGCAACCCTCTCCAGTATTCTTGCCTGGAAAATCCCACGGACAGAGGAGCCTGGCTGTACCGTCCATGGGGTCACAAAGAGCCAGACAGGACTGAGCGACTAAGCACAGCCCAGCAGCGTGTTTCATGAGCACATTAAACTTTGAGAAGCCGTGCTCGAAGCAGTTCCCATTGAAAGAATACAAATACCATTTGCAAGGACTTCTCTGGTGGCTCAGTGGTAAAGAATCTGCCTACCAACGCAGGAGACATGGGTCTGATCCGTGGTCCGGGAAGATGCCACCTGCCACAGAGCAACTAAGCCCCAGCGCCGCCGCCGTCGAGCCTGTGCTCTAGAGCCGGGGAATCGCAGTTACTGAAGCCCAAGCGCCCTAGAGTTCGCGCTCGGCAACGAGAGAAGCCCCCGCGATGAGAAGGCTGAGCACCGCGCCTAGAGAGCAGCCTCCACTCTCCACGGCTAGAGAAAGCCCACGGGCAGCAGCAAAGACCCAGCACAGACAACAAGAAATAAATAAAAAATCTAAAAGATACCACGTGTAGTGTAATAAATAACAGCAGTGAAATAGGCAGGGTTCAAAGTGCTTCATGTGTAGTGATTCATTTATGGGTCAAAAGAATCCTGCGAGGTAGGGACTATTATTGTCCCCATTTTACAGATGAGAAGTGTGAGGCACAGAACAAGTGAAACCACTCACGTGTCTCAAAGCCGGCACGTGCTGAGGCTGAGATTCCAGGCCAGGCCACCGGCAGCGCTGCCCCTCCCTGAAGCTGGTGTGCCACCTGGGAGGAGACAAGCTCTGACTCATCCTGCTGCCCTCCTGAACCCAGATACCTCAAACAAGGCTTTCAACCCCTCTGCAAAAATGCCAGAGCTGCACTTACTCCAGCATGTCCTGTAGCTCAATATTAACAACACATACAAATCACATTGGTTTTCCAGGAAGAAAATGGTTGTGCAGATTTGGGTATAATCATTAGATTTCTAAGGTCGACCAACTTGGGGGGGTGGAATCAGTGCATGCAAGAAGCCATGCCCGGGAACTCACAGGAGCCCCATGATCCAATCAATTCTCTATCTCAAATCTGCTCTGAGAACTATCAATACATTCCAGAAGGTTCTGGGGCAAGAATGGAGAGCAAAGGAGGCAAAGGGTCATTCGTACTGGCCTCCAGTCACAAGGACTTGTTTGGACACATTTATGTGGTCTGCGCTCCGGACTGAAACTATTTTATAAAACCAAGCACCGTTCTTTGAACTTAAAATGCCAGAACATTAAAAAGCACATAAAACAGGGCTGAAGTGCCTCATCGTGCCCCACCGCTGCCTGCGAGGAGCTCTTTGTATCTTTGTATTTAGAGATTCCTTTCTCACACCATTGCTGCCGCAGAGTTACCAGGTCGTCCTGTTCCGAGTGAGATCCACCCTAGAATTTAGTCCCATTTCCCCAGAGACAATCGGCCATGACATTATCAGAAGCTCCTCGTGCCCTTCTACCAAGGAGAGGCCAAAAGCAGATTAATACAAGCAACATAGGAAGAGGTGCTCTGCCTAAGACTTTCCTGGGCACAAGCCAAAGAACAGAATAGCCATTAGCTGGTTACTCATAAATCAGAAGGCTTTATCAACGCAGAGAATCAATGCAGGCAAAACAAGGTTGGTAGGCAGACTCAGCAGTGGGAATTGAAAGTTGTCTGTGTCCTAGCAAAGATCAAGAGCGAGGCCCCAACGGAGATGGGTGATCAAGGAGCTGCAGACTTCAGGGCTGTGGGAGATTGTTTTCTCTCTAGTTCCATGCAACAGGAAAGATAAGGGCAATAAATAAAAATGTCACAACACAACCAGGAACAGAACAGACCGTGTCTGGAGGCCAAAGACAGGATTCCCCTTTGATCAACAAGGACTTTGTGTTTGTACGTTTCAGCAGAGAGCAGGCCCCCCTTCCAAGAAGCTCTGAGAGAGCCCTGGACCCACACATCCATTTGTCTCTGGTGTTGATGTGAACATTCTGACAAAAGCTAGGGCCAGCCAACCAGAAATCCAGCCAGGAGCCCGCCCTCTGGGACTGGTCTCTGAAAGTCTGACCAAGCACAAACGCAATTTTTAATAAAGGATAAAGAGCTCATTGCAACACTATTTATAACAGCAACAAAAACTTGCATGATCAACAGGAGGAGGTTGGCTAAATAAATGTGTATCTATCCAAACTGTGAGAATCAGACGTTCAAAGAGTATCTAGCGGAACAGGGGAAAACATTAAGAGTCAATAGCGGTGGTGGGGCGGGAGGAGCAGGACCCGCTGGCTGCTCTGTGCCTGTAGAGATGCATCTTCAAGGAGAAAAAAAGCTAGAAGAGTTATTGCCAAAGCACTTATCTTTGAATGGTGGAAATGTGGGTGGGTTTTTTCCTTTTGTCTGTCGGCATTTTCTAATTTTCCATAATGAGCATGAATTACCCTGAGGATTAGCAAAAATAAAGGCTATGCCTTAAAAGTACATCTCCAATGTTGTTTCCTAATAGCGGTCACTGTTTACCAAAAGCTTAATATTTGCTTTATATATGTTAGTTTATTACATAGTTTTAAAAAGCACACAGAAGAGGCAGGTACTATCATTTGCACTTGCTCTTGGGGAAATAGAAGCTTCCAGACATTAGATGCCTTGCCTGCAGCTCAGTTACCACTAAGGGACAGAGCTGCTTCCAATGAGGATGTGTCTGGTGCCACTATCCATGCTCTTAACCCTGCTGTAGGCCCAGAAAGTAAAGCCTTAGGTAGGGTTGCCAGATAAACTACAGGATGTCCAGGTAAATTTGAATTTCAGGTACACAACAAATGCTTTTTTTTTTTTAAGCAAAGTAGTATGTCTCATGGACTTCCCAGGTGGCTCAGTGGTAAAGAATCCGCCTGCCAATGCAGGAGACACAGGTTCCATCCCTGGGTCAGGAAGATCCCCTGGAGAAGGAGATGGCAACCCACTCCAGTATTCTTGCCTGGGAAATCCCATGGACAGAGGGGTCTAGTGGGCTACAATTCATGGGGTCGCAGAGAGTCAGACACAACTGAGCGACTGAGCACAGTATGTCCCATACAAAATTATTCATTGTAATTATTCATTATTCAGACCAACCTACTGACACCAGGTTGTGATGAAGGAAAGCGCAGCGTTTATTTTCAGGCGCCAGACGAGGCGTCTGGGTCAGCTAGTGCTCAAGACTCCCAGTCTCGCTGATGGGCTTCAGTAAAGCATTTGTAAAGACCAGATGAAGGAGGGGAGTCCCAGTGTATCTGATTGGCTCATGTACAATTCTCTGATTGGCTGATGGTGGGAAACAAGGTGGTATCACAGGGATTAACATCATCAGTTCCTAGGCTTCAATATAGGTCTGGGTACTAGACCTGGTATTTAATGCTCATTGTCATTAAACAGTTAATCTCTTCCATTTGAGGGAGGTTTTAGCGTCTGTAAATCAACTCAGGAAGTGTGCATCAGGTACTATTCTGGGTACTTTGGAATGGAGCTAAAGAAGCGATAGGGGAGAAGGGTCTGTCCTGGGAAGGCTCCATAGGGTCCTGCTCAGTTACAATCTAACTGGGCATCTTGTTTGTTTTCTGTAAGGAAATGACCTCTATCTGCAAATTGCCGTGGGGGAGGCTTGAAAGCAATGCGGCAATCCTGAGATTTTAGAAAAAGTGAAATTCGGGCCCCGAAGCTCCTCTAACAAGGACCAGGAACTACGTCAGCCCCCAGACAGGCAGGAGAAAATCACCTCATATCTCGGGATCCCTTTTGCTACACCCCACTATGAAAGAGTCTGCGGCTTTGCTGACTGATGCAAGTTGGCTGCCTGCTTCAGACAACCCCATGAAAGAGAAGGATGCTTGGAATTCATAGGCCCCACCAAGCGACGGAGCTGAGCTCTTAGAAACCACCCCTCAGAGCAAGCCTACATTCCTCTGGCTTTGCTGTCAGTGGTGAGGGTGAGAAGCGACTCGCAGCCCCTCCCCATGGGGCTCGTGGTGACACCTCCGTGGTCTTCAACCCCGAACTCAGACCACTGGTTCTCACTCTGGTTGTCCATTAGGATCACACGGGGAACTTCAAAACATACTGACACTCAGGTCACTCCTAGAAATTATGTTTCTCTTTTGTTGGCTAAGCGTGCGGGATCTTAGTTCCCTGACCAGGAATTGAACCTGTGCCCCGTGCATTGGAAGCTGTTTTCTTAAGCACTGGACCGCCAGGGAAGTCCCACTCCCAGAAATTCAGATTCATTTGGCCGAAATGGGCACATATGTGGGTATTTTATTTCGCACACCAGGTGACCCCAGTGGCTCAGTGAGGGTTAAACATCACTGTGCTGGATCAACCCTTAATGACCCAGAGGGTGAGGACAGTGGGCCCCATGGGGGTGGATGTCAGATTGATCTGTCAAACGGAGACACCAGGTAAAGCTTGCTAGAATGCTTAAACAGGATTGGCTTCCAGGGTGCTTCCCATAGAAACACTTGGCAAGTGTTATTAAATATTTCTTTCCCTAGAACCAAACAGGCTGGCTAACATGTATTACATGCCTGTTTATCCCATTTAGTCCTCGGAACAGCTCGCTAAGGTAGACATCACCATTGTCCCCCTTTATAAGATGAGAAAACTGAGGCAGAGAAAGGGGATCTCTTTCTCAAGATTAGCAGCTGGCAGTGGTGTGGGGCGGGGTGGGGGCTAAGACTTGAACCCAGCTATTCCCACTCCAGACCCATGGCTTTCAGTCTCTTTCCTTGTACTATTTTCCTGCTTAAAGGGCTACTGAAGGGCAGTGACGTCCTCTGCCTCCCAACTCCTGGGCCTTGCCTGGCTGTCCCCCTGCCTTGAATGCCAGTCTCTTCTCTGCCTACAAGTCGTAACCCACCCAGGAAACAAGTGGTCCTCTCCAGGCGCTTCCAGGCGTCACAGGGAGCGTCCATCCATCCACTCATTTATCCTTCCCGTTCTTAAACAGACATGGAGTGAGCATCTAGTGAGTGCCAGGTACTGTGCTAGACACTGGATAGAAACAGCGGGGAGTCCTGGTGGTTGAGGCCCTGTGGGGGAGACCCCCAAAAAATATACAACTGCAAACTGCAGCAACTGCCCCAATGGGAGCTTTCACCTGACCCCGAGCATGAAAATGCATCTGATGGTTTTACGCTGAGGCCGAGTGATTTGTCTTTCTGCCTGTTGAGCGGAGAAGGCACTGGTGACGCACTCCAGTCCTCTTGCTGGAAAATCCCAGGGACGGCGGAGCCTGGTGGGCTGCAGTCCACGGGGTCACATGGAGTCGGAGCGACTGAACTGAACTGTACTGTTGAGTGGAGGATGGACTGACTCAGAGCTGAAGGTGGAGGCAGGGAGGCTGGGGCGGAGGCTAAGGGAGGAGGCTAAAGGAGGAATCCGGATAAGACAGGCAGGGGCTTGGCCCAGCACGGATGAGAAGCCTGCTGCTGTACCTTGTATCGTGTGGTGATTGCGACTCACTTTGGCCCTGGTGACACGGCGGTATTTTTACTGTGTCTAGTTTCATTATTGTATAAGTCGCCTCCAGGGTAATATCCTAAATGTTTAACAAATGGGAGCCACCAGGGGACTGACCAATCAGAAGAGACTTCCACTCCTGGGCAGCTCATCAGCTGGGTTAGGCCTTAACCCTTTCACTGCTGGATAATGGGGAGGCCCCAGGGGAGCAACCTGGGTGGAGGAAGGGGTTTGGAATATAACGACTTGGCTGACAACATTTTAACAACCAGTATCAGAACCGAGCGGTTCAGGGCTTCCCAGATGATCCAGGGGTTAAGAATCCCCCTAACAATGCAGGGGATGGGGGCTTGACCCCTGGTCAGGGAGCTAAGACCCCACACTCCGTGGAGCAACTCAGTCTGTGCGGCACCTACTGAGTCCACGCACCACAGCTAGAGAATCTGCGAGCCGCAACTAAGACCCGATGCAGCCACATAGGTACATACAACAAAACAAAAGAAGGAAGATAACACGAGAAAATCACATTAAAAAAAATTGACCACAAAGTGGTTCATATCAGCTAAGGCTGGCTTCCTCACTAGGTTTTCAGCGTCCAGAAACAAAGCTAGACTTACTCAAGATGAATTAGCTAGGCCTTAGTCACACAGGTACCCGTCCCAGGGGAAACCCATGTGAAGGCTTGGCCTCCCTCGGGCCGACGTGCAGGTGGACGCTCAGCCTTGCATACTCCAACACCACAGGCATTTCCTGACAGTATTATTATTAGCCTCACTTCACGTTTGTTGTTGTTGTTGAGTCGCTCAGTTGTGTCCGACTCTTTGCAACCCCATGAACTATAGCCCTCCAGGCTCCTCTGTCCATGGAATTCTGCAGGCAAGAATACTGGAGTGGGTTGCCATGTCCTACTCTAGGGGATCTTCCTGACCTAGGGATCAAACCTGGGTCTCCCGCATTGCAGGCAGATTCTTCACTGTCTGAGCCACCAAGGTGGAGTCACTATGAGTTAGAAGTAATTCAAGTTGAATAAATCAAGTTGAACCTTTCTGGGTTCCACCGAGGGAACGCCGTTCCTTCAAACGGAGCCCCTGGCTCCATGTCGCTGGTTCTAACAGCCGTCTTCCAAGGGTTACATTTCTTCTCGTAACTACTTGGCTGTGGGCTTTCCAGGTCTGCCTGTTATGTATAAATACATTTAACTTTTATGGGGTGTCTAGTGCTCTCAGCATAAACCATCTCCTCCATCCACAGGATTAGGGGAAGAGCTGGGACACGGGGCTGGGGGTGGGGGTTGTGCATGGCCAAGCCTGAAACTTTGTGGTGAAAACTCAAGCCGCCAGGTACCTCCCTGGCTGCTGTTGCTGCTGCTAAGTTGCTCAGTCGTGTCCAACTCTCTGTGACCCCATGGACTGTAGCCCATCAGGCTCCTCTGTCCATGGGCTTCTCCAGGCAGGAATACTGGAGTGGGTTGCCATGCCCTCCTCCAGGGCATCTTCCCGACCCAGGGATCAAACCGGCGTCTCTTGTGCCCCTTGAAGGTTCTTTACCACTAGCACCAGCTGGGAAGCCCAAGCCAAACAATATTACCCTGAAGCCTTTAAATGTGGCCCATTTGTTGGTTGGGGAGTAAGACAGGATGCTAGACGGCTTCCCAGTGGCTCAGATGGTAAAGAGCCCACCTTCAGTGCAGGAGCCACAAGCGACACAAATTTGATCCCTGGGTCGGGAAGACCAAGAGCCCCCCTTGAAGGTGGAAATGGCAACCCACTCCAGTATTCTTGCCTGGAAAATTCCAGGGACAGAGGAGCCTGACAGGCTACAGTCCAAAGAGTCGGACATGACTGAGCGACTGAGCACACGCAAGACAGGAGGCTGGGGTCCACCCGACGAGGGTTTAAACCAGCAGCCCCACCTCTCTTCACATCTCCATCATCTGGACCGCTGTAAGGATTTCCTTGCTCTGACCTCCTCCGGGTTTGCTCTGCGTTGCCCATGGCCACCTGGACATTATTTCACAGAGTGGCCCCAGCTCATCACAGCCCTGCTGCGACACCTCAGAGGCGCTTGGGATTGCTCCTAGAATAACCCTCCCACCCTTGCCCAGCCTCTTGGTCTGGTCCTGCCTTTAAATCTTAATGGACAAGTTGATCTCGGTAATAAATGGTTAGGAGTACTTTATTTCTGTTTTCAGAGGAAGTAGCAGCGAAAGCCATCAGCTCTGGAGTCACACGGCCCGTTCATTCATCAGTTCAGCCAGCGTCAGATATTTAGTGACGGGCTGCCACGCGCCAGGCTTGTCCCAGGCCCCGGGGGACTGGGGAACAGGGCACAGCTCCTGGCCGGGGCTGCTCTCCAGGGCGTGCAGACCGCGGAGCAGCACAGGAGCCAGGGTTTACCAGGGCTCCACGCCCTCTCGTGCTCTGCTGCGGCCCTCTCAAGATTCGCAGTTGTCTTTGGACACGGTCCTGGCTGCAGCTACTGGGCGCTCACGTTCTCATCGGGAGTCAGGCACTAAACAGAACTCCAACTTCAGGCATGAGAAGTGCTAGGAAGAAAGTATATTAACACACATATATGGAACCTAGAATGGTGCTGATGAATCTGTTTGCAGGGCAAGAATAGAAATGCCAGATGTAGGGAACAGACTTGTGGGAGGGGGCTGGTGGGGAGAGGGTGGGACACACTGAGATGGCGGTGTTGACACACTTACACTGCCACGTGTGGAAGAGCTGGCTGGCGGGAAGCCGCTATACAGCTCGGGGAGCTCAGCCCCATGCTCGGTGATGGTCCAGAGGGCGGGGTGAGGGCTGGGGTGGGGCGGAGGCTCAGGAGGGAGGCGATATATGTGTACCTGGAACTGATTCATGTTGTCAACAGCGGAAACGAACACAACGTTGTAGAGCGATTGTCCTCCAAGAAAAGATAAACTTCAGGGACTTCCCTGGTTGTCCAGTGGTTGAGAATTTGCCTTCCAATGCAGGGGACGCAGGTTCAATCTCTGGTCAGGGAACTAAGACCCTTCAGGCCACAGGGCTTGTGCGTGACAACAACAGATCCCAAACACCACAGCTAAGACCTGACCCAGCCAAATAAATAAATATATGTGTCCAGACATTTTTTTTTTTTAATTCTAAAATGTAAGCTAAGATGTGTACTGGCTGGTGACAGCAGGGAAGTCCTCCCGAGAAGGTGCCAGCAGGGAAATCATCCCGAGAGGGTGACAGCAGGGAAGTCCTCCCAAGAGGGTGACAGCAGGGAAGTCCTCCCTGAAAAGGTGGCAGCCAGCCGGAGCCCTCAGTCAGAAGCAGGAGCGGCGGGTGGGAAGAACCTTCCAGGCAGGAGAAAGAAGAGCGCATGTAAGGCCCTGGAGCAGGAACAGACGCTGAGCTGGGAGCGCCAGAGGGCAGGGGGGCCCAGCCAGGTCAGCCCCTGCCACCCCTCATTCCACCCCAAGCAAGGCAGGGGCTGCTGAAAGCAGCTGGACCGTGTCCGGGGCTCCAGGCCCAGCCTGCCAGACCTGAGACTGATCCCGAACCAGAGAACTCCCCTCCCTCCCAGCACCACCCCTAGCCCCCACCCTGCAGTTGGGGGAAGTTTCCAGCTGAGCACTGAGCTCAGTGCTTGCAGCCCAGGGGGGTCGCTTGTGTCCCCACGCTACAGATGGGGTGTGGGGGACATGAGGGCACCGACTACATCCTGCAGGGCACGTGGCGTGGGCCCGGCTCACCAGCACAATGACAGGGAAAGGAGCAGCCCCCCTCGGGTTCGGGGAGCTCGGCTGTTTCTGAGGACCCCTCCACTCACTTCTCCGGACCCGTTTTGCGTCTGATCTGAGGCCCAGACACATTGCTCCCCCAATTCTTTCATTCGGGAACCATGCCCGTAACACACTACTGTGCTATTATTCATTTTTCATGAACTGGATTGTGATTTTTTGTGTGTGAAAGACTTTTAAAAAGAGCCATAGTATTGATCCTTATACGATCCTTACACTTGCCATAAACAAAGGTGACCACTTTGTCATACGTATGTTACTCAGTTCTGCCTAGATGCTGACCCTAATCTCCAGTCCACTGTCTTTGTTCAAGAGGGAGCATGCTCAGCCAGCCAGTCGCGTCTGACTCTGTGTGACCCCGTGGAGTGTAGCTCACCAGGCTCCTCCGTCCATGGAATTTTCCCAGGAATACTAGAGGGGGTTGCTATTTCGTATAAAAGAGAGATCGCAGGCATCCCAGGTGGTCCAGCGGTTAGGGCTCTGCTCTTCTACTGTGCGGGGCAAAGGCTCGACCCCTGGTTGGGGAACTAAGATCCCACAGGCTGCTTGGCGTGGCCAAAAATAAATACATATAAAAGGCTATCGCATGGTGGGGGGAGTCCTTTCACAATGAATATGTATATCAAATTGCCACAATATACATTTTAAATATCTTATAATTTTATATGTCAGTTGTTTCTGAATCAAGCTGGATAAATAAATAAAAGAGAGAGTCACAACTATTAGAAAGACATTAAAGAAACTAAGGATGCTAGGAGCAGAGACTGTCCCCTACATAACATCAACAACAAAGAAACTGAAAAAGAATAGAAAAGGGAACCTTTCACTCTGTGATGCAATCTTGTTTAGCATCATCTTAAAGTGACCCTCCTCTCCAAGAAACAAAACCCAGCTCTGTCCAACTTCAGTCAAGACGAGAGTCTGCTATGGGCTGGCTACTGGGAACCCACCAGTGCTCCAGGAGGACCAGAGACCCAGGCAGGGGCCACGGTGCCCAAAGCCTCCCGCAAACCCAGGGCAACTCCAGAGGTCCGTGCTGCCCGGCACTGCCAGGGCCATCAAGACGGGCCAGGGGCCCCGAGAGGAGCAGGACGGAGCTGCCTCTGTCCCTCCCACCAGCGTGGCCCTGAGGCTCCTCCACGTCACTCCTTGTTCCCGTGCTCACACTCAGGCCTCTCCGACTCTGTGACCACATGGACTGTAGCCCGCCAGCCTCCTCGGTCCATGGGATTCTCCAGGCAAGAATACTGGAGTGGGTTGCCGTGCCCTCCTCCAGGGGATCTTCCCAATTCAGCGATCAAACCCGTGTCTCCTACATCTCTCCTGCATTGGCAGGCGTGTTCTTTACCACTGGTGCCGCCTGGGAAGCCCCCAGCAGTGTATTTGGAGCCAATTCTGAATATTGAGAAACTGAAGTTCTCAGAAATAGCTTATACAACTGGAAACTTTGCTTTCAGCTCAACTCAAAACAGGTGGAGTTTTGTCCCTCTTCTTGTTGCTTTTAATGTCTGGAGCCTGACACGTCTTCCTCAGTGGTTGTAGGGGGCTGCATGGTGGCCGCCCAAAAGATCTGTCCATGTCCTTGCCTCTGGAACCTGTGGATTCGACCTTATTTGGTAAAAGAGTGAATACTGCCATATAAGGCAAAAGATGTGATTTAAGGATTTTGAGAGGAGGAGTTTATCCTGGATTATCTGGTTGGGCTCCAAATCCAATGACAAAACCACTGTTATAAGTCCACACTCATAAGAGTGGGGCCAAGGCAGGCTTGACAGATGGGAGTGGAGACCGTGATGTGAGGATGGAGAGGTTGGGGGTTGATACCGCTGCAAGTCGAGAAATGCTGGCCGCAGCCAGAGCTGGAAAGGGCAAAGAGATAGTCCCATCGAGCCTCCAGAGGGAGTGCAGCCCTGCTGATACCTTGAGTTCAGATTGCTTGGCTTCCAGCACTATGAGACTATGAGAGCAAAGAAGGCAGTGGCACCCCGCTCCAGTACTCTTGCTGGAAAATCCCATGGACGGAGGGGCCTGGTGGGCTGCAGTCCATGGGGTCGCTAGGTGTCAGACACGACTGAGCAACTTCCCTTTCACTTTTCACTCTCACGCACTGGAGAAGGACATGGCAGCCCACTCCAGTGCTCTTGCCTGGAGGATCCCAGGGACGGGGGAGCCTGGCGGGCTGCCGTCTGTGGGGTCGCACGGAGTCGGACACGACTGAAGCGTTATGAGAAAATACACTTCTGCTTTACTGAGCCACCTGCTGTATAATACATGGTTACAGCAGGCCACAGAAAACTAACACAGCCATGAAAACTATTCCAGAGTTTAAAAAGGGGAGGTGAGTCCCTGCACTTGCCCCCACCCCAGGGCCTTTGCACACGCCGACCCTTCTGCTCCTGTGCTCGGTCTCAGCTCACCAGTGCCCAGCTCCTTCTCACGGTTCCTGTCCCTGCTCGAATGTCACCTCCACACAGAAGCCTTCCCTGAGCCCAGGCTCCCAGGAGAAGACGCTGCCAGTCACTTTCCGGCTTCTTACCCCACCTTTACTTACCGCGATATAAAACGATCTGTCAACTTGTTTACTTACTGACTGGAACCTCGTCTGTCTTATTTATGACCACAGTCCCCATGCCAAGTACCTGGTGGGGGTAAATACACGGGTTCACTGCTGCTGCTGAGTCGCTCAGTCGTGTCCGACTCTGTGCGACCCCATGGACGGCAGCCCAGCAGGCCCCTCTGTCCATGGGAGTTTCCAGGCACGAGCACTGGAGTGGGGTGCCATTGCCTTCTCCTGGGTTCATTAGAA
This sequence comes from Antilocapra americana, assembly GCA_007570785.1. Lineage (NCBI taxonomy): Eukaryota > Metazoa > Chordata > Mammalia > Artiodactyla > Antilocapridae > Antilocapra > Antilocapra americana. The sequence goes on from ML662452.1 coordinate 4,256,379, forward strand.
GGAGTCAATGTTATTTTATACTGAAACAGAGAAATGTGATCACATTTAATATTCCAAAGAACTCTTTAGCTACAAAGAAACCTCCTCACCATATCCCAGCCCACCAGGCCACACTGTCCCCCTCTTCTGCCATAAGGTCACTTAGATGGGAAGCTGAGACCCGGAAGGATTTGACCTCTGGCCACACCAGGCGAACTATCACTGTGAGACCTTTGGTTTACTGTTTCTCTGAGACAAGGTGACCTCCTTAACGACGGGGAGGAATTTGATCTACGACTGGCCGTGGGTCCTATTTATGAAGTCACTTCAAACTGCCCAACCCCGAGCTAAGCCTTCTTTTTCTGACGTGTAGTTGGCCTATTACATTGATTTCAGGTATACAACATAGTAATTCAATATTTTTATAGACAACACGTCAAAGTTATAAAATGTTGACTATTTTCCCATGCTGTACATTTCATCCATATCACATTTATTGTATACCTAGTAGTTTGGACCTCTTAATCCACTTCTCCTATCCTGCCCCTACCGCTAGTTGTTCGCTGTACCTGTGAGTCTGTTTCTCTTTTGTTCTATTTGTCTTATCTTTTAGATTCTACATACAAGGGAAAATAAACAGTATTTGTCTTTGTCTGACTTATTTCGCTACACATAATACCCTCTGGGCTTCCCTGGTGGCTCAGATGTTAAAGAATCCACTTGCAATGTGGGAGACCTGGGTTCAATCCCTGGGTCCGGAAGATCCCCTGGAGAAGGGAATGGCAACCCACTCCAGGATTCTTGCCTGGAGAATTCCATGGTCAGAGGAGCCTGGAGGGCTACAGTCCACGGGGTCACAGAGTCGGACACAACTGGGCAACTAATATACAGAGACACACACACACACAGTACCCTCCAGGTCCACCCGTGACCTAAGCTCGACCAGCCTCGTGCACGCTCCTATTTGGTCCTTACGATGACCCTGTGGGGGAGGGGTGGCTATCACGGACCGCATTAACGGACGCAGAAGCCGAGGCATATGAAAGCTTCATCACTGCCCAGGGTTGCAGAGCCAGTCAGGTAGAGCCCAGACCCTGGAGGTATATACCAGGACTCTGTCCTGCTCAAGACGCCCACAGCTCTCGGCCTTCTGACTCACTGTGAACGGCTGGCTGAGAGAGACTTAAATCGCTGGCAAACGCAGGCACAAGGGCACTCACCTGCTAGTCTTCGATCAGAGTCAAGGTCTGGGGAAAATGTTTTCTTGTTTCCCTTGCTTTTGAAAACTGGTTGAAAGACTCAGCGTGCTCAAAGTCTGAACTTCTCTGCCCCTAAATCGAAGGGTAAGTGCAGAGACTTCCCTGGTGGCCCAAAGGTGAAGAATCCACCTGTCAATGCAGGGGACGTGGGTTTGATCCCTGGTCTGGGATGATCCCATACGGCGCAGAGCAACTGACCTGTGCACCGTGAGGACCGCGTCCTCACCCCAGAGCTCACGAGCCGCAGCCGCTGAACCCGTGTGCCACAGCTACCAGACCCGGTACACCACAACAACAGAGTCCAGCACAACGAGAAGCCCACAACTAAAGAGAAGCCCCTGCTCGCCACAACCAGAGAAAGCCAGCACGCAAAACTGAGGACCCAACACAGCCATAAATACATAATTTTCTTACAACGGGGCAAGTGTAAATTTTCTCCGCAAACACACATAGGGGAGAACGTTCTTGTTATCATGGCCCTTGCCTTCTTCACTTTCCAACTCCTGCTTCTCTGTCTCCACAGCAAGCAGACAGACCAATCTACAGGTAGGGGGAATGTAAAGAGCATGAATTATTTACTCTTAAAAGGCACTGAGCTGCCAGCTTCCTCTCTGAATTATTTAGCGGTGCCATGTAAAGCTATGTATCTGTAATCACGGCATGTCCCATTCACATTAGCTCTGTGGAAAGTGGCTTTGTTCTAGGCAATGTGACAAGCTCCCTGTCTCTTTGGCATCAGCTAATCTGTCATCCTGAAGTCAGGAATAGCTGATGTTGTTAGCTAGGCGCCTCAAGGTTCAGAATCAGGCCCATCAGGAAACACGGGGGTTTCTGCCTCCCAACAAAGACGAGATGACCGGGTCCCTCTGCAGGCTGAGAAGGCAGAGAAACACGTGCGAAGAGGTCTCAGCGGCTGACCCGTGAGAGCCCCCTGGGGCCTCACGCATTTCCCTCAAAATATAAGACACGGACTGCTGTTTTTCCAGAAGCTGCTACAGTACTCAGTGGATAAGAGGCACGTGTGAGATGACTGGAGAGAAAGAGGGTTCACCCAGCTCCAGCACTAGACCGGGTGATCTCCGGCTCTTTCACTTCCCCTTTTGGGAAGTGGGAGCAATGTGCCTTCATCACAGTGCTGGGAAGACTGAACGTGTTCACACAGAATATTAGGAATCTATTCACCCATTTACACCTGACACAGCATGAACAACCCCCCAGGGTCTGGGGATACACGAAATGAATCAACGAAAAGAAAACAAGGCAGCTGGCGTCTGATCGGATAGAAGGATGGAGATGAGCCTACCACGGCCGAGCCTCAGGGGATGTGGTTTTAGGAATACTGGAAGCAACCTTCCTTCATACAGGTCCTGCCTTTCTCTGCTGAGCCCTGTGCAACTCATGAGCAACGCAGAATTGCATTCGGTGAGTATTTGTTGAGCACATATGAGGTACCAGGGACGTAGCTGAGGGGAGATATCCAATGAATAAAATGCAGAAAAAATTACCTATACACTCCAGAACGAAGGCAATGGAATCACTGCCCTCAAGGAGCTTGGAAAGGAAGAGGGACAAGCGAACAAGTCAGAGCATAGAGCGTGCTGATGCTGAGAGGGGGCTCAGGGCAGGCTCAGACACACTTGGGGCATTCCAGGGAGTCAGGGCTGTAAAAACGCCACCAGCACTATCTAGAGAGGCTGGGGGAGGACATATCGGGATCTGGCTAATGATAGTTTTCCTGACTAGGGTGTGAAAGGAGAGTTTCAAAGATGGGGCTTTATGCTGCCATAACAGATGAATTTCTATGTTAACTTTAGGAGGTAATGAAAGTTTTAATTAAACATCTGCCAGGTTACAAAAGGGCAGCCATCATAAAAAGATAATCCAGGTCATTTCCTCTTGAAAATAGCCAGTTTCAAAGATGGTCTTAGAAAGTAAATGGGGGAAAAAAGCCTAATCAAATGTAAGACTGTGTCTCAGCCAGGCTGGGAAAGATTCGGCATGGAAAATTAGGGGACTTTGTTTGTCTTTCCCTTCTCCCTCCACGCCCCCCTTGAAGGTATCTGTTTTTTAGTTAGCTGAAGTCAGCCCGTCAACAGAATTCAGACAAATGTCAGCAGTTCTCATGTACTGAACAGGGAGGACTTGAGAGAAGTTTAATGCTTGGGGCAGCCACAGGACCCTGAGTTAGTCAGGACCTCTTTGGTTGCAAGTGATTGAAACTCAATTCAAACTGTCAGCCTTCAGGCACGGATGGATCCAGGTGCTCAGGATATAGTCAATAATTTGTCTCTGGCCATGTCTGGCCTCTGTTACCCTCTGTGGGGGCTTTACTCTCAGAAGGCTGGCCCGTGTCCTTACACAGTGGCCTCTATGGCCCCGGGTGTACTTATTATCAGCGGAGCAACCAGAGCAGAAAGATCATCTCTTCTTTAGTAACTCCCTAGAACATACCAGGGTCAGCTCTGACCGGCCTAATGGGTCACATGCCAATCCCTAAATCGATCTGTGACCAGGGAAACTAGCGTTCTCGTTGGTCATGGATCCACTCTTGGCACCAAGGGTCTGGTTAACCTTTTCTTTTCCATGATCAATCTAAGTTATTAAGCTGTTCCTTGCCACAAGCAAAGAGACAGAAAATCAGCCTACTAGTCATCATTTGATATGAGTAAAGAAGGTGAGTTTAAGGTCCCACATACTTTCCTGGTCCATGTGCCAACCAAGCCATGGGTTTAGTGACAGTCCAAACCATTGGCACTGTGACCCAGGCTCTCCCCTTTCATCTCCATGGCCAGTTGGAAGCAGATTCACACGTTGTTGTCGTTCAGTCGCTCAGTCGTGTCTGACTCTGCGACCCCATGGACTGCAGCACGCCAGGCCTCCCTGTCCTTCACCATCTCCTGGAGCTTGCTCAAACTCATGTCCTTTGAATCAGTGATACCATCCAACCATCTCATCCTCTGTCGCCCTCTTCTCCTCCTGCCCTCAATCTTTCCCAGCATCAGGGTCTTTTCCAATGAGTCAGCTCTTCGCATCAGGTGGCCAAAGTATTGGAGTTTCAGCTTCAGCATCAGCCCTTCCAATGGATATTCAGGGTTGATTTCCTTTAGGATGGACTGGTTTGATATCCTTATAGTCCAAGGAGTCCTCTCCAACACCATAGTTCAAAAGCATCAATTCTCTGGTGCTAAGCATTCTTTATGATCCAACACTTACATCCATACATGACTACTGGAAAAACTATAGCTTTGACTAAACAGATCTTTGTCAGCAAAGTGATGTCTCTGCTTTTTAACATGCTGTCTAGGTTTGTCATAGCTTTTCTTCTTAGGAGCAAGCATCTTTTAATTTCATGGCTGCAGTTACCATCTGCAGTGATTTTGCAGCCCAAGAAAATAAAATCTGTCACTGTTTCCATTGTTTCCCCATCTATTTGTCATGAAGTGATGGGACTGGATACCATGGTCTTTGTCTTTATAAAGTTGAGTTTTAAGCCAGCTTTTTCACTCTCCTCTTTCACTTTCATCAAGAGGCTCTTTAGTTCCTCCTCACTTTCAGCCATAAGGGTAGTGTCATCTGCATATCTGAGGTTATTGATATTTCTCCCAGCAATCTTGATAACAGCTTGTGCTTCATCCAGCCCAGCATTTCACATGATGTACTCTATACAGAAGTTAAATAGGCAGGGTGACAATATACAGCCTTGATGTACTCCTTTCCCAATTTGGAACTACAGTGTTCCATGTCTGGTTCTACCTGTTGCTTCTTGACCTGCATACAGATTTCTCAGGAGGAAGATAAGGTGGGCTGGTATTCCCATCTCTTTAAGAATTTCCCAGTTTGTTGTGATCCACACAGTCAAAGGCTTTGGTGTAGTCAATAAAGCAGAAGTAGATGTTTTTCTAGAACTCTTTCCCTTTTTCTGTGATCCAACTGATGCTGGCAATTTGATCTCTGGATCCTCTGCCTTTTCTAAATCCAACTTGAACATCTGGACGTTCTCGGTTCAGGTACTGATAAAGGCTGATTTGAAAGATTTTGAGCATGTCCTCGCTAGCATGTGAAATGAGTGAAACTGTGCGGTAGTTTGAACACTCTTTGGCATTGCCTTTCTTTGGGATTAGAAGGAAAACTGACCTTTTCCAGTCCTGTGGCCACTGCTGGATTTTCCAAATTTGCTGGCATATTGAGTGTAGCACTTTAACAGCATCACCTTTCAGGATTTGAAATAGCTCAACTGGAATTCCATCACCTCCACTACCTTTGTTCCTAGTGATGCTTCCTAAGGCCCACTTGACTTCACCCTCGAGATGTCTGGTTCTAGGTGAGTGATCACACCATCGTGGTTATCTGGGTCATGAAGATCTTATTTGTACAGCTCTTCTATGCATTCTTGCCACCTCTTCTTAGATATCTTCTGCTTCTGTCAGGTCCAGAATAGAGAGTGGTGACTGTCTCCAGGGACAGGGCTTGGACCTAGAGTAGAGACGGGGGTAGACTATGAACTCGGTCCTCCACCCTGTCCATGCAGCAAACTCCAAAGGATGATCAGCATGGTCCCTTCCGCCCCAGGGAGCAAGCTGAGCGCTCCTTGCCACGCATGCCCCTCAACAGAGGCTGCCCCAGCCATGGCTGGGACCGACCTCACAGTCCAGAAAGCCGAAACCCAGCCTCCGCTGCCATCCTCAACCTGGACCGCCCTGGAGCCAACCCCTCTGGAACCACAGAGGCTGAGAGTGAAGAACAAGTAGTTCTCCTGTAAAGTACAGGAAAAGTGAGGTGCAGTTACCAAAATAAGGGCAAAGGATTCTGGGTTGACTGGAATCCCCACCGCCCAGGAGAGTCCCCTGGGAGAGCTCACCCCAAGGAAAGGCTCTAGCTTGGCAGCTGAGCCTGGGATTCCAAGGGAAGGTGTGAATCTTGGACAGCGAGAGGTCTAGAACTTGACCCCACTTGACCATGTGGGCTTGAAACAGCACATAAAACACTGACCAGCTTAAACTGGTTTTGCCTCCTTAATGAGGTTCTTGATTAACCGAACCTTGAATTATTTTACAGAGACACACGTGCAAGACGGAATCTGTGTCCCCAGGACCCTGGATCCAAAAATCTTCAGTCTATGGGAACACTAGAAAGGTTGCCACCAGAGCCCTTCATGAAGCAAGAAGCCCGTCACTAGGGAAAACCTGGCTTCGAGCCGCATGAGTAGCTTATGTGGACTGATTCAAGACTAGCCCATCAGCTTCCAGGTTTGAAATTTCCCTAAACCCTTACATTTTATCCCAGAACCTTGGATCGCAGAGGCAGATTTGAGCCCTGCCTCCTGCCTCCTTTCTTGTCAACTTGGCAATAAGCTTTTTTTTCAAAAGCTGGGGCCACAGTATCGGCTCCTCTGTGCGTCTGGCTGTGAGCCTGTGCTCGGTGACAGGCTCCCCCTAAGAAGGGGATAACGGCCCCCTCACCACCCCGAGGACAGCGCACATCACGGGCCCCGCAGCCCACGTGGTGATCCCCCTCTAGAGTACGTCCCAAGGGCAGGAGACGCCCTCCTTAGCTGCTGGGCTGACGCGTCACCAGGAAGATGGGAAACTCTGGTGGCAGGAGAGACCAGAGGGATTTGCTCCCAAGCCGGGGCAGGAGCACAGGGCTTAGAGGCAAGCAGCCCAGAGGATGCACCGAAACCCACGGCCACGGAAGTCACCCACCAGGGGGACTGCTGTGTCCCCACGTGAAGCCCAGATACAATCAGGAGCGTCTGACAAGCGGCGAAGTCAGGCCTGGGAAACAGCCACAACCATGGCCCACCCGCTCTCAGAAGCATCTTCTCCCTTGGCCATGCTGGGTCTCGGTTGCTTCCTGAGGGCGTTCTCTGGCTGAGGCGGGAGGGGGCTGGCCTCTGGTTGTGGTGTGTGCGCTTTTCCCTGCGGTGGCTCCTCTCGTCTCAGCCCAGGCACGAGAGCGCGTGGGCTCAGTATTCGTGGTGAACGGGCTTCGTTGCCCCCAGGCACATGGGGTCTTCCCAGAGCAGGGATCAAACCCGAGCCCCCTGCCCTGGCAGGTGGGTTCTCAATGGCTGGACCACCAGGCAGTCCTGCCCCAGGCACCTCCGGGCAGCGTGGCCTTGGATCCTGACGGCCCCAGGACGTGAGAATCGCCATCTCTCTTTGACAGGTGACGACACCGCGGTTCGGAGAGATTCATCTACTTGCCCAAAGCCAAACAACCAAAGGTGACAGAGCTGAAATAGAAACTTGGCTCTTCTTGGCTGCACAGGTTCGGAACCATCCCTTCGTTATGGGACCCCCTCCCTAGCTAAAGGCTTTGCGCACATCCACTGAGGGTGGTGGTACACCAGACCATCTGGGTTAGCGAGAAAACAAAGGATCACCCGCAGACCAGAGTCGACGCGTCCGTGGCGGGACCCAAGTTCAGACCCGAGCTGCACCTGTTTGGAGCGGCTGGCTTTCGGCACGTCACTATGGTCCCTCCAAGCTATCACCCGTCAAAAGGGGAAAACAGTATCCTGACATCCCATATGAGGCCACGTGTTAGTCCCGTGGATGTGTTTGAAAACTACAAAGGGCTGCACAGATGTAAATAACCATAATAATATCCTGCGAGGAGGAGGCCAGTGAACGTATTAAATACTTCTGAGGGAGGAGATGGCGTGTGTTGATACCACACTGTCTCAGCCCGAACAATGCCATCTGCCTGCAAATATTGTGATGTGGGAGGGAAGAAACCATCTTTATCCAATTACCTCCCTTATGAAGATGTACTGGAGTACAATTAATTATCTGTGCCATAATATTCTCTTAATTGGGAGTAAAAATAGGCCTTTCTTCCCTAGGCCTCTGTTATGATATGTGAAATGCCGCTTCCCCATTTGTAATATGCTAATATGCTGGTAATTAAAAGCTCCAAGGCTCTGTTTAATGACTGTGTTTGGTTCGTTGAGGATAACCGCATCATGTACCCACTTTTCTGGGGTGCCCAGGCAGCATCTAGGGGGAAAAGTAAGTGGTTGAGAGACAAGAGGAGCCCTCCTGCCTCTCAGTGGTCCAGACACACCCCCTCTGGACTCTGAGGGGGTTATACGCTGGGAGTATTCACCTCCTCCTTCAGGAAAGGGAAGCATTCTCATATCACGAGCGTTTGCTCCAGTCTTGTGACTCTGGATTTGACACTTCCCTCTCTCCCGATTCCCCAACCCCAACCCACAGGCCAGAGAGATCACCTAGCACAGTACTTCTCAGCCATGGCACAGATGTTGCAGGCTGGATCATTCCTTCAGGTGGGACCATCCATGTATCACAGGATATTTGCCAACATCCCTAGCCTCCACCCACAAAAAGCCAGGAGCATCACCCTCACCAGTTGTAACAACCCAAAATCTCTCCAAACATTGCCAAATTTCTCTTTTCACTGCACAATCACCCTGAGTGGAGAACCATCTGACCAAATATAAAAAGATTAAAAAGCCATTTAAAATTCTATTCCAAGGGGATCAATTAAATAAAGCACGGTGCATCCACCCAGTGAAACTTACTCAGTATGAAGTCGGCCCTACAGGATTGGACACAGAACCATCTTCAAGGGAAAAGGCAGGAAGCAGGACAGTATGTGTAGCCCGCTTTTCTGTTTCCCCATTTGCATATTTGTTCATTTGTTTATAGGATGTCATTAGCGGGGCACAAGAACATGTAAATAGGTGAGCCGGACTTTGACATGGAAGAGAAACGCTTTGTGTTCACATTTCTGTATGAATTTTGTGCCCTGGGCATGTATTACTTATTTAAAGAGTAAATAAAGTTTTAAAATAAACACCTAGCTCGTTGTCTGGCTTGGAACAGTCTCGATAAATTCTATTTCCGCTCCTCCTCTCCACTGTCAAAGCCACTCTCAGACAGCCTCAGACAGAATATTCTTTATCTGTCCCGTTCTGTCTCCTGGAACGTTATCAACAATTCACATCTTGAGAGCAGCTGCCCAGCCCTGCAGACTGACGCCCCCTGTGCCAGGAAGGCCAGGAGACTCCGGGTTTCAGAGAGAGGAACTGGGCTCCGAGGCGTGGCGAGGTCAGGTCCCCGGCTCTGCGCTGGTCTCTCAGATCCTCGGGGACACACACAGCCAGCGCAGATGCAAAGGCTGAAACGTGAGGTCCAGACACACAAATGATCCACTAGATCCTTGGCTTTGTAAAAAGAATTTAAATGGGATGCCTTCCAACAGTGAGTCCTTGAGAGAACAAAAGCACGGCTTTCTTGCAAAGGAGCTTGCCTGACTTCACCATGTCTAGGAAAGCCTCTCAGATGATAAACGTTTAAGTCCTGCCTCACATAGGGGTCAGCTTAGGAGTAATGAACGTGCGGCAAAATGATCCACCCAGTGTCAGATTCTTCATTTGCCAACCAATACACTAATCGGGCCAGACCAGTATTGTACAGTATGTCTGGCACAACTATGAAGAAAATTATGAAACATTAAGAAATGTGGTAAAATAAGTTTGGAAAAACTGGGTTAAAAGAGGTTAGGCAAGTTTTTTAGTTTCTTTACTGCAAGACTTCTCAGAGCATTTATTGAGAATGACAGAATAATTTTAAATTAGTTTGTTTCTTCCTCCCTTTTGCGGGTCCTGTTCCCGGAAGGCACAGAAACCTATCTGTGCTTCCTGCCCCAGGGCTGGTGGATTGCAGGGTGCAACAAGAGGAAGCCTCAACCAAAGTCTCTTTCTGCCTTTAATAAGGTAACATAGCAGGTGAGTGTGGGATGTCCTCTAGCAGCAGAGAAAGGGCGATGGGTTTCCAGGGTCTGAATGTGTCCCTCACCAAAACTCATATGTTAAAACCCTAATTCCCAATGTGATGGCATCAGGAGGCCGGGCCAGGGGTGTGATGAGGTGGAGGGTGGAGCCTTGGGGAACAGGACTGTTACACTAAGTTTATTCAGTCATGTCAGACCCTTTTGTGGCCCCACGGACTGTAGCCCGCCAGGCTCCTCTGTCCATGGGATTCTCCAGGGAAGAACACTGGAGTGGGTGGCCATGCCCTCCTCCAGGGGATCTTCCCGACCCAGGGATCAAACCCGTGTCTGTCTCCTGCACTGGCAGGCGGCTTCTTTACCTCACAGACTAGTGCTCTTATAAATGTGACCCAGAGAGCCCTCTTGCCCCTTCCACCGCGCGTGGACACGGTGAGAAGACGGCCACCTGTGAAACAGGAAGCGGGCTCTCACCAGACGCTGGATCGGCTGGTGCCTTGAACTTGACTCTGCAGCCTTGAGAACTGTGGGGAGTGACTCTTATTTCAGGCACCCAGCCACGGCATTCTGTCACAGCAGTCTGGACAGGCTGAACAGAAGGCCGGAGAGGAAAGAGGAGTGTGCAAAACCAGAGACAGACAGCATCCCGGGGCTTCAGAGCCCAGCGCGGTGGCCCCTGCCCCCGCTCAGCCCACGGCAGGACTCCAGCCAAGAACGCCACCCCTGGAGGCGGCAGAGCTTCCAGACCGAGGGGGGCAACTCTCCCATGGTACCTGGTAACCAGGAGCGCCCCCTCCAGCCACAGCTCCTGGTGCTGTTTAAGATGCCCCTCCCAAGCCAGTTAACAGAACCAAGCGAGAAAAAGCCCAAGGCTGACCAAGACGGATTTCCTACCAGCCCAACAGAACAGCAGCTCAGAGAAAGCAGAGAGTGGTTCAAAGCACATCAGTAAGGGCAAGAAGATGCAGTGCTGGGTGCACAGCTGAGGGCAGCGGCTGGGACTCGTGTTTCCCACAGGTCAACGGCAGGAGGCTCCAAAGGGGCAGTGATACTCGGCTTCCCAAACGCCTTCCCTTTCTGTCTGTAGGTCAGACGTCGAAACGAGGCCTTGAGGGTGACAGGGAACAACGCGAAGCTGCCAGTGCTAACTGAACCCCTGCCGTGCGCCCAGCCCCACAGGGCGCGGTGGAGGGGGCCGAAGAGGAGAGGCAGCCCCTCTACTCTTAGGGAGCGAAACTGAGCTGCCGATGGTGCCCAGAAACTGGAGGTGACGTGGCATTTATATCAAGAGCCTCGAAAAATGTTGTGCCTTTTGGCCTAGTAATTCCCCTTCTGGGAATCTGTGATAAGGATTTCATATAAAATGCTGGGAGCGTTTTAGGTAAAAAGTTAAAGTATTCATAATTGGAGAGGACAGGAAAGGAAATACATTGAAGTCCAAGAAATGGAGGAGGGACAAGTAAATTGTAATACTTCCATCAGATGAACTATGAGGCAGCCATTAAAAATGAGGTTTATGCAAAGGTTTCAGTGACGTGAGAATATTTCGTGTGAGGGAACGAAGCAGGATACAGACTGGCACATCTTGAATGTGTGAATAAAATGCATCAGAAAAATGACCAAAAGGGAACACAGCAAAACACTGTCCAGAGAAGGGGAGTAGAGAAGGATGACAACCTCGGGGGAAATGATTTTATAACAAGCCAAGGTAACATGTTTATTTACCTTCTGTGCAGAGTGCATCATGTGACACGCCGGGCTGGAGGAAGCACAAGCTGGAGTCAAGACTGCCGGGAGAAAAATCAATAGCCTCAGATATGCAGATGACACCACCCTCATGGCAGAAAGCAAAGAGGAACTAAAGAGCCTCTTGATGAAGGTGAAAGAAGAGAGTGAAAAAGCTGTTTTAAAACTCAGCATTCAGAAAACTAAGACCATGACATCCGGTCCCATCACTTCATGGAAAATAGATGGGGAAACAATGGAAACAGTGTCAGACTTTATTTTCTTGGGCTCCAAAATCACTGCAGATGGTGACTGCAGCCATGAAATTAAAAAGATGCTTGCTCCTTGGAAGAAAAACTTGATAAACCTAGACAGCGTATTAAAAAGCAGAGACATTACTTTGCCAACTAAGGTCTGTATAGTCAAAGCTATGATTTTTCCATTAGTCATGTACAGATGTGAGAGTTGGACCATAAAGAAGGTTGAGCCAAGGAATTGATGCTTTTAAATTGTGGTGTTGAAGAAGACTCTTGAGAGTCTCTTGGACTACAGAGAGATCAAACCAGTCAATCCTAAAGGAAATCAACTCTGAATAATAATTGGAAGGACTGATGCTGAGGCTTAAGCTCCAATACTTGGTCCACCTGATGCGAACAGACAACTCATTTGAAAAGACCCTGATGCTGGGAAAGATTGAAGGCAGGAGGAGAAGGGGACAACAGAGGATGAGATGGTTGGATGGCATCACCGACTCAATGGACACGGGTTTGAGCAAGCTCTGGGAGATGGTGAAGGACAGGGAAACCTGGTGTGCTGCAGTTCATGGGGTTGCAAAGAGTCAGACATAGCTTAGCAACTGAACAATTGACAGTTCAAAGATTTAGTTCTGAGTGACATGTGAGGTGCAGACAGAACCTTCCTGTGCATTATGACTTCATTCCTTAAAAGCCTCCTGGACAGGTGAGACCGGAGGGTCAAAAGGAGATGATGCCATGGCAGAGGTCCTCTCCCGAATTCAGAAATGGGACTCATGGTTGGTCTCCTATGGCCGTCATCGTGCTGTTAAAACAACACAAATTTACTATCTCACGGTTCCAGGTGAACTGGACTGGGTCCCCTGCTTGGGGTCTCACAAAGCTAAAATCAAGGTGTGCACAGGACTGCATCCCTCACTGAAGGCTCTGGGTGAGAATCCACTTCCAGCTTCGTTCAGGTTGCTGGCTGAGTTGAGTTCCTTGTGATTGTAGGACTGAGCTTCCCACTCCTTCCCGGCTGTCACCCAGAGCTGGTCTTCTAGTGTGTGTATGTCTGTGTGTCTGTGTGTTAGTCGCCCAGTCATGTCTCACTCTTTGCAACCCCATAAACTGTAGCCCACCAGGCTCCTCCATCCATGCCTCAGATCTCACCGGCTTCATCTTCTGCAGCCTCTCTCTGATTCCAGCTGAGGACACTGCTCTGCTTGTAAGGGCTGAAGTGATTAGACTGGACCAACCTGGATAACCTACGGTAATCTCTCTCTCTATTTTAAGGTCTATAACCTTAACAATTGGAGAAGGAAATGGCCACCCACTCCAGTATTCTTGCCTGGGAAATCCCACGGACACAGGAGCCTGGTGAGCTACACTCGCCAGGTTTCAAAGAGTATTAGCGACAAATCACCAACCCTAATAACGTCAGCAAAGTCCCTTTTGCCAGGTAATGTAACTCACTGACAGGCTCCAGGCATTAGGGCATGCTTTCCTTTGCAGGGCCATCCTGCCTCAAACAGACCCCAGACTCTTTCCTCCTAATCACTTCTTGACTTTATTTCTTGACCACCTGACACCACCCATCAGAATGGGCCTCCAATTCTGCATCCACCCCAGATGAGTCCCAGCTGACCCCACCTCCAGATGTTGCCAGGTAGTGTAACTGGCCTAGGGCTGGAACGCACCCACCAACGCCAGCTGCCTGAGATTGGGGTGGTGCAGAGGTGTCTGACTGTTCTCTCCCCAGGAAAACTGCATTCAGAGAGAGTTTCAATGGATTTTTATGCAGCCATCACCAAGAGGGCTGCAACAACTGAAATAAAACATTAATCATGCAGCTGTCAAAAAGTGTGAGAAAGAAGGAGGAGGGCCATTTCCTCTGCCGCCCTCCCCTCTCTGCCAAGCCCTCCCAGCTCGGACAAACACTCTTCCAGGGGTGAGCCCCAGAGGCACCTGGGAAGCCTTCTCCGAGAAAGGCTGAGTCTCAGCGCTCACCTCAGGCCTGCTAGCTCAGAGCCTCTGAGCACGATGGCCCTGGAATCTAGATTTTAAATGTGCCCAGGTGATTCTTATGCACCTATTTAAAGCAGCAGAGATGTGAATGGACCTAGAGAGTGTCATACAGGCTGAAGTCAGTCAGAAAAACAAATACCATCTATTAAGGCACATATGTAGAACCTAGAAAAGTGGTATAGATGATCTTATTTACACGGCAGGACTAGAGACATGGACATAGAGGAGGACCGTATGGACACTAAGGGGGGAGGGGGGAGGGGAAGCATCAGGAGACTGGGATTAATACATATACACTATCGATACCGTGTACAAAGCAGAGAACCTACTTAACGCACTGTGGGGACCCGGAAAGGGGGATATATGTGCGTGCAGAGTTGATCCATCCTGCTGTTCAGGAGAGACTAACACAACCTTGTCAAGCAACTATTTTCCAATAAAAATTAGTTTTAAAAATAGACAAAGATTTTTTTAAAAGCTACCATGCCAGGAAGGCAAGCACTGTTCTCAAAGTGCTGTTCCGATGATGTTACAAGATGAATAAGTTGCTTTCATGTGAATGTTTTCACTGATAGTCTACCAAATAACTCATAGCATGGCTTAAAAAGCAGTAAATAAAGCGATGGTCTCCCACTTTAAATCCTGAAGCTGATAAATGAGAAAAGCTTGCATGCCTTGGGTGAGGGGGATCACAGAATCCTAGACTCTCTCCTGAACTCTGAAACTAGTAACACATCAAGAGGATGCCCTTGAGAAGCAGTAGCCAAAAAGGAGGATTATGGGGGAAGAAACATGTCAGTGATACAAAGCGAGACAAATAGGGTACAGCTGAGTAGAGACCTGGGCTCAGGGCAAGTGGAAGGATGGGCAGGCCTGTCCGAGGGGCAGTGACGGCTCTTTGCAGCTGGCGTAGAGGACATGCCTCCGTCAGAGTCACAGTGAGACACAGCACCCCGCTTCAGCGCCCAGGTCGGGGGCAGAGCAGACCCAGGTCGCACCAAGGTCATCAGCTGTCCTACACTGGGAAATAGCACGGGGGTTGTCTCCTTACCTATAAGAAGGGATAGTAACAGTCCTTCCTTCATTCATAGGGCTCTGGGGTAAGTTAGGGTGGTTTTTCACATAAACCTGTTTAACTTTCAAGCACTTACATCAGCTAAGAATACTTCCGGCTGCAAGTAACAGAAAACTCATGACCCAAAACTCAGAGGTTGGTTCTTATTGGTTATAGTTCAACAGCTCAACAACATCAAGACAGAGGCCTTTGTGGTTCTCCAGACAGGGCTTCTCAAACCCTAACATGCACACACACATATCACCAGGAGAGTCTGTTAAAATGTATGTTTTGATTCAGTAGATCTGAGTAGAGTCTAAATTCTGCATTGCTAACAACCCCCTCCTCAGACCACACTTTGAATAACGAGACACTTGGCCTTTCTCTCTTGGCTACAAAACGACTGCTTCAGCTCCAGCCATCACATTTGCAGGCGAGGCACAAAAAGGCATGGTAGAAGTATATATATGTCACCCATATCTGCTTCTTTCATTTAAGAAAACAAAGCTTCTGCATGAGCCAGCAGAACAGACATCTACGTAGGATTCACTGGGCCTCACAGCCATCCACGGCTTCATAGGAAGACAGACAAATGAGAAACTGGGTTGTTAAAGTTTAAGCCTTAAACCAAGCACAACTCACCCAGAACTGGGCACCCTGCCACACAGCATAACATCCATTTTGCCTAGCAAAGAAGGAAAGGATGGATGTTGGGATGCAAACAGCCCAGCAGTACTCCATGCTGTTTGTTATGTGAATAAAGCACTTACCGCAAAGTGAACGCCCTCCAAACGGTAGCGGTTTTCTCACCCACATCGCATCAGCGTGTATCGAGCAGACCGGAGGCAGGTTCCCTTCCACACTCCATCACCCAGACCCCAAACAACCCCACCCAGAGTGGGCGTGGGCAGCTTTCCCAGGGCACAGCACTCTTGGTTCCCTGAAGCTGGTGTCCTGAGCTGTGCAGGGTATCCAGGTCCCTGGGAATGGACTTTACACGCCTGGATACGTAAGTGTCCTTGGACCGGGCAGGCACAGAGGTACATCCTGGAGTAAATGGCAGGGTTGCCTCCCCTAGTTTGTAGCTCACAGCCACCCAAGGGGACGGGTTTCCAACTTCACCGGCTGCCTTAATCCTTGACCCCAGCATGAGACTCATCAAAAGAACAAGAGGCCCTCATGACTGTTTCAAAGAAGAGGCTACTGCCTTCGAGTTCTGCAGAACAAGTGATGCCCAGCAGATGCGCTTTGTGAATTTCACTGAGCAAGCCCCTCTTGGAAAAGCTGCCTTCCTTTTCCAGGGTCAAAAAGAGGATGCCCCGGAGAACCTGGAAGTTCTGAAAACTGAACTTCACCTGCCAGCTTCTTACAGGAACATACAGGGCAGAGGTCACCTCCTGACCTTCCAAGGTCAGTGCACAGCAGCCTGGTTGATGGCCACTTACCCGCCACTCGCTGTTTTGGTCCTGTTTGTAACGGAGCCGGGTCACTTTATCATCCTCATCACAGAGTTTAGTTGGCAGAGAAAATCGGAGGAGCCGGGAGGCGGGTTCCGCAAGTTCAACCTGCAGTCATCTAACTGTGTGTGTGACTTTGTGTTTAGACCTGGTTACTGAGCTATTAATATCATCAGTGCTGGAGTTTTTCAAAAATAAAATAAAGTTTTTAAAAGCCCTCCCTCAGGAGGCAGCTGTGCGGCATAAAAAAACTTCATCCAGATTTCATATCCGAAGGTCTGAGTTTAAATGCTGGGTTTTTTCCACTTTGCAGTTCGGTTGTGAAGTTGAGCCAGTTTTGCTGACTTCATCTGTTTGGATGTTGGTGATGGGAAGAGCTGTAATGACAATAACCAACATTTAAGAGAGCACTTAGGAGACACTGTTCTAATTGCTTATAAGCATTAACTCATTTTGCAACAACTGTGATGCAGGTATGTATCATTACCATCCCAGTTTTTCAGATGGGAGATGGAGGCACAGAGAGATTAAGTAACTTGCCCAAGGTCACACAGCTGATAAGTGGTTGAGTTAAGATTCCAACCCAGGGGCAAAGAATCTTAAAACAAAAAAAAAGTGTGGATATATGTATGTGTGTAACTGATTCCCTTTGCTATACACCTGAAACGGACACAGTGCTGTACATCGACTGCGCGCTAAGTTGCTCCAGTCCTGTCCAATCCTTTGTGACCCTATAGACTGTAGTCCCCGCCAGGCTCCTCTGTTCAAGGCATTCTCCAGGCAAGAATACCAGAGAGGGTCGCCCCGCCCTTCTCCAGGGGATCTTCCAGACCCAGCGATCGAACATGCGTCTCCTGCATTAGCAGGTGGACCCTTTACCACTAGCACCACCTGGGAAGCCCACATCAACTATAACCTCAACAAGAATCTTTTTAAAAGATTCCAATCCTGGCACTTCTGCCCTTCTGCCCAAGCTTATTTCCACTCCGTACTAGAACACTTGGAAACCTAGAAAATGATTCTGATCATCAGGTATGACGATCCCCATCTTACACAGAAAGGTTATGTGACTTGCCCAAAGATGCAGAGACTGCCCGCCTTCTGAACCCAGGGAAGCACAAGAGGCCAGCTCCTCTGTGAACCCCGTCCTCCCTGCCTTTCTGCGGCCAACTCCTCACAAATGCCCCCATGATGGAGCCATCCATCCCCAGCCCTCGGGTACCCCACGCACACCGAGCACAGTCCCTGTAGCCGATGACCTCAAACCAGAAGCGCAGGCATCCATTCAGCCCACCGGCGGGGAAACCATTTAAGCATCTTGCTATTTTCATATCTGCCAAGCCCCAGGGGTGTTGCAAAGAACCATTTCGTCTTTATTCTTTCTTCTTTGCATTTAATAATACATAATCACCTGTCTTCAATCATCCTGGGGGAAATGCGTGCTTGCCAATCTAACATTGAGGCTTATTAAAAAAAAAAAAATGGGAAGGGGGAAGGGGTGAAATGTATTTTCAATGCCCAGAAAGACACTTCTGTGGTCCCCGAAGGGGACAGTGAGCAGAGATGGACACTGTGTCTGTGCTCCCCATGAAAGCCTGGAATGAATAAATATACGAGGCAAGGGGCCGGGTGGGGACAAACAGCCGCGTAACTGCTCTTCACCCACTCGAGGAAGCGCTGGCCTAAGCAGCAGCCTGGGACACCTAATTAATCCATCCCAGTGGGTACAGAGCCTTTAATGCTGATCTCAACAGCTCCAGCTGCTGTGAACCAACGTGTTCATTGCTGTCCAGGTCTTTGTTCTAAAATAGTGAACGTATACAATATCCACAGGAAGAGGGAGAAAACACACAAAACAAATATTCCTCAGGGGTCTTAGCTGGTAGATCTGACAGAGGCTGGCCCACGCAGCTGAATTTCAACTGAAGGAGGGTTTTTTTGTTTGTTTTTAAGGGGGTGGGGCAATAGGAGATTTACAAAGATGAAGGAAGAGAAAACTGCCTATACAATGTAAGCTACAAAACAAGGTTAAGGATACATAAATCTATGTAGGAACTCTACTCTAGAAGCATCACACAATGATGAGGAGGATTAAGTGAGAAAATATAGAACCACACTCTGCATATGCCCAGCTGAGCATTAACTATTTCTACACTCCCAACTATTTCTATGCCATTCAGCTAGCTAAGACAAACAGCTACTGTTACGGTGTAGTCAAGAGACTAGAAAGTGAGAAACGCTGGGCTGGAGGAAGCACAAGCTGGAATCAAGACTGCCGGGAGAAATATCAATAACCTCAGATATGCAGATGACACCACTATGATGGCAGAAAGTGAAGAAGAACCAAAGAGCCTCTTGATGAAAGTGAAAGAGGAGAGTGAAAAAGTTGGCTTAAAGCTCAACATTCAGAAAACTAAGATCAAGGCATCTGGTTCCATCACTTCATGGCAAATAGATGGGGAAACAGTGGAAACAGTGGCTGACTTTATTTTTTGGGCTCCAAAATCACTGCAGATCATGATTGCAGCCATGAAATTAAAAGATGCTTACTCCTTGAAAGGAAAGTTATGACCAACCTAGACAGCATATTAAAAAGCAGAGACATTACTTTGTCAACAAAGGTCCGTCTAGTCAAAGCTATGGTTTTTCCAGGGTCAGGTATGGATGTGAGAGTTGGACTATAAAGAAAGCTGAGCACTAAAGAATTGATGCATTTGAACTATGTTGTTGAAGAAGACTCTTGAGAGTCCCTTGGACTGCAAGGAGATCCAACCAGTCCATCCTAAAGGAGATCAGTCCTGGGTGTTCATTGGAAGGACTGATGTTGAAGCTGAAACTTCAATATTTTGGGCACCTGATGCAAAGAGCTGACTCATTGGAAAAGACTCTAATGCTGGGAAGGATTGAGGGCAGGAGGAGAAGGGGACGACAGAGGATGAGATGATTGGATGGCATCATCGACTCAATGGCCATGGGTTTGGGTGGACTCTGGGAGTTGGTGATGGACAGGGAGGCCTGGCGTGCTGTGGTTCATGGGATCGCAAAGAGTCGGACACAACTGAGCGACTGAACTGAACTGAGCTGAACATTTTTGGGAGGAACGCACTGCTAGGGGCACTGGGTGAGTCTTTACTCCATTTCTCGTTCCAGCAACCTGAGAGGCAGGTACAGCTATTGTCTCTATTTATCCAGCAAGAAGACTGAGGCCCAGGCAGGCCCCTTACTTGCCTTGGTGGGTCCGCTAGAAATAGGCAGGTTCCAACCCAGGGACTCTGGCTGGAGAGTCCAAGGCTTCAGTAATGATCAGGACCACAGGAGTTTAGTACCGTGGCTGAAAGGACAGCCTTCAAAGTCAGACCGACCTGGGTTCCAATGCCGGATCTATGACTTATTTTTTCCCTATAGAATCATGGTTTTTTAAACATTGAAAATGCCCCCAGCGATCATTTCCTTAAACTCTGTGATTTCCTAGGTACAGAAATGGGAGCACAAGGGAAGACCAGGCTGGGCTCACACAGACGGACCCTTGATGGATTCCTGTGGGCTAAACTGGGCCATCCCCATCGTCTCCAGCACACCTGTCTGGAAGGTGACTGGGAGGACCATCCCCACCCCCAAGGCAGGCTGGTCCTCAGCACTGTGCTTCTGCAGACCTGGGACAGAGCCTGGGTGCAGAAGGCTGAGCACAGCCAAGGGCTTCCTGAACATCCCAATCGCCATTTGGGGCCCAAGAAACCTGTGATTATTTGGAATCTCCCAAAGAGCTTCCCCAGGGCTTCCCAGGTGGCTCAGTAGTAAAGAACCCGCCTGCCAATGCAGGAGCCTCGGGCTCAATCACCGCATCAGGTAGATCCCCTGAAGAAGAAAATAGCAACGCACTGCAGTACTCTTGCCTGGGAAATCCCATGGACAGAGGAGCCTGGCGGGCAACAGTCCGTGGGGTCATGAAAGAGCTAGACACAGCTGAGCTACTGAGCGCACACCCAGAGAGCTTCCCTGGACCAGACTCAAACTCTGGGCGCAAAGGCTAACTCCCAAAGTCTGCACTTTGATTCTTGGTTTGATCAATACTATGCCACCAAGGAGGGAGCACAAAACAAAGTTACACCTGGCTCAGAGAAGACGACTCATAAATTCTTTAAGAGTTTGGTCTTTTAACTTCTTCTTCTTTTTTTTTTTAAGTACTCTCTCTCCTCCAGTCTCAGGAATGATGGCTAATTTTGTAGCGTGCCTACGCCCAGCTGAGTAGTCTCCTAAAGACCTAACAGACCTAGCGGAACCCTCACAGCACACCTGTAACAAAGATGAACTCGTGGCCCCCTCCCCACTTACCAGTGTGGAAACTAAAGCACACAGGTGATCACCTGGAGGAGGTCTGGCAGCCAGCAAGCTGCGGAGACAGGATCTGAACCCGTCAGTCCAGCCCCAGGGGTCAAGGGCCTGACCACTACGCTGCACTGCCCCTCAGAGCCACAGGCAAACTCCCATTTCAGGAAACAGGCGCTAGTGACGTCCCCTCCGTGATGCCTGCATCTCAGCCATCCCCTCCACAGCCAGTGCCCGCTTCCTACCAAACTGATTCCTTTTTCTTCATTGTTTTCATTATTATACTTGGTTTCCCTGATTTTTCAGAGGAAAAAAAAAAATTAATCCTGAATGAAACCAAGTTTAGTTGCAAATAAAACTGAATTGTCCACAACGGAAAGCATGTAATTAGAGAATGCTCATCTCTGGGTGGTTTTCCACCCCCCCTCCCCCAACCCCAAAATACACTAACATTTGCAAAAGAGAATTCTTCTTTACCTAAAACTATAATTAAGCGGCTGCCGGCGGTTACCTTGGTGACATTAAAAAAAAAAAAAGTCCTCCACTATAGCTCCCCACACTGGATAATACAAACTCGGCAACCAAATAAGTCAACAGGTTGTCCAGGAAACTGTTTCCTTGACAACCAGGAAGATGGAGGGGGACAGAGAGTTGGGGGAAATGTCAGAGCAGCAACGCTATATTAAAGAAGCAAAAGCCCCTTTGGCATGGCTGAGCGAGTCCCCCAACTTGTACCAAGCAGCAAAGCAGAGGACAAAAATGGCTCTTTGTTCCATAAGGAAGGCTGCTGGAAGGAATGTCAAAACTCATATCTCAGCGATCGGGTGAATCTCCACTTGAGGGTATGGAACACGGGAGACTGAGGCTGCAGAGCCTTCTGACTTAGAGGGAAAGCTGTCCATTCTCTGTCTCAGCAAATGTGCACTGAGCACCGGCTAGCCACCCCCAAGTGCATGCTCCCGGCTCCAGCCTCAGGGGTCTCCATGCTTTGACACCTCAGCCCGGTGGGCCAAGATTTCAGGAGATAACAAATAAATTGTTAAGACCAATTTTCGGAATTTTAATGTCTGGGTTTCTCCTTGTAGGTTCTTCCTACCCACCCCCACAACACACACACAGCTAGCAAAGCCATTTCTGCGCTTCCTTTTTTGCGCTTGGGGGGAGAAGGGAGCTCAGGGGGTTGCAGGAGAGTGAAAGTAAGAAGGGTCTGCACGAGGCTCTTACCACCGGCTTTGCTTTAAAGGGCAAACAGCTTGCAGAGGGGAGTCAGTCACGTGACCTGGAAAATCTGGACAGGCCGTGATTCCCCCGGAGGAATGCAGGAAGGGAGAGGGAGAGACGATGGTGGGGCCTGAAAAGATTTCTTGAGACCAAGAGCCTTCGACAGAGCAGGAGTCTTAGCCACGCTGCTGGTGGGTGGGAGTGTGCCGTGCCTTTGGAAAGGAATGGTCACAGGGTCTGAGTCTGACCAAGGAAAGCTGGAAGGAGGCAGCAGGTCTGGGGCTGGCTGAGCTAACATGTGCGGCCAGATATCAGGAGCCTGCCCAGGGCTTCGGGGCTTGATAAGGCCCCCAAAGCTTTCTCCACCCTGGGGATGAAGCTGGGGGTGGCTCAGAGAGCCCCAAGAATCAGGGAAATAACTGGGCTAAAAATAAAAATATTTTTAAACAAAGAAATGCTCTATGTCTTGCCTCTTAAGTCCATGGGCAGAGAGCTATACTTGCCAAGTGTCATTTTCAATGCTGCATTTTCCAAACTACTGAAAAGTTCCTGCTGCTGAATTCTGCAGAGAAAAGAAGAAAGGAATAAAGGGCACTCCAGAGGCATCCAGACCTGGAAATCCCAAATCTATTTTCCCTCCCGCAAAAAGTCTTTCGCCTCTGGTTGGCCTCACCAAATGTTTTGCCTTGTTCCTTGTCCAAACTTGCTTTTCATCAAATTATTCTCTTATCATAAACGAGAAGGTGAGGCTGCAGTCCTAATCATCAGAGGGTGGACAGGACGTACAGGAGTCTCCTCGGCTGGAGCCTAGCTGATTCTGACAAAAAGGCCACACCGACCTGAGTCCACAGGCGTGCAGTCGACAGGCGCGGCGGTAGCCGCTCAGCCCCGCCTCCCGCTTTGGCAACAGGCGGTCTGTGTGCTCTTTACAGCTGACCCTGCGCAGCCGCCCATTTCACAGATGAGGAGACAAAGGCACAGGAAAGGCAGCCTTGGTGCCAAGAACCGAGGCCAGCTCTTCCGGTCGCACCTCTAACACCTTCCTCTCCTGTGCTCACTCCTCGCCTCCCCCGGCTTGGCTGCACTCCCGCGCCCTGATTCCTCCTCCCCCTACTCTTTTCTCTCTCTACTTTTTGCGCCCCCTCAAACACTCCCGTGGTTCTCAACTGCAGGGGGGATCCTGGCCCCCTGTCAAGGGACATTTGATAATGTCTGAAGAATCTGCGGTTGTTATTCCAGACGGAGGTGCTTCTGGGTCGAACAGAGGCCACGGATGCTGCGAACACCTTACAGCAGCTAGGAGAGCCCTGCGCAACGCAGGGTCACCCGACCCCAAACGTCGACGGCGCTGGGGGCGATACAAGAGTCTGTACAAGGGAAGCGCGTGTGACAGCCGAGGAGCTAGCTGTGATCACCCGGGTTCGCGACGCCCACAGCACTACTGCCATCTGGGAAGTCCGGGTTACTTTCTGTAAGAAGAAAATCCACTCTGTGCACTCAGACACCTTGCTTCCGAAGTTTATTCATTTACTAAGTAGTCACTAGGGTTTCCCAGGTGGCACAGTGGTGCAGAATCCGCCTGCCAATGCAGGAGACTTCAGGAGACACGGGTTCAATCCCTGGGTCAGGAAGATCCCATGCAGGAGGAAACGGCAACCCACTCAGGACCTTGCCTGGGGAATCCCATGGACAGAGGAGCCTGGCGGGCTGCAATGCGGAGGGTCATAAAGACTTGGGCGAGACTGAGCAGGCATGCACGCAGGTGGTCACTGACCTCCTTCCCTAGGAAGGGGCCTGCAGTCCACAAAGGAAGAAGCGTTTTGTGGACAAGGCCACGCACTGGCCTTTAAGTCTAAGTGTACAATCCTGGATTGCAATCCTCAAGGGCACTGGGATGAGGGGCCCAGAAGACCTTTCATGAGTCTCTTTTTCTAATGGAGGGAGGGACTGGACTTGGCTGAAATTCTTTCTTCCCAAATGCCACATGGATTCACTGTTTAGAAAGAAAAAAAGCATCCAGGAAATACAAATACACCCACAGGGCACTGCTAACAAATCAAAGAATCTCAAGCCTCAAAAACAACCAAGGATAAATTATTTTGCTCAACCACCTTTTTTTTTTCCTTTACACCCATCACCACAGAACAAAGAAAAGGTCTGGAAGGTGAAGGAGATGAACAGGATTTGCATATTTAACAGCCCCAAGGAAGGTGAAACTAACAGAAGCAGGGATTATCACAGAAGAAGTGTAATAGCAGAGGCACTGGGGTGGTGGCAGGGGTGGGGGTGGGGGGGGCCAGTTCAGCTTCTAAATAACAGGAGCTAAAAATACCCCCAACATGTCATTTACAAATTCAAAGAGTGTTTAGACAATACTGTGATAGACTGCAATTGATAGATATTTTCCCCCCCAGTGATTGAACACAGCCTCATTTTTAAGTACCAAGCAGCTGCCACCAGGTTGGTCTGGAAAAACTCCTCTTGACTTTCTATTTTTGATTGACACACTAGGGGGTCCCAATCACTGCTCCTCATCTTGGTGCCTAAAATCAGATGTTATTGGAAGAGGCTAGGGAGCAGCTGAAAGGAGGCAGAGGGAATAACCGAAGAGAGGAAAAGCTTTCACAAAACAGCCTTCTCATCAGAGGTGAAGACAGCCCAGAGCCCTGCCTATACCTAGGCCTGCTCTCTCCCCAAACCAAAGAAGATTGGGGTGGTAGGGGGGGATGACAAGGCAATAAAATGAGAACAGCCTGTGGCCCTGGAAATAATTAAATATTCCCCATTCACATAGGGAGGGAGGGGGGCTAAATAGCTCAATATAATCAGGTGAAGCTTTCTGGGACCTGGGATGTGAGCGTGAACCCGCTCCCCTCCCCACCCAGCCTCCCCCTCCCTTACTCACCCCAGCCCCTCTGCCCCTCCCTTCCCCTCCCCAGCCCCCCCCCCACACACACACACATATTCTCCTGAGCCCAGTTGGCTGAGGGGAAGTTGGTTTCTGCAGAAGCCCAGAGATACATCTAGTGTCTTTGAGTATTCTTGGGGAAAAGAAGGGGCGTCTGGGTTTTCTTTTCAGGGGAGTGGAAATGTTCTAAAATTAGATCATCCTGATGGTTGCACAACCCTGTGAATATATGGGAAAATTCAGCTGCAAACTTTAAAAGGTGACAGTTATGCATGGAAATTAACTTTCAACGAAGCTGCTCTAAAAAAAGATAAAATGAGAGACAATCAGGAAATTACTCTAAATAAAAGCTAAGTTTGATGAGCCTGTGCTTTGCATAATAGAAAGACAATACATGTTTTGTGAGTGGATGAATGAGTGAATGGAATGTCCCTCAGTCTTTAGATATTTATAGGTTCAGGCTTTAAATCAGGGCCGACCAGCTGGTTAATGTTACCACTGGCCCCAATTAAAGGCCTCCCTGCAGCCATACCTTGCTCCACGTTGCTGTCCCTCCCTCTCTGAGGCTGGGCTTGGATATAGGACTTGCTCTGGCCAGTGGGACAGACTCAAGAGTGTGATGCAAGCAGAGCCTGAAAAGCACGTGGTTGTTGCCGCCTGTCCTCCAGCAGGGCTGGGACGTTAGGTCTCTCTTGGACCACTGCCGCCACCACGGGAACACGCCCGAACTGTGGGGAACGTGGACAGACGTGGAGGAAGCAGTGTCTGAGTCATCCTAGCCCAGGCCATGCTAGACCACCAGCCCCTAACCTACCCATCTGCTGACCACAAACACGTCAGCAAGACTAGCTGAGATCAGCCCAACTGCCCAGCTTACTCCTAAACTCATGAGAAATGATAACAAGCTGCTATTTAAAACCACTGAGTTTGGGGACAGCTTGTTATGCAGCAGTAGCTACCTGATACAGGCTGCCTGACTTGAGATTTACCCAAAAGCTCAGGGGTGCCTACTGCCTTCTCCCCTCCAAACCTGCCATCAAGAACGCTAATGAAAAGCTTCACTGAGGCTTCTTCTTAACTAAAGAGTTAGGTACACAATCATCCCCAGTAAGGAGAACAGAGAAATCTGCCTTCAGCTAAATGAACAAAGACATCACCAAACATCTCCACCCCCTCGAGGAATACAGTCCCCTTAGCTGAAAAAGATTCTTAAAGAAATTTGGAAGGAACAACAGGCTTCATTTCCATTCTTGCTTTGAAAGATGAGTTTTGTCTGAATCACTGCTGAGCTGTTCTCTCTCTCCTTCTCTGTCCATTTGCAGCCCGATTCTCTGCCAGGATTAAGACATTGTCTCGTCCTTCTGATGTAGATGGGGATTGGGCTTTACCCTTCCAATGGGATTCTTTTTCTGGTGTGACATCAAGTCCCAGGATACACCAGAGCCAGCACTGCTAAGAGCTGGTTAGAGTCCAAAATATGATTTTCAGACTCTTTCCCAATCGAGGCAAAATGATGATGCAATCTACCATCTCCCTACTCAAAGTGAGGTCCACGGACCAGCAGCAGAGGGATCACCCAGGAGTTTGCTACAAATGCAGAATCTCAGGCCCCACTGCAGACCTACTGCTTCAGAACGCGGATGTGAGCAAAATGCCCAGGTGATGAGGCTGTGCATTCAGCTCTGTGATGCACTGGTCCCTGCTTCCCTGGGTGGGTCTGAATCTCCCCCAGTGCCAAGGCCTCTGGAGGGGCCCTGCGGCGCTTTCAGGCCGAACATTGGCCTTCGTTGTTACTACAAGTGACACCTTCACCAAGAACACAAATTCTTCCAAACTCCAGTGCATGCACGCACTTGCTCACACGCACGTGCGCACACACACACACACAAGCATACTTCCTACAACCACGCTTAGCAAATTCTTCACTTGTGAGCCCTGCTTGAAAGGTTTTCTCCTCTGAAACACAAGCCTTTCTATCCTGAAGGGCCTTTCAAATGTCTCACTGAAACCCAGAGATTTATCCATAGGAAATGCTTAGCCTTGTCTTGAGATTAAAGGTTCCAAATGATTCCCTTCTGATGCCAATAGGATAGCTCCTTGCCTAAAATACAAGAGCTTTGTTGGAAGTAGTCTCCATGGAAATCATTAACACAATTTATTAACAAGGAAAAAAAATTCTAAGTCTATTTTAAACTTTTAAATATCTTTGCGAGCTACTGACAATGAAAACAAAGAATTTTTTTTTAAAAGGAAAGAACCCCGATAGCAGAAATTACATTCAAACTAAAACGCTCTCTGAATTTTAGCAATTCTATTTTAAGCTCTTAATAAGCCCTGGAAATCCAGTTAATTTAAAATACTGGCCACACACCAATACCCTCCCTGAAACAACTCACAGCTTCAATCTTCTCAGGGAATACAGCCCCCCACCAAAAAAAGGGGGGCTTGTTTATGTGCTACTTCTGCTGACACAAGATTTTCTAGAAATCTCTGAACTTTGGGATGAAAAGACAATTGAAAAACAGACCTAGGCTGTATTTCCAAATGACTTCTTGTTCCCTGTCGGCAATAACCTTTTCAAGCAGGAAATGGTGAGGCTGATGGTGACTGTAATTATACAGTTACCAGCACTGAGAAGAAAAAGCTGCGCAGGGACAGAGGTAAGACACGGGCTTTGAATGTTTGAGGGGACGTGCAAATGTATTCCAATTGTTTTCAGCTCTCTTCAGAAGCGGGGGAAGTCTTTTGTGAAAAATGTTCTCGAGGTGTAGCTGGTAGCAGGTTAATTAGAAAGATGAACTGATTGGGAAAGGGAAAATCTAACTGGCTCTCTCTTTGCCCGAGCTGGGGAAAAGCGGGACTTTAGGGTCCAGCCCTCTCGTTTTAGAATGTGGTGAGATGAGTCTGCTCCAGCAGTTTGCACTCACCCACTGGGGTGCCTGACGGAGGGGCCCCCTTTTTTCTAGCTCCACCTCCTGATTTTCCTCTGTAGAAGAAAATTCCCTCTCTCTGTGGGGACTGGAAGGTACTGACCTCACCTCTCACTCCATAGGTAAGCACCGGACCCAGGTCTGGCCAATCAGCTCACTTCATTTCCCCAAGCCCTCACTGATGGGTTCAGGGTTAGGCATGTGACCTAAGTCAGTCCATTTGGAGTCCTCCTCAAGCCTTTTCCAGGAACTATTGGAAAAGCAGTGCTCCCTTTCCATTGGAGACACTTAGCTGGAAGCTGCCAAGGGTATGGCTGGAGTTGCTGGAACCTCATGAGAAGAGCTGGTCTGGGAATAAAGGCCATACAGTGGAAGGCAGAGCTGAGTGAGGGAAAGCAGTCAGGCTTTGGGGAGCCTTGGATCCAGCCATACCTGAAACCTCCAGACTTCTAAAGTATGAGAGCTGATAGATACCACCCTTTTTGCTTAACCAATTTTGAGTTAGATTTCTGTCACTCGCAACCAAAACCATCTATCTGATTCTAGTAAAAATAAAGAAGAAGAAGAAGAAGAAGAAGAAAACCCTTAGGGTGTTCATAAGAAAGTCGAGAGAAATGGCAAACTGCTACACCAAAAGAAAAAGTCTCACAGAAATAGTTAATATATTCCCTTGCACACGAGCCCGCTAATGCTCTCGTTTTTTTTAAATCTTATTTTATATTCTTACTAAAAATCCCCAGGGACTGAGACTCTGTAACCTCCATCCTAAATCTATATGAGAACACACTATGAGATGGAGAGTTGAGCTTAAAGATGCAACATACGTCTGTAGGTGGCTCAGGAAATATTCTTCTGACTGACAAAAAAAAAATGCACCAACCAAACCAAAATCCTAATATTAGATTTCATGTGCTACCAAGTAAACTTTTTCTCTTATAGAACAAATTGTTTCTATAGAAACGAAAGCTTTTCTAGCAACCCAATCCCTATTAGGGTTGCTATAGGAACAGATTGAGAAAATTAGGAAACTGTAGGAAAAGGGAAATGACTGCTCAGTGTCTCTTTTCCTGGAAACCCACAGAGGGCAAATGGCTTTTCATCTCTAATGCCTTAGTACTTGGAGCAGGCCACAGGAACTCTTGAGAATATAATTCCAACTCTGCTGCATTCCTGTTTCCCAGCAAGGGTTTTATCAAGTCACTGAAATTTAATTCTGAATACGACAAGTTTTACAAGAACCGCCTTCTGAAGATTGTTTTCAAGGACCGGGGGTAGGCAGGAGCATGAAATAAGAAGGTACAGGGCTAGGGGTGTGAAAATGTAACAATAAGGACTGAAAACCGCACACGTACTACAGATACTGTCTTTTAGAGAGAAACCCTTCATCTGGGGAAACGTTTACGTGCACCCGCTTGGTAAAAGCTTTGCTGTGAGCAGCAGGGCCGTGCAGCGTGGGTCTTGTAGGGCAAATGACAAGCACAGAGGTGAAGGTTTTCCTTTCTTTACTGGAGAGTGGGGAAAGAATACAAACACTGGCCCTTGTCTACTACTCAGCTTCTGGAATCATCTACTCAGAGATAGGGTGTGACATCTGCCCAGTGTACGGGGAATTCCCTCTCGACATTCACCGGCTACGAAGCCGTAGGTGGAGAGATCTGAAGCCAAGAGCTGCAGTCAGCAAGTAGGAACCACACGGCCTCGGGGGACTCATTTCATGGCTCCGAGTCAGTTTATCTGCCCCACTCTGTAACATGGAGCTAACAAGAGGGACCTGGCAGGAGGACTCTGTCTGCCCAGCTCTCTCCTGTCTCCCTCTCGGTCCCTCGAGGTGCTCCCCATAGAGAGAGCTACCGCCCCCTCACTTCTGGGGTGTGCACCCTGGCCCTATTTTTCCCTTCTTTGGTATAAACCTTTTGTTTGCAAAAGCAAGTGCTGTTGTTCAGTCACTAACTCATATCCAACTCTTTGTGATCCCATGGACTGCAGCACGCCAGGCTTCCCTGTCCTCCACTATCTCCTGGAGTTTGCTCAAATTCATGTCCATTGAGTCGGTGATGCTGTCTAACCATCTCATCCTCTTCTGCCCTCTTCTCCTTTTGCCTTCAATCTTTCCCAGCCTCAGGGTCTTTTCCAATGAGTCAGTTCTTTGCATCAGGTAGCCAAAGTATTGGAGCTTCAGCTTCAGCATCAGTCCTTCCAATGAATATTCAAGGTTGATTTCCATTAGGATTGATTAGTTTGATCAATGGAAAGGCAATGAATCCAACCAAAACTTGACATTTCCCAGCCTCCTTCCCCACCCCCTGTAGCTAAGCTGTGGCCTTGTGATCACAGTTCCACATGTTGTGCAAAAATTCGTAGAATGTTGCTTAAAGCAAGCTGCTCCAGCTGAGAAGTGGGCCCCCTCTGTCTTTTGCCCTTTTTACCTGATCCTTGGAATGCAGACATGATGGCTCAAGCTCCAGCAACCATTTTGCACCATGAGGCAAACTTGAAGGCAGTGCTGCAGGAAAACACAAGAAGTCCAAGGCCTTGAAGACCAAAGAGCTGCTGACTCAGACTGCCGATTTCTGGGCTTCTTTCACACAAAAGAAAAATATACTTCCATTTTTTGCAGCTATTGTCGCTGCATAATCGAATCCCAGTGGATACACCTCAGTGCTGCATTATGACTCATGGATCCTCGGTAGTTGTACCTGCACGAGCACCCTCTGCCATAACAAAATTAAAATTATATTGTATGACTATGTAGCTACAAAGACAGGTCTAATCTTGGCTAGATTCATTATTATGTATTCATTATCAGCATTATATTCATGTGTTCCTTATGATTTTAAAAAATTAAAATGGAAATGCTTTGTGGGTTCCTAAAAAGATCATGGGTCCTGTAGCTTCTGCACGTAATGGAGGCATCCATCCATCCCATACTCATGCCTTATCTTGCTTTATCAAAAACAGAACCCGATGGTGAAGGTACCATAACTCTTCCTGCTTTTTAGATCAGGAAACTGAAGCCAGAGAATTTAAGTAACTTGCCCAGATTTGACTCCAGGTTCATCCAACTCCAACCCTAGGAAAGCAGCTATTTTTAGCACCCAAAGGCAATCGATTCTTGCTAGAGCTATTATTATTATTCAAGCCAACAGCTCTGACAACTTAAGAAAACAGACTTGATGGATGGTAACAAAGCATAATGGACATGCTGACCTTCTGGTAGCTTCTTTTTATTTTAATCCACAAGATAAACCCAGCGTTGAGCCCCATCTCTGCAGGAAATGTTTTAAAGCCCCGTCTTTTAGCACTGAATTTACTCATCCAACTCCACAAAGAAAATAACTCCACTTAGCTTGACAGACTCCACAATGAAAAGTAAATTATTTTTCGGCAATGACCCTAAAAATAGCATGGAATGGGTCTGCTTATAGATACCAGAGGCAATAAGACTGAATCTGCTAGTTTTAAAGGCACAAATGTGTTTTGAAACACAGAGATTCTTCTGTGGTCTCGAGAAGAAAAAAAATGATTTTCCAGAGAGTATAATAAATCACGCAGGGCAAGAACTTTAGAGTAAAAACAGCATGAACTTTGAGAGGATGGCAGGATGCTCTATTCATCTTATATGTCTCCCCTTATACGGGAGCCAAGAAGTCATTCCCCCCGTGGCGCCATCATCACTCTGTCTATTTCTTTTCATGCCTTCTTACCACGAATTAAAAGACAAGGAAATGTTGATGTCACCA
This sequence comes from Antilocapra americana, assembly GCA_007570785.1. Taxonomy (NCBI): domain Eukaryota; kingdom Metazoa; phylum Chordata; class Mammalia; order Artiodactyla; family Antilocapridae; genus Antilocapra; species Antilocapra americana. The sequence continues at coordinate 4,287,996 of ML662452.1, forward strand.
GACCAAAGGATCGCTCAGCCTTACAATCCACAGCTACCTAGGGGGAGGTTTACAAAGGGCTGGGTTTTTAGAAAAGAGCTACAAGTTACTGCCTTTTAGGTAGGCTCTGAGTAGACAACTTACGCCTCAAACAACTGCACCCATTCATCCAGCACTTATTAAACACCTTCTGGATGCACTGCACCATGTCAGATGCCGAAGACCACTACTCTACCTTTGGAAAGTGAAGTCAGCGTTCAGCGATGGCTTGGGACATACACAGAAGAACCAAGTGTGGGCCAATACCTTCCCAAACTAGAGGTTAACAATCAGGATGCTGGAGCCAGTAGCCCCAGGTTCAAATCCTGCATCTACCACTTACCTGCAGAAAAAATTGAGGCAAAAAAATCTAAGCCTCCACCCCCTCATCTTTCTCTTAGGAAATTCCCTGGTGGTCCAGTGGTTAAGACTCCATGCTTCCACTGCAGGAGGCACGGGTTCCATCTCTGGTCACGGAAATAAGATCCCACCTGACACACTGCGGGCCAAAAAAAAAAAACAAATGCACCTCTCTCTTGGAGTAAATGGGAAAATTTAAACGGGGTGATGTGTGTAAAGTGCTGTAAAGTCAACGTTCTCTCAACATTAGCTGTACACTTTGGGAGGGAAGCGCTTCTTCTTGCTCTGAGCACTGGTTCCACGGTCAAGTTCACTTAGCGAGAATTCCCAAAGCTGTACACGTGTGACTCACTCACTTTCGGCAGGTACTGGAATAAAAAGTTCACATATGACAACTGGATACTGAACGTTCAGCTGAAAACTGTTGAAAAATTGCAGCCCCAAAAACCACCTCTTTATTTCCCCATTTTCTCTGAAGCCTGCTTTATGCAAAAGTGCCTGGTGGGGGTGGGCTTATCCTGTGGCAAGTGGGGAGAAAGACTGACTGTTCCTTCTGAGTCAACTTCAAATTGGCACCACTCGGAACAAGGGGCAGGGACAGAGTCGGTCGGAAAGGGCAGAACCAGCCCAACACAACAGACAGGAGAGCCTCCAGAGCCGTCTCAGAAACCTGGGCCAAGCACCAAACCACCGCTGGATAAGATGGGGGTCGAGACAAACTCTCACTAGACAGTAAAAGGAGTGGACACCAGGGACCAGAGCTGAGCTATCTGGAGGAGACACAAGGCACAGACTCACATTCCAGGTAGACCCTAGCAGCAACTGACCAAACAGATGGTCTTGGGCAAGTCCCCATGACCTTCAAGGCTCAGTTTCCCAGCCTGCAAAATGGGAGACAACAACGCCTTCTGAGCAGGTGAGAATTACAGAAAGCACCTGGTGCACCGGAAATATGCCAGCCAAGGTAGCTATTAATATGGAATTGGATTGAAACTGGCAAAAGACAGCTCTGCGGAAGCAGGGAAAGGCTGGAGCCTTTTGAAACCACTTTGCTCTTTTCCTATATTTCTGCAGATGTGTCCACAAGCAAAGACCTGGCATCTAAGTTGATAGTTTGAGCAAAGGAGCCGTTCCCACACAGGCAGTGTCGCTGTCTTCCCTGAGAAGTTGGCTTTGGCCAAGGGGATTTAATAAACCTGGGGCCACGGATGCCTGGGGCTGGATCACACCAGGGTGTGTAATGGAAACATGGATATAATTAAGAGGCGGTTCATTTGCAATAATTATGCACTGGTTGGTTAATTCTTTCAAGATGCTAAACAGCCCTTCCCTGGGGCTGCAGTAATTGACTGTCATCCGCCTCGCACACTGCTGTCTAGAGAATTCTGCTCGGACAACCTGCTGACTCATTTTAACACACTCATGCTCGCCTTCTACACTCCCTAACAGACAGGTCTGAGCAGAAGTGCTAGGGTGGAGACTCTGCTTGGGAAGGAGAGGGGAAGGAGAGAGGGCTGGGGGCAGGGAGAGGGATGGAAGGAGAAAGAGCAAGTGAGACCAGAGCCCAAGGTGAAGTCACGGTTAGAGATAGATGGGCCCCAAGCGAGGAGCTGCAGGCAGTCTCCTGCTGCTGGTGGTGTTCCTGTTTAGAGGCGTCTGACTCTTTTGCGACCCCAGGGACTATGGCCCACCAGCTCCTCTGTCCATGGGATTTCCCAGGCAAGAATACTGGGGTGGGTTGCCATTGCCTTCTCCAGGGGATCTGCCCTACCCGGGAATAGAACCTGTGTCTCCTGCATTGGCAAGCGGGTTCTTTACCTCTGAGCCACCGGGGAGCCCCCTCCTACTGATGTGTGCACGTGCTCAGTTGTGTCTGACTCTTTTCGACCCCATGGACCACCAGGCTCCTCTGTCCAAGGGATCTTCCAGGCAAGAATACTGGAGTGATGTGCCATTTCCTACTCCAGGGGACCTTCCCAACCCAGGGATTGAGCCCATGTCTACTCCACTGGTGGGTGGATTCTTTATCATTGCATCACCCGGGAAGCCCTGGGTATCCTGCTGATACCTGGAGACAAAAGGCCAGAAGTAGATCCCTGATTGGGTAGAAGACAGTTCAGTTCAGTCGCTCAGTCATGTCTGACTCTTTGTGACCCTATGGACTGTAGCATGCCAGGCCCCCATGTCCATCACCAACTCCCGGAATTTACTCAAACTCATGTCCATTGAGTCGATGATGCCATCCAGCCATCTCATCCTCTGTCATCCCCTTCTCCTCTTGCCTTCACTCTTTCCCAGCATCAGGGTCTTTTCAAATGAGTCAGCTTTTCGCATCAGGTGGCCAAAGTACTGGAGTTTCAGCTTCAACATCAGTCCTTCCAATGAACACCCAGGACTGATCTCCTTTAGGATGGACTGGTTGGATCTCCTTGCAGTCCAAGGGACTCTCAAGAGTCTTCTCCAACACCACAGTTCAAAAGCACCAATTCTTTGGCGCTCAGCTTTCTTTATGGTCCAACTCTCACATCCATACATGACTACTGGAAGGGCCATAGCTTTGACTAGACGGACCTGTGTTGGCAAAGTGATGTCTCTGCTTTTCAATATGCTGTCTAGGTGGGTCATAACTTTTCATTCCAAGAATAAGCGTCTTTTGATTTCATGGCTGCAATCACCATCTGCAGTGATTTTGGAGCCAGAAAAATAAAGTCAGCCACTGTTTCCACTGTGTCCCCACCTGTTTGCCGTGAAGTGCCGGGACCGGGTGCCATGACAGAAGACAAAGCAACCACATTTTTCTCATTCTGTGGTCGAGGAGATTTTCCAGAGTGACACTTGTGCAGAGAAGATCTCAGTAAGGGAGGGGCCAGAGGAAGGAGGAGCTGCCAGCCCATACGTCCTGTCAACCTCCCGGAAACCTTCGAGCTGGGACTTGTCTTGACTAAGGGGTGTGGTTGCACCCACCAGGCAGGCCCTGAGTCGGGCTAGACTTGGTCGCCAGCAAGGTGAGTGGCCAGAGACAACCCGGAAGTCCACTCCCATGCGTGTGACGTAACCCACCCTCACTGGGTGCGACCCACTCCCCAAGTTCAGCGGGGTGTTGTTTCACAGGTACTTTGCTTCTAATAAACACTTTCTCCGGTTCACAATCTTTGCCTCTTTGCTGAATTTTTTCTTCAAAGAAGGCAGGGACTGAGATCCTCTTCAAGTCGACATACCCCTTGCCGCTGCCCCCACCCCCAGATCACGCAGACCACCTGGGTTCAAACTTGCTTTCATCACTTTCCAGTTGTGTGACCTTGACCAAAAGCTCTTGGAGCCTCAGCTCTTTGTGAATGGGGATAAAATCCTTGATCTTGAATGAACTGTTCCAAGAATTGGAAATAACATAATGGACAGTGCCTGGCACTGTGAGAGTGTTAAATAAGCACTGGCTATTTCACTTGTGACTTCCCTGGTGGCTCAGATGGTAAAGCGTCTACCTACAATGCGGGAGACCCGGGTTCGAGCCCTGGGTCGAGAAGATCCTCTGGAGAAGGAAATGGCAACCCACTCCAGTACTCTAGCCTGGAAAATCCCATGGACGGAAGATCCTGGTGGGCTGCAGTTCATGGGGTTGCAAAGAGTCGCACAAGACTGAGCGACTGACATTTCACTTGTAGGAGTGGGCTGAGCATTGACACGGCATCTGAGACAAAATCAGAAAAGCTGGTAGCTGGTCCAGAGGAACCAGTACAGGCTCTGCCCGCTGTTCCAGGAACCTGCTGTGTGACCTCAGGCAAGGTCCTTGACCTCTCTGTACCTCGGTTCTTCTTTGAAAAGTTGGAGTTACAGTTTCCTGGGAGGGTTGCCCGAGGATGAAATGGAACAACACCTGGCACATAATAGATCCTCAAGAAATGGTGGGTCCAGGACCTTGTCCACCTTCAATATGGGATCCCCTTGAAAACCTGGTCTCCAGGCACAGGTGGCCGGGCTGCAGCTTCCTGCAGATTTCACAGGGGCTGAAACAAGCAATGATTCCCGGAGGAGCCCCAACCTACTCTGAAGGCTTAATCAGCTCCAGTGACTGCCCTTCCTGGGCCCATCCAGACATCTCCTGTCCTGGCTCAACCCATCCTGGAGACCAGACAAGGATCGGAGCTTCAGTCAGGAGCTGCCCCCACGTCGCTGGGAGCATCGGTTTATGTGTTAGTCGCTCCTTAGTGTTCGACTCTTTGCAACCCTATGGACAGCAGCCTGCCAGGCTCCTCTGTCCATGGGATTCTCCAGGCAAGAATACTGGAGTGGTGCCATGCCCTCCTCCAGGGGATCTTCCTGACCCAGGGATCGAACCTGGGTCTCCTGCATTCTGGGCAGATTCTTTACATCTGAGCCACCAGGGAAGCCCAGGAGTAGGGGAGATTTCCCCAAATGCGCCCCCTTCCAGCCAGGGGGATGGAGAACCCCTCTAATTTCATGGGTGTGTACCGACCCCGGCTGCCCTTTCTCTTGCTGCCGTCATGATGGAGAGAGGGCCGGGATAGCGGTGGGGGCCACTGTCCAGCTTCCTGTCTCAGAAGCTGGGACAAAGGACAGGAATTAGCTTCCGGATCTATCACAATGAGCATTGATACCTTTCCAGCCCCGCCTCCCCGACTCCACAACCCCCTGGCATCTTTCTACAACACAAACGTCACCAAGCCATCCACTCACAAACAGGCAGTAGCTTCCACTGAGCCTCAGGGTAAGGCCACGGCCAAACACAGCTCACAAGGTCCTTCGTACTGTGATCTCTGCCAACCGCATCGGATTCACTGACCCTGCTCCCTGCCCCTCCTCCTGACATCTTTCCCCAGACTTGCTAAGAGACTCTGCCAGCCAACTGTGCAGTTCCACGCCTCCGTGATTTGCACCTGCTCGTCTGTCTCCCTGAAACGCCCACCATCTCACTCCACCTGGCACATGCCTACCCATCCTTCAGCACAGAACTGACATCGGCTCCCCGAATGATGCTTTCCCCCACCTCCAGAGCCAGCGACTCCCTCTGTGTCTCCCTTATGCTTTGTGAGTATCCATTCTTTCCTGCTCTTTCCTTCTCTCTCTATTGAGCGGCTGCCTGGAAGATGTTCCAGGCACCGAGCAAGACCCAGAAGTCAGAGGACAAGGAAGGGCAGCCATGGTGCCATCAGCCTCCAGGAGCTGCGAAGCCACCGTCCAGCTGCTAGAGTCTAACCGAAAAGTCAGGCGCGCGGAAAAGTCACAGGGGTACATGGTGGTGGTGGGAAAGCGCAGGGCCCTGAGCGATCCTGGGAAGAGGGTTTCAGCCTAGCCTGCATGCTAAGTCGCCTCGGCGGTGTCTGACTCTGTGTGATCCTATGGACCGTAGCCCGCCAGGCTCCTCTGTGCATGGGAGTCTCCAGGCAAGAATACTGGAGCGGGTTACCATGCCCTCCTCCAAGGGATCTTCCCGACCCAGGGATCGAACCTGCATCTTTCAGATCTCCTACATTGGCAGACAGGTTCTTTACCACTAGCACCACCTGGGAAGCCCCTCAACCTAGTCTGGGGAACAGCGAACCTCGTCCCCGGCCCCAAGAATGCTGTTTAAACTAGGATGTCCAGAATGAACAAGCACTAGTCAGAGAAAGACGAGGACAACCAGAGAGAGCAGATAAAGACCTAGATGTACCAGGGTGGCCTCCACGCTCGGAGGCCATCCCCTCCTTCTCCCCACGCCTGCCCTGCCCCACGACGAAGTCTTCGGGGACCGAGAGTCCCAAAGTCAGTGTGATGTATCCATTCCACCCCACCCTGGCCAGACTTTAACCAGCTGTCCTGGTCTGTAGACAGTGGCTTGGCTTCCGGTCAGGACCCATCAGTTGGGCTCAGGGTATGTCTGTGGAGCCAGGAGGGTATGGTACCTCCTCTGCCCTCCTCCACCCACCGTCTCCCTTTCTCCCTGGCTATATGTTGCTCCTTAGCATTTATCACACTCTGGGGTACATCTGTTTATTAATTATCATCTTTGTCTATGCTTCCTACCCCTAAACCCAGAAGGTAAGTTCAGGGATTCTCATCACTTTGTCCTCTGCTGTATCTCAGCATTTGGAACATGGACTGTAGCCCGCCAGGCTCCTCTGTCCATGGGATTCCCCAGGCAAGAATGCTGGAGTGGGTTGCCATTTCCTTCTCCAGGGGATCTTCCCAACCCAGGGATCAAAAGCACGTCTCCTGCATTACAGGAAGATTCTTTACCACTGAGCCACCTGGGCAGCCCCAGAAGCCATCCTGGGACGGGGTAATATACATCTATTGACTGAGTCCTGATTTGAATGAATGGAGAGAGTGTCCACAAAAACTGTCCATAAACATTTGGATCTAGTCCGCCTCTTGGGGATCTTGAGTGAAAGTAGACTCACAGTCCCATCGTGTGCCCAGTACTGTGCTTTGGTTAGAAGAGGACACGCCTGTTCACAAGAGTGGGACAGGCGGACCTGACCACCAGTCGGGGGCTGGGGGGAGCTAAAGCTTCGTAATCCACGCCTCCACCCCGTGGATGAGTCTGTTTAATCAGCGCAGGCACAGAGCCTTAATGAAATAAACAGTGTCACCAGTATTTTAAAAACGGACTTGGGGAAGTGACGCGTGGCACGCTGCACAGAGAGCTCATCACAGCCTGGGCGGTGTCTGAACGAGATAGGGTTTGTCAGCTGAAATTTTCAAACCAATTAGATTTACGTCATGGAATCAGATAAACAGACCGAGGTTTGCAAAAATCGAATAAACTTGGAATCACCACAAATAATGACCACCACACACATGCGCGCGCGCACGTGCGGGCGTGAGCCTTCTTGGCTGCTAAGCTTGCTGACCTCTGAATTATTTAGCAAGGAAAGAGATGGGGCAACGTGTTGCCGTGTCACTGGAAAATGCTAATAGCTGACTCGTGGTTCCCTGAAGCCACTTGCAAGGTCTACCTCCGCTCCAAAGGGACAGCAGAAGTGCCCGCCCCCACCGCTCCTCCGAAGGCTCTCTGAAGCATGCACCTTCTCACAGCCCCATCGGTTCCTGCTGGGGAGCCTCGCAGCACTTCCAGAAACAAATGAACAGGCTCCCACACCACAGTTCCCACTGTTTCAATTTACGCTTCATGCAAGTCGAGAGGCATTCCAAGGAGAAAATGTAAATGCAGTATGGATCTGGGGGCTGCTTTCTGGCTCTAGACTCCTCAGTCCGTTTTCCTCCGTCCGTTTCCATCCCCGGCCCACCCGGAGCGAGCTCATTCTGGGCTCACAGACCCTTGCTTCCCCTCCAGTGGGGCCAAGTGTAAGCGGACGGAGGACACCCTCATCGAGCAACGGTGGCCAGGCTCTGTCTGTGCCGCCAGGTGCTTGCTGTCAGGGAGTGTCTTTCAGGGAAGGCGAGACAGAAGACTAACGCGGGGTCAGCGTCTCCGAGGAGACAGCCACGTTGGCAGGGGTTCATTTAATGATCACAGGAGCCCCCGGTGTAGACAAAGCTCCATCCTCGCTTTACAAGCTGGGACACTCAGGCTCAGAGGCGTGGACCCTTTAGCTGGGACACAAACATGGGGGTGCCTTCTAACAGCTGAATCCATTCTCATCCACCAGGCAGCCAATTTAACAGCAGATACAACTACTAGTGGCCAGATAAATGAGTACAGGCCCCACTGGAAAATGACTATACCTACACATTGTATTTAATACAGCAGTTTTATCAAAAAGTGTATGAAATGAACAAACTTATTTTAAACCGCTGAAATGAACCGTCCACTGTGACTTGAATACATAAGTGTATAAACAGTATGAAACGCTGACACTACAGTGAGCACAGGAAAGGCAGCTGGGACACACTACACATTTAATACAAACTATCAGCATATAAAAGCCAACGAAGGGTCATGGAAATAACATATTCAACATCGAGTGAAAATAAAAGGAAGCTTTAACAACTGGGAGGTTTTTTAAAAATATTATGATTCATTAAATGCAATCATTAAAAAATAAAAGTGTGTGTCAGTGATGTCACAGTTGATTCCCGAGCATTTTGTTGTGAAAAATTTTCAAGATGTTAAGAAACCTACCCAGAGGAATGGAGAGCAGAGAATTAGCTAATCCAGGTATTTCCTTCTGACACTTTATGTTCAAATAACTTTGAGATCCTTTGGAATAAATGATTTCTTCATAGACAGTATATTTTTTTTATTGGTAGGAGCCTGGAGTTTTCCTTTAAGGAAACTGTTGCCAGCTCACCTTCAAGTTCTTCCATGTTTTTAATAAACGGCTGCAGAATCATTGGATTCAGCGGTTGCTGCAGAAGTCCCCACATCAGCTCCAAAACCATCATGCTCACATCACACGTACATGGAGAACTTCTATGAGTGGTAGCTCTGAAACACGAGCTTTGTTTTGTCAAATACGTGGTATTTTTTTCCTTGTCTTGAGGTTAATGGAGATGAGAAAGATGTTTTCCAAACAGGTGATCTTTTCTTCAATTAAAACTCTCAAGGAAGCATAAAGCTCTCTTAAAGTCTCAAGAGGTAAATGATTCAGCTTCAGATTACTTAAAATACCAAAATAACAGTATTATATTTTTTAAAGGCAGTATTTTGGTACTTAAAAATAGCATAGTATATCAGAATACAAAAAAAAAAAAAAAAGCTCCATTTATTAGCCCAGTTGCTAGGAAACCTGTGAGCAAGCTGAAAGTTAAGGTATAGATAGGTAAAAGGGTATTTCTTCAAGCAAAATGGGAAAACCTGGAGTTAATTTTAGCAACTATGGGTAACAAAGAATGCAAGACAATAAGATGATACTTAATTGTATTGAGGGGTTTGTATTCCTGTAGAACATGCTCTTAATTACACCCTCCACTGAGTAAGTATAAATACTAATCATTAGAAATAATTAGACATGCTTGCTATTCTTCTAAATATTATCTTTATTTTCAAACAGCACATTGCTATTTTCATTCTCCATGGTTAAATAAAGACTCTGATTGGATCCATTGCACAGAAAGGCGCCGACAGACAGCTTGACCTGCGCGCGTTCTGCCGTGTGCATCCTGGCCTCTAACGCGTGGCGAGTGCGAGAGGAGCCTGTCCTCGACAGAGAGGGGAAAGCTGAGAAGGCTTTTGAAAGTTAGTCAGAGTTCTGCTTCTTGCTGAGGAAGCTCCTACTGAACTGACTCTCCCACAAAGAATGGCCACAAACTCAGGGGGCAGAGGACACCAGTGCATGAAGGCCCGGGAAAGTCAGCCCGAGCAGGCAGGCTGCACAGAGGCGTGGCCCTGGGAGAAGGAAACGGCAGGAGGCCTCCGGACTTCTCACACTGTGTTAGCCCGAGGTCAGGGCAGAGTCAGTGCTACGCGGGAAGCTAAAACTCTGATAGAAAACCCACCATCTTTCCGGCCTGCATAGCTGGAAGACAGAGTTCAGAGCAACTGCAGCCGCAGAAAGTGAGGGATGTGGGGAATCCTAAAAGGGAGAGATACAGAGAGGGAAGGCTCCAACAGTCTGTGTATAAACTTGGCCCAGGTCTCAGTGTGCTCCCCTGGTAGCTCAACTGGTAAAGAATCCACCTGCAGTGCAGGAGACCCTGGTTCAATTCCTGGGTCAGGAAGATCCCCTGGAGAAGGGATAGGCTGCCCACTCCAGTATTCTTGGATTTCCCTGGTGGCTCAGCTGGTAAAGAATCCGCCTGAAAGGCGGGAGACCAGTCTAACCCCTGAATAGCATGAGGAAGACTCCAAAAAGCCTAGATAAGGGTTAAAAAAAAAACACTAAACTAAGATATTACCCACCATTGAAAAGACAGATTTGACAATTTTATTTAGGGGTTAAAAAAAACACTGAACTAAGATGTTACCCACCATTCAAGAGACAGATTTTATGATTTTATTTCAATCAGGTCAACTGCCTCCAAAAAAAAAAAATCCAAAAACCAAACACTCTTTAGAAATGTAAAACAATCTTAAGTCTCTATGGTATGATATTCACAATGTTTAAGATAAAAATAAAACTACTCATCATACAAGGAAATAGGAAAATGTAGCTCATTCTCAAGAGCTACTGTACCTGCCCAAAGATCTAAAGGAATACCTGATCATAATAAACATGATAGAAAACTTCAACAGGAAAAGAAGACGCAAAAATAAACCAAATAGAAGTTCTAGGTCTGAAAAATGCAGTATATGAAATAAAACTCAATGGGCAAGTATAATAGCAGAATGGAAATGACAGAGCAAAGACTTGCTCACCTTGAATATAGGTCAGCAGAAATTATCCAGTCTGAAGAACAGATGGAAAAAAAGATTTTTTTCAAAAGTAAATAAAACCTCTGAAACTTTCAGGGCAATATTAAGAGGTCTAAGAAGATTATTCAGGCAGCTTAGGAGCAAAAAATCTGGATCCAGGAGAACAGATCTTATAGGCATGGGGGCACAATCACTAAGATGTTAATCACGGTCTGTGGGAGGGAAATAACAGAGCCTAGAAATATTAAGAAGAAAGAAACATCAAGTCTTGGTTATTAGTTAAATAAAGATATACAAAAGAAAGAGAAATCTCAGATCTAAACCTAGAGTTATGAGACTATAAAAAACCATGAATTAAAATGAAGAATTATGACATTTTTAAAATAAGAAAACTTAAAAAACAAGTGAGAAGCCAAGAGAATATATCTGCAACTAATTTTTCAGCTAATAATATATTACAGATATATCATAGGCATATATATATATATATATATATATATATATATAAAGGACTAATCTCTCAACTATATGAAAAACTCTTAAAAATGGGGGGGGGAAGACCAAAAATCTGTTGGAAAAAAAGGCAAAGGACATGAACAGTTAACAGAAAATTAAAAAAACAAACATAAGAAGATACTCAACTTTATTCATAAGAGAAATGCAAAATTAAAACTACATGAGTTATTTCTCCCCTACCAAATTGGTAAATTTACATATGCTTTTACTCTTTGACCTGCCAAATTCCACTGTTAGGAATTTATTTGCAGATATACCTCCATGAATATGAAAAATATGCACACGACTACTCATTGCAGCATTATTTTTAATAGCAAAATATGAAAAATCATCTAAATTTAAATGAGCATCCATGGGAGAGTGATTGAATAAAATATGGTATCACCACACAGTACACTAATAAGAAAGTGTTACAAAAAAAAAAAAGAAAAAGGAAGAGGAATCAGCCTGTGACCTGATATGCAGTAATTTCTTGTATATATTGTCATAGTCAAGGGGAAAAGCAAGGTACAAAGCAGTAGTGTGTGTGCGGGGGGAGGGGGGTGGTATGTGTGTGATAGTTTCAGCAGAACAAAGCACGGAAAGAAAAACCCAGAAATTCATGAAAACTATTTGCCACAGTGTGTAGATGAGGATGGGGGTCAAAGGTTGAGAAGGGAGGCATATCCCTCTGAGTATAGCTTTTGATATAGTTTTGCTTTTGAACCATGTAAATTAAATAAAAAGGAATTAGAAGGATGCAAACCCTAAAATTGAAAACAAGCAGAAACAACTCTATCTTACAGCAAATAAATAATGCAATCCACAGAGAAAATAATTGATTCTAATAATTTTTAGATGCATGTTCTAACTGGACACCCTTAGTGGACGGGACAAAAAGAACTGCAAAGAAACTCTGAGCTTGATTTAGTAGACTGGTGATAAAAGAACAGTAATTCTGAAGTATTCTGTGTATTAATAGATTAAATGAGTAACTATACTAACTTTTTTTTTTTGGAAATTAGGACTCTCGTTATGGGAGAATGAAGATACAAATACGGAATGAGGAAAAATCGGCAGAATCACTGTGAACTCAGGATCTAAATACAGACGTATCCTAGCTCTGCACTCAAAAGACCTAGAAGTAATAACACAAAAAAGCACACCCAGCATCAGTCATTTCCCCTAGCATGAGCACGCTCCTCACGCTCCGCTCTGCAACAAGAGAGGTCCCTGTGATGAGGAGCCGGAGAACCGCCCCCAAAGAGAAGCCCCTGCTCCTTGCAACCAGAGAAAGCCTGTGCGCAGCAACGCAGACCCAGCTCAGTCAAATAAATAAATACCACGTCTCTTCTAAAAGGGGAAATGACTGATTCCATTTCTGGGGCAACATTCTGTTGTGTAAGCAAGTTTAGGAAGTTGCTCAAAACTGATGGAGATCCGTGAGAAGGCCAAAGAAGCCAGCCCGGAGGGACTGCTGCTGGCCAGATCTTGTGGGAAGTGGAGAGGCTCTGTAAGACCACAATGATACTGAAAACAGGAAACTTAAAGGTGAGGGGGAGAGACGGGTGGATGCAGCCCTTCTTGACGCAAGAACACCAGATAATAAGGGCTTCTCAGGTGGCGCTAGTGGTAAAGAACCCTGCTGGTTTCTTTGCAGGAGAGGTAAGAGACATGGGTTCGATCTCTGAGTCGAGAAGATCCCCTGGAGGAGGGCTTGGCAACCCTCTCCATTATTCTTGCCTGGAGCATCCCATGGACAGAGGAGCCTAGCAGGCGATGTTCCATAGGACTGCAGAGTTGGACACGACTAAAGCGACTTAGCACTACTCATGCAAGGACCAGATAACAAATATAAAATGAAAGACAAAATTAGAGATTGTAACTGCCAACATAATAATGGATTTAGGCAAGGATCATCAGTGGATGTTAAAACCACTGAAGAAAGGCTGTTTGGAATAGAACTGTCAGCCTCAACTGTTCCTTATAAAAGGAAAGAAGTACCTTTACCATCAGATACCACCATGAACAGTGCTCAAAAGTAGCATCACCAGTGATGGAGAGTAACTGACATGACATACCTCCCTGAGGGTCCTAGTGGTGAGTGAAAAATACTCCCTGTGTATGACATTTGCCAAAAAGATTCATTCTCTATCTAGTCAGAAGGCAATAATTAGACAAATCCAAGTTACTGAACACTCTAGGAGACAGCTGGCTGGCTCTTCAAAAACTGCCAGTGTTGGACTTCCCTGGCGGTCCAGTACTTAAGACTCCATCTTCCAACCCGGGTTCAATCCCTGGTCAGGGATCCCAGGTCCCACATGCCGTGGTATGTGACCAAAAGCAAATGGTTTATCACCAGTGTCATGTGGGGCAGAAAGAGCAAAGTCGATGGAAAGGGGGTGTGAGGAGCATGCTAGGCTAAAGAGCTCTAAGAGACATGACAACTGAACGTAATGTGTAGTCCTCGACTGGGTCAGAAAAGAAAAAGATGGCTTCAAGGAACAATAAGAAGGTAATTGGAAACTCTGAATATGAATTTTATATTAGATAAGACAATTGTGCCAATTATTAAATGTTTGAGCATGATGATGGTATGGTAGCTACACAGGAGAATGTCCTAGTTCTTAGGAGATGATGAAGGCTCATGATGCCCACAGTCTAATTTCAAGTGGTTTAGGGGAAAAAATGAAAAATGTGGTGAAAAAATGAAAATGTGGCAAAAAAAAAAAAAAGTCAAACACCAATAATTGGTGAGTCTAAGTGAAGGGACAGGGTTGGCTGGTCATTGTATTATTCTTTTACCTTTTCTACAGATTTGAAAAGCTGGGGGAAATGAACAATTGGGCATGAAAATCCAGTTTACATGTGTGGATAAAGGGAGCCCTCTTTCAGCAATAGGTATGAACGTTGCCAGAATAACAACAGGTAAGTTGTTCACGGCTTTGTTGTGAAAAATTGGTTACTCAGCAACATCAGTGGGAAATGCCCTGTTAGTTTATCTGGGGGGTTGGAGAAGTAGCAAAGAAATCCATCTAATGTCAAGTATTGCCGATGAATGAAACTCCAGATGTCCCTACTCAGACAGAAAGTGAAAAATTAAATCTTACTGATGTTCGATTTCTGGGAAGCCACTTGGCAGAACTTTTCAAAGCCTGGGTCTACAGTGCTCTGCACTCACCCTGGTTCCTGAAACATACGTGGCACACCCCAGGCTTGCCTGAGCTGACACAGTTGCCATCTGTGTCTCAAAGACATGCTAAAAGAGCAAGGCAGAGAATATAGTTTTCTGCCATTTGTACACACAGATACATTTGTGTGACTGCAAAATACTTCTGGAAGGAACCAAAAGAAACTGGTAACTTACTCTCTAGGGAGGGACACCGAGTTGCTACTGTTGCTACCTTTTATTCCATTGTTTTATTGAAATTTTTCCATGTGAATGCATTAACTGTTCAACAGAAATTTTTTAATTAATGGTGAAGAATGGGTGGAAGGATGGATGACGGGGAGATGATGGCTGGATGAATAAATGGATGAATGGATAGACGGATGGATGGATGGATGATGGATGGACAGATGGATGGATGGATGGATGATGGATGGATGGATGGATGGATGATGGATGGAAGGATGGATGGATGGATGGATAGATGGATGGATGGATGGATGGATGGATGATGGATGGATGGATGGATGATGGATGGATGGATGGACGGATGAATCGATGATGGATGATGGTTGGGTAGACAGAAAAATGAGTGTATGCACAGCTCCCTTTCCACACACTTGCTCCATAATACCTCCCCTCGGGCTCCACACCCCAATTATAAGGATGGGGCTGCTCCCAGGCTAATCTCTGATGTGAGGCTGGCTGCCTCTGTGCTGTGTCTTAGGTCTTTAGTTTATGAAACACAGCTTCTCTCGGCCCCGCCTCTCCTCTGATTCTAGGACTCTCCCCACCCAACCCCCAACCCTCTACAGCCCTGAGATACTATCTCCTTGCCCACTGTGGTTACATCCGGAGCCAAGGGGACTTCATCTGTCAAAGTCTAACACCCAACCTTTATCTGCAAGGACAGGACCAAATTGCAGCAAATTTCATGGCCTGGAATTGCTCAGCCTCTAGCACAGGGAAGAATTCTATTCACACCCTGGGAAGCCTTCTGATGCCTGGCCAAGGTACCTTGCTTCCCTGGGGACTGCCTGCTAACACCCTTCTCTCCATTGCTGTGGTAATGTGCTTTTTACAGCAATTTCTCTCACATCAAGCAGCCCCCGGGATCTCATCTCTCTGGCCTCTGAGGGGGCAACATTTCTGGCTGCTTTCATTTCCAGCAAAGGGTGAGAGGGACCTTGCAAAGGGCTGAGACACCTTCCCATCTCCGCTGCCAGATGGCACCAGGGCAGTGGAGATGAAGCACAGAGCCCAGGTAGACGCCGCCGCCGAGAAGCGTGAGTCAGTCGACCTGCAGCCCCAGGCCCCATCAGAGGCCATGATCCCACAAGAGTCTGCCTGGCAAGAGTGACGACCGTGATGTCTCCATCTTTTAGGGGCAGAAGGTCCTGCCGGCTCCGCCCCCCACCCCTTACCAGGCACGCACCTGGCCAACCTATGGTGCATGAGTGAGGATGGCATCCCGTGGCTCCCAGCTCCTCCCAACCTAGCAAACGACCTCCGTGCACAAGGAGTCCCCCACCTCCCCTCCCGGAACATCCGCCGGCTGACATGGGTCACAGGGTCTGGCCTCTTGCCTCACGGTGGGCCCAGTTCTGTGCAGTTCACACGCCAGAGCCCCTCTCACCCGCCCACCACTGGGAACAGGCTGAAACTGAGACCCCAGCCTGACTCAGTTCCTCTCCTGCCCCTTCCTGCTTGCCTTACCCCGTCTGTCGTGGGGTGCACCCCAGCAAAGCACAGGCTCTGCAGTCCGGACTCAGGCTCCGCCCCTGAGGAGCCCCCCTACAAGGCAGCATTCTCCTCCCAGCAGGCTCCTCCAGCATCCCCGCTCTAGGTCAACTCCCACCGCGTCCCGGACACCCACGGAAGGGAGGCGCGTCCGCGGTCCCTCGAGGTGGGGCGATTATCAGCCCCATTTCAAGGGTGACATCAAAGGCGGAGACTGCTAAGCCCACTTGCCCAAAGGCACACAGACATAGCGGGTGGAATCAACACAGGGTTAGAGATGCCTGGCTGCTGCTGTCCCACTTAGGGAAACTGAGGCAAGAGGATGCTAGAACACCCGTCAGCCTCAGAGCAGACACCCAGACCTCTACAGGCTCCTTCTATCACATCAGACCTTTTAGCCTCTAGTCAGGATTGTGTCTTTAATCACAAAACAGAACAAAAACCTCTCTTGTCAACACACGCACATCAATTGGATCTTTTATTTCAAACAACCCAAGACAAATACAAACCCATCTGCGGTATCCTTAATCCCTAACGTGGGTGCCATGAGCCTGGATCCTGGGCCATGGCACCCACTTTAATAACCCGATTGCCATCAGTGACTACGGCTCCTCGTGGACAACTTTGTGGACAACAAAGCTCCGAGTTTTAGGGAGGCCCCAGAGCTGGTGTTCCTGGATGCCATCAAACCTTTCTTTTAAACGGTTACACATTTTGGGGGGGGGCCATGCCATGCAACATGTGGGGTCTGAATTCCCCAACCAGGGATTGGACCTATCCCCTGCATTGAAAGCTCAGAATCTTAACCACTGAAGCACCAGAGAAGTTCCAGGACATGCAGCTTCAACTAAGCAGCGTCAGGTCCATGGGTGTGATCTTCAGGGGTTACAGGCTTGCCCTTTCCTACCCTCCAACTCTCCCCACACCCCGACCCCCACTAGAATCAGTATCTTGCTAAGACTTTGGATTGCTTCATATATGCCAGGTACCAGGCCAAGAGCTTTACGGGCATCTTCCCTTTTCATCCTCACGCTCTCCTGTCTGACAGGTACAACCAGTTGACCGGTCAGAAACCCGAGGCTCAGAAAATTCAAGTAACTTGCCCAAGTCTATGCAGCTAGAGAATGCCAGAACCA
This sequence comes from Antilocapra americana, assembly GCA_007570785.1. Lineage (NCBI taxonomy): Eukaryota > Metazoa > Chordata > Mammalia > Artiodactyla > Antilocapridae > Antilocapra > Antilocapra americana. The sequence continues at coordinate 4,305,172 of ML662452.1, forward strand.
GTGCTGGCTTCCCTTCACGTCCCTGGCAGAAAAACAGAGGAGAGATAAACAGCTGAGGCTGCTCCCAAACCTGTCAGCTATTTCCACTTGAATACAAAGACACTGAAGGGAGAGAGGCTATTTTTATTTTTATTTATTTTTTCTTTTTTTCTGAAAGGCCATCGGTGGATGCTTCTGCCCTTGCTGGCGATAAAGCGTCCCTTTAATTATCAGTTTGGGGCCAAGTCCAGAAAGCTATTTTCCAGCCCTATTGTCACAAGGAAATGAAAGGCGCCAGCCCTTCCGAGCGGCTCTCGCCAGGGCCACAGGTGGTCGCAAACACGCTGCCCGCCAGGGAGCGTGGCCGAGCGTCCAGAGGGAGGCCTCTGTGGCGACAGCCCAAACACAGATAATACGACCCTGGGGTGTCCGTGACTGTCCCAGGGAACAGAGCCAGCACCTTGATTCAGCCTTGGACTTCTGCCTGCCTGCCTTCTGAACACAGGTGTCCTCAGGAAACCGTGACGGGAAGGAGACCAAGGGGGTATTTCTTTTGCTACCCTCAGCTTCATTCCTGAGACCATTCCAAGGTCTCGCTGGCATGATCCCGATGTCCCCAGCTCCCAGGCTAGCCACCGCCAACTGGAATCCAGACATTCGACTCAAGAAGACACAAGATTTCACCTCCCACCAAAACCTTCCCCGGCTTCCCATCAGCTTCATGAAAGGGGCCCCACTCCTGCACCCAGCATTTAAGGTCACCGTGATCGAACCTCTAGAGAGACAGCGGAGATGATAAAGAGAGCTGAGCTGAGCACTAGTAGCCCAGGCCTGGGAGCACAGCCGTGTGACCTTGGACCGGGGCCGTCACCTCTCTGAGCCTGTTTCTGTATTCTATATTGCTGCATTTTAAAGTTACCACCTGGGACTTCCTCTGTGCTTCTCATGCAGCAGGCACAGTTTCGATCCCTGGTCTGGGAACTAAGATTCCATATGCCAGAGAGTGTAGCCAAAAAGTTCAAAATAATAAAATAAAATACCTTCAAAAGTGAGAGGCTTAAAGCAATACTTTCGTTACCTCACAGTTTCTGGGGATTAGGAACCGAGGCCTAGCTCCGCCGGGGCCTCTGTTCAGAGTCTCCTATGGGTTACAAAGCGTCAGGCTGTCCTGCGATCTCATCTGAAAGTTCAGCTGAGGACGGAGCCACTTCCAAGCTCACGCCTCTGGTGTTTGGAGCATTCGGCACCTCGGGAGCTTCTGGAGTGAGTGCCTCAGCTCCTTGCGGACAGATGGCAGGAGCTGCCCGAGTTCACTGCCCCCTGGATCTCTCCTGCTCCGTCAGAGCAACCCCATGAGAAGAGCTGACAGAGAGAAGGTGGCAGAGGAGTGTCACTTACACGATTCAGCTCAGCTCAGTCGCTCAGTCGTGTCCAACTCTTTGCGACCTCATGGACTGCAGCACGCCAGGCCTCCCTGTCCATCACCAACTCCCGGAGTTTACTCAAACTCACATCCCTTGAGTCGGTGATGCCATCCAGCCATCTCATCCTCTGTCGTCCCCTTCTCCTCCTGCCTTCAATCCTTCCCAGCATCAAGGTCTTTTCCAATGAGTCAGCTCTTTGCATCAGGTGGCCAAAGTATTGGAGTTTCAGTTTCAGCATCAGTGCTTCCGAAGAATATTCAGGACTGATTTCCTCTAGGATAGACTGGTTGGATCTCCTTGCCGTCCAAGGGCTAGGTGATTATAAAGAAATCCATCCTTATAGCCTAATCACAGGCATGACATCTTACACCTTCTGCCATACTCTGTATGTTAGAAGCTAGTCATTAGGTTCAGCCCACATTAAAGGGGAAAGGATTACACAGACATGTGGACACCAGAGGGTGAGGATCACTGGGAGGCCACATCAGAAGCTGCCCGCCCCCAGTGTCCTTCACCCTAAGGTGCAAATTGGGTTTCCCTGGTGGCTCAGTCAGTAAAGAACCCACCTGCAATGCTGGAGACCTGGGTTCAATCCCTGGGTTGGGAAGATCCCCTGGAGAAGGGCATGGCGACCCACTCCAGGATTCTTGCCTGGAAAATCCCATGGACAGAGGAGTCTGGGGACTACAGTCCATGGGGTCACAAAGAATAGACATGACTGAGCACACACACCATCTACCATCTACCATTCAACCACAGACATGCACACTCACTGAAACTCACATAATCACACACGCACACCTACTCATACTTTCTCACACACACTCACGTACTCCCAGATATTCCCGCATATCCATGAATGCCTATGTCCGCACACATTCTCACATGTGCACACGCGCGCACACACACTCTCACAGACACTCACACACCAGTATGAGGCGTCCCTTCTCTGTAACGCCTTGTTCTCAGGATTGATCACACTTTCTTGTCACTGCATTTTGACCACCCAGTCTGGCTCCACTGTGAACCCCTGAAATCAGGGACTGAGGATTTGTTTGCCTATTTTTAGGGCCTAATATCTACAGGCATCAGTACATTTTTAACACGTTAATGTTGTTCATCGCTCCCCTCTGGAAGCGAGGGTCAATGACTCACTCTGCTGCTTGAGTTGGCTGTGTCTCCTTTGCTCTTTCTCACAAACAGAAAGACTTTTCTTTTTAAGAATCCTTTGCCATCGGCCTGCTTCCACTGATGACAGGAAATCACTTCCCGTCTTCCCTGGAAAATAGCCTGCAGATTGACTCACAGATGATAATCAGACAAAGACAAGAAGGACCAAGCCCTTGCACCCACCCAGAACACTAGGAGAGACAAAGACGAGGATTCGCGGGAAGGGCATCAGCCTTGCTGTGCGTTACAGATGATGCCAGGTGGTTTCTGGTTTCTGGCGACGTGGCAAAGCAGAGTTCAGACAGAAATGCGGCAAAAGCGGGAGGCATGAGATTCACGATATGAATTTTAAAACTCTGAAGCCTGACTACTTGAGTTTGGAACCAGCTCTGCCAAACCTGACAGCGTGGTAACCTGGAGCAAGTTACTTCCTCTCTCTGCGCTTGTCTCCTCCTCTTAAATGTAAATAGCCACAGTGTTTTCCCCCAAAGAGCCTGTGTAAGGAGCTTGAAAAGGTAATACATGGATTCTACCAGAAACTATCATTATCATTATTAAGTTCAGAAAAGAAAGAGATAAGAAGGAATAGGAGTAAGCAGGGAAGGCTTCCTGGAAGAGGCAGAGTCAAAGGAGGAATAACGAAATGGATGGGAGGAATTAAGCAGGACCTACTTAGGGTCGTGACTCCGGCAGAAGGAACTGCACAGACCGAGTGGAAAGACGACCGCTGAATTGCTGGTATTCACAAACAGGAGGGCACTTTCAAGAGCGACAGACGGTGGAGCTGGAGTGTGGTACAGCCTCGGGACAGACAGACAGACAGACAAAGCCGAAGCCCAGGTCACCAGGGCTGCATTTCTGTCTTTCAGCAGGTGGCTCTGCCATGTCCTAGGGGAGTTACTGGGTGCAGCTGGAGCAACAGAAGGGCGAGGTCGTAGGTAATCACGGGCTCGGCAAAGGAGGCTGAACCCCCACTCCAGTGAACTAAACGTGCTAATGAAGTCTAACACCTCAACCCCACAGCACTGATTTGGCCAGAGATTACCTCTGATACACATTCCTGTGTGCGCAAGGAGACATGTCCAAAGACAGTCCCAGCAGCATTGGTTGTAAATGGAGCCAAACGGACTAGATTTCTATAAAGCAGCATAAAAAGAAAGAGACGAGGAAGACAGTACGGTGGCTCCCCCAACAAATTAAACAGATCGACCGTAAGATGCAGCAATTGTACTTCCAGGCATATACCCCAAAGGACTGAGAGCAAAGACTCACACATTTGTACACCCACGTTTACAGCAACATCACATTGTTCACGGCTGCCAAAAGGTGGAAGCAACTCAAGCATCCATCAACAGACGAATGGATAAACAAAATGTTGGTATGTCCATACAACAGAATATTGCTCAGCCTTAAAAAGAAATGAAATTGAGAGACACGCTACGCATGGATGAACCCTGAAGACACTATGCTAAGGGAAATAAGCCAGACACAAAGGAACATGGGGCTCTGGGTTCTACTCCAACGGGGTCCTGAGAACCGTCTAACTCACAGAAACAGCGGGGTGCAGTTGCCAGGGGCTTGGGGTCGGGCGGGGTGCAGGGTTAGTGTTCAATGGGCATAGAATTTCAGTCTGGGGTAGTGAAGACGTTCTGGAGATGGATGGTGGCGATGGTCATCCAACAAGTGTGACTGTAACGCCACTGAGACATCCACTTAAAAACGGGTAACGTGGCAAACTTTATATTATACCTATGTTTTGCCACTAGCACCACCACAAAAAAAGAATAAAACAGACCTGTAATTAACACCCAGATTTACTCTAAAGAGAGGATTAGTGTTTTTATAATTTATTTATTTGGGGCCGTGCTGGGTCTTCACTGTTGCACGGGCTTCTCTCTAGCTGCGGCGGTCTGGGGCTACTCTCGTACTGCGGTAGGCAGGCTGCTTAGACGGCTCTTCTTGCGGCGGGACAGGGGCTCGGGGCCGGTGGGCTTCCGCAGTCGTGGCCCACGGGCTCAGCTGCCCCATGTGGGATCTTCCCAGACCAGGGATCAAGCCCGTGTCTCCTGCATCGGCCGGCGACTCTTTACCACTGGGCCACCAGAAAGAAAGTGAAAGTCACTCCGTCATGTCCGACTCTTTGGGACCACAGACTGTAGCCAGGCTCCTCTGGCCCTGGGACTCTCCAGGCCAGAACACTGGAGTGGGTAGCCATTCCCTTCTCCAGGGGATCCTCCCGACCCAGAGATCGAACCCAGGTCTCTTGCATTGCAGGCTGATTCTTTACGGTCTGAGCCACCAGGGAAGCCCCTACAGAGAGGAATAGGAGGGCATAATTAGCGCATGGTACCACTGTAAATACAGCTAAGGGCCAGGGCACAGTGCCCGTTCCTGACAGTGGTCATTCCCCAGAGGAAGAGTCTGCGAGTCGTGGGCGGGGGGCGGCCGGGCCCCGGTGAGCCAAAGGCCGCTCTCCACAGCCAGGAGGAAGAGCAGGGCTTTCAAGCCACGCTGCCTGGGTTCAAATCCCACCGAGCAACTTTCACCTCTCTGCCTCTTGTTTCCATCCGTTCCTTATTAAAAAGGAAATAACAGCTTGACATCATACGTCGCTGGGGTTATCACACGAATTAAAATGTGTAAAGCCCTTAAAAGAGTGCCAGGCACATAATCCCTTAATGGATGCTAGCCGTTATCACCATTACTGTTGTCGTTATTATTACTCTGAGTCCAAACAGTGGGAAGAATAAAGATGTTCCGGGAGATGGAGTTTGCCTGGAACAGGGGCCGGAATCGGTCCCCAAATGCCCGCCGTGCAGAGGGAGTCTTCCCCCAGGACTCGAGGCTGAGGCAGGCGCCGGCTGCGGTGGGCTCGCAGACTGGCCGCCTCAGGGCAGCGGCAGTCTCACAGCCTGGGGTCTTCCTCACCTCATCCTTGCTCGCTCGCCCTTCAAGACCCGCTAACGATGCTTCACCGTGTTTGCCTCGCCTTCCCCAGCCTCTCCAAGGCAAGGCCCCTCATGTCCCTGAGTGCGAAACAAACCTGGAATTGGATGGCGGAAGGCACTCTTGGAAGGGCTGGGCCCAGAAGAGGGGGCCAAAACAGGGCTAAGTCAGCACAGTTGCAGACCCTGGCATGAAGACGGCTCTGTGCTCTCTGCTCCTGACCGCCTGTCCTCTGGGGTGGGACTCCAGGCCTCGGGCTGAGTCCTGCCTCCAACGTGATGCCCCAGGTTCAGATCCTACCTCGGCCCCACGCAAGCCCCGTCTGCCACCTTTCCACTCACTGCACTCCTCCAGGCATAATAATAGTGCCTGCGTCACGGCCGTCAGGATGATGAAATGAGCACGCTCCCCTACAGCACCTAGAACCTGCCCCCCTAGAATAAGCACCCCATAAACTAAAGCGATATTACTGCTGTATTCATTTGGGTGGAAAAAACAACCACCAGCAAACCAGTGCGTTTGCAGGACAGAAAAAGTAGCTAGTGGGGCAAGCTGGTTTCCATTTCTAAATTATTCAGTATACAGTTAATCATTTGTCAACTGAAAAAAAATGCACCACCTAAAATTTGAGCATTATGTTTTATCTGGCAGCTGTAGATCAGGATCACAGCCTCTGAGAGCTCTGAGGGACTGTTCTAGAGAGGTATTGGAGGAGCCAGGATACATAGGAGTTTTTGATGAAAAAAAAATGTAAAGATCAAAAATTACTGCTTATCATAAAAAAACAGATATCTCAAGTTAACAACTGTAATGTTTTTCCATGTATGGGAAGATGCAAGAGCTTGGATTCATTGAAATTATGCCTTTGGTATGCTATGCAGCATAGCTATGGAGGGCCAGAATCTGGTTTTTCTCCATCCTGAGTCCCCTCAGGGTGAAGCATCGGGACAGCTGCAGTGGCTGATGGCCTGATGACCACAACATCTTTTGTTCACTGAAGCGGCAGACGACATTCTCTGTCCACATGCTCCATAATGTACCCTGCAGGCAGGTAGCAGGCTAGCGTATCACCAGTGTTAAACCAGAGACCCCGTGCTGAATGGCCCATTGGATGAGGCTTCTCATCAAACTCCAGATTTCAGTCTCCTCCTCTTGGAAAAACAGGGACTCCGCAGGTCACTGAAAAAGGCTCTGATGCTGGGAAGGATTGAAGGTAGGAGGAGAAGGGGACGACAGAGGATGCAATGGTTGGATGGCATCACCGACTCAGTGAACATGAGTTTGAACACACTCTGGGAGATGGCGAAGGGCAGGGAAGTCTGGCGTGCTCAGTCCACGGGGTCGCGAAGAGTCGGACACGGCTGAGCGCCTGAACAACGACCGCAGGTCCGAGCTGTAGTCTCTTGTGGCAACAACTGGCTGAGCCTCTTCTCCCCACCGGGGCAACTAGCCTCCCCGCACTGTATCTCCACCAGACCCCTACCCACTCACATTACTGCCTTTTCCCCGTTGTCATCTCAATGTGCCACCCCTGTAATCACGACCAGATATGTATAGAAAAGAGTCACAAGTGCTTCCTTAGCCAGGAAGCTTGGAAACAGGCTGGAGAAACTCTCAGAAGGACACAAATACTAAGCTACAGCATAGCAGGTGATGCTGCTTTTGATCAAGAGCAGTAAACAGAAGGAATCCAGGAGCCTTCCTGTAGGAGGTGACTACTAACTCAATCTGGAGGGATGGAGCAGGTGGAGAGAGGAGCATCTGGGAGGAAGGGGTGACGAGGACAAACAGGCCAAACAAAGGGCAGTGGAGCTGTGTGCAGAGAACAACGCGCTCGTCCAGTCGGCGCCCACGTGCCAAAGACTAGGAGGTCCAGCTCAGGGAGGCAGGGGAGGGCCACATTGTGGAGAACCCTGAACGCTAAACCGAGTTCAGACTGTTTTCAAAGGGAAACACAGAATGACAGCGTCCAGGAGAAGAATCTGAACGTGAGGTAAGAAATGCATTTGGCTCAGGGCCAGAGGCAGCATCAGAAGAGCAGTTACAGAGCTTCCCTGGTGGCCCAGTGCTTAAGAATCTGCCTGCCAAAGCCGGGGACACGGGTTCGATCCCCCATCCAGGAGGATTCCACGTGTCTTGGGGCAACTAACCCTGTGAGCCACAGCTATTGAAGTCCACGTGCCCTCGAGCCCCTGCTTGGCAACAGGAAGCCTGTCAATGAGAAGCCCACACACCACAACTGGAGGGTAGCCCCCTCTCTCACTGCGACTAAAAAAGGCCCGAGTGCAGCAACAAAGACCCAGTGCAGCAAGCATAAACAAATACATAAGCACTTGCAGTAATTTAACAACAAGTTCAAGGGGCCTGAACATTTGAGAGACCAACAGTATTAGAGAAATACACCCCCAAATCCCAGGGCAGAGGGAGAGTAGGGGGTGACCTTTTCACCAACAATTTGCAAAGGTGTTGGAATATTACGCTGAATTTTACAGAAAACTGTAGTGTTAAGAGTTTTTCCAGCACAAGAAAGAAAAAAGAGTTTATAACTTCAGGCATAAACAGGCTGATTAGGTACCACTGATTTTTCAGAAAGTTCATAACCTGAAAAAGTTAAGTAAATGTGATGCTGAATGCAGAGTAAATTACTTTTGAAAGGGATTACTGGATTCCTACGTTCACAGTGAAATATCTGGGGGACTATGATAGAGAAATGTTCCATAAACTTTATAAGGAGGGAAAGAATATCGCTAACCAGAAAGCCACACTGCATTTCATGGTGATCTTCCTCCAAGTATGTTGAACTGCTGAGGAATAATTAGGCATAATAATCATATTACTTATGTCTACCTTTGATATCAAGACCCACTGCAGCATTTATGAATCTTAGCTGGTTTTTAAGTGTTTTCACTAATTATGAGTATTCCTTTCAGTGTTTTCTAAGTGATTCAATTGTGGTGCAGAAGGTGATTTTAGGTAGCACATAAATGACTATTTTGTTTTAATTTAATAACATTAGGGTATCTCTTATTGCATTTTTATTTTATTTTTTACTTATGCCAATTGATGTTAGTTTTTTCATTTACCATAGGAATGATACAAAGCTTCTTCATAAAATAAATCCATTTAACCAAAAAGAATCAGTTAGTTTAAAATTTTTTTCAAAAAAAATAAATAAAATAAAAAATTTTTCAGTAATAGTATAGGGTAGTGTACTATGGTATGGACATGATAAATGGATATGAGAAATATAAGGAATGCAGAAAACTAAAGTTTGAAAAATATTGTTCTTAAATAAAATGGAATTTTGATGGACTCTGATAAACAACTTCTTGGGTATTGTTTCCCTCTCATTTTGTTCTTTTTAAATAGTTTCCTATCATTTCCAGTATATTAGCATTACAGGCTCTCATACATATCTGTTGGATAATTAAGTGAGAATTAATCAATAGAAGAAACTTACCATAAGACCTACAACTAACTGATTAATTCAGTTAACAGTGACCGTAACAAAGGCATTTATAATACATTGAATATTTATTATATTCCAGACACTTAGATGTTTTACATATATTATCTCATTAAATGTCTACACTAACTTTATGCAATATTTATTCTTTGCTTCTTACACAAAGAGTGAGACAGAGACTAGTTAAGTTGCTTGCCCAAGGGTATCAAGTCTAAACTCTAAGGATATTTGAGTATGGTCTAAACTCATAAGGATGTTTGAGTGTAGTCTAAACTCATAAGGATGTTTCTGAGGTTTATTCAGTGGCTCACTAAGGTCTAAACTCAAAGGATATTTGAGTATGGTGTATACTCATTAGGATGTTTCCAAGGTTCATTCAGTGGCTCACTAAGGTCAGACACCTCTGTGAGTCTCCTGGCTTACCTCATGGTCACAAGATGGCTGCCACAGCCCTGTACATCACATCCCTACACGGGTACTCAGGCAGGGAAGCTTTAGGGTCTGACATCAAACAGCTCTCCCTCCAGAACACCTCATGAAAGGAGAAATTTCTTCCTCAAAAGTCCCCAGCACATCTCCCCTTACATCTCATTGGCCAGAACTGTGTCACGTGGCAACCTCAAGTTGCAAGAGATGCAAGAAGTGTCTACCGCTGGGGTGTGCATCCGACTGGCTTAGACCTGTCATAGTTCATTTCTGGGGCTGATAAAAGACTAAGCTCTTTGAAGGGTGCGTTACTTTAGAAGACAATAAGGGGGAAGCTACATTCAGAACAACAAGAAGAGAAAGAAAAAAGAGGTTCCCAGACTGTGAAGTGGTCAGAAGTCAGAAACCTGGGGAAACAGAGGCTTGTGAATCTCTAAAGCAGGCTTGCTCAATGTCAGCACAAGCAGAGGCAAGATGATTCTCTGTCTGGTGGGAAGCTGTCCTGTGCATTGCAGAGTGTTTAGCAGCACATGTGGACTCTACCCACTGGGTGCCCGCTGTGACAAGCAAAGATGTCTCCAGAAAAGTAACCCCCAGGGAGGGAGGAGGAGGAGGGAAGTGAAATCGCCTCCTGGAGCATTTTCCGATGTCACCTGGGCACGTCAGGGTTCTGCGCCAGCCTGAGTCACATGTAAAGACTTCATGCAGACATAGTAATGCTCTTTGTGGAGTTAAGGGCAGGCAGGAAGACTTTCAGAGTTCGTGCTGGCGGCCACGGAGCCGATCTCAGGGTTTCCTTTGGGCCTTCGGAGAAGTTAGGAGGCTGGCAAGCATTTGAGGGGTCTCCGGAGCAGGCAGGGTTCCTCCAGCCAGCCCAGAATCTGCTGGGAGGCACAGCCCCACCCTGGTGGTCTGGGTGGTTTTCCAGACCATGAAAATGCTCTGCTGTCGCCATCTTAAAATGCTGAATATTTTAAAAATAAGGACCCACATTTTCATTTTGCACTGGACCCTGCACACTCCTAGCCAGTCTGGAAAACCACCCACTGCGGGGTGGCCAGGTCGGGGTCACTAGTTTCCAGGTGAGGCTGGGGTGTGGTCAGCAGAGTCAGCTGCTGAGAGCAAGGCAGGTAAGCGCCCTGGCTTGGGAGGCAGTTTATCTGGATTCACGCGCTGCTTCTGCCAGTCGGCAGCTCTGAGACCTTGGGCCACGGCCAGAACTCTGCCCTTCAGGTTCCTCGGCCGAGTCAGCAGAATGATAACACGATGACCTCATAGGGTTACCGTGAGGAATGCAGGAGATGGTAGGTAAAAACACAAAACACTGGGCTTCTCTGATGGCTCTGTGGTAAAGAGCTCACCTGCCAACGCAGAAGACACGGGTTCAATCCCTGGGCCTGGAGTTGAACAGCCACCACAACTGCTAAGCCTGTGTCCTAGAGCCTGGGAGCCGAGACTACTGAAGCCCGCCTGCCCCAGAGCCCGTCCCCTGCAACAAGAGGGGCCGCTGCAACGAGAGGCCCATGGACCACGGCCGCTAGAGAGTAGCCCCTGCTCATCACAACTGGAGAAAAGCTCAGGCAGCAGTGAACACCCAGCACAGCCAAAGATAAATCAATAAATTTAAAAATCGTACACCAAGCACCAGACCTCATTACACCAGGTGTACCATAGCTGACCACACTTATCGGCACAGCCATCACTGCTAGATCCCACGTGCCTCGCAAAGATAATTTCACACATTTTTTTTAATGATGCTGAAGGTACAATTATCCTCATTTTCCATGAAGCAGGTTAGCCAGCTCCCCCAAGTCCTCAGAGCCAAGGGCATGTCAGAGCCAGGATTTGAACCCGGTACTACCAGGCTCAAAGCGAGCCATATGTCCGCCATGGTACCCTGCTTGTATCCCCCTAATGCATCCAACAGCTCCCACTGGAACGCTTGAGAGCTGGATCAGGCCAGAGGGTATAGAACAGCTGTGGGGAGGGTGAGACAGTGGGCACGGGAGTGGCCAGGGGGTTCCCAGCAAGCGCTGAGTCCTGGGGGGGTCGTGGCTGCTACAGACGCCGCACGAGGGTCCGTCCCAACCTCCTGCTGCACGTCAGTTTCCCCGCTCTAACGACCCACAGCACAGTCTGGTCGGGGGCCTCCCAGTGCTCATGTTCACAAGCCTGCTCTTGCCACTCCCTTTACAGAAGTGAAAGGCTAGCAGATTTGACTTTCCAGCCTGATAAAACTAATGTTTACCAGGCACCAAAGAACTGATGCTTTCGAATTGTGGTGCTGGAGAAAATTCCTGAGAGTCCCTTGGATAGCAAGGAGATCAAACCTGTCAATCCTAAAGGAAATCAATGCTGAATGCACATTGGAAGGACTGATGCTGAAGTTCAGTTCAGTTGCTCAGTCGTGTCCAACTCTTTGCGACCCCATGAACTGCAGCACACCAGGCCTCCCTGTCCATCACCAACTCCCAGACTTTACCCAAACTCATGTGCATTGAGTGGGTGATGCCATCCAACCATCAGCTGAAGCTCCAAAACCTTGGCCATCTGATGTGAATAACTGACTCATTGGAAAAGACCCATCAAAGATGAAAGAAGACGCAGCAGAGGATGAGATGGTTGGATGGCATATTCAATTCAATGGACGTGAATCTGAGCAAACTCCAGGAGACAGTGAAGGACAGGGGAGCCTGGCCTGCTGCAGTCCATGGGATCACAGACAGTCAGACACGACTGAGCAACTGAATAACAAGAAGGACCACTGAGGCGCCCGGCATGGGTGCCGGGCATCTGAAGGAGTGGTGGTGACTAGGAAACAAAGAGATGGGAGATTTTAGCTCTTCCTCAAAGAGCTCATCTTCTTCCTGGGAATTCTGATATATTTATTTGTTTACTCATTCGTTCCTTCATTTGATGGATTCAATGCTAATGTAATTGGAACAACTCACAGAAGAGAAATGCAAACATCTACGAACCATCAAAAAGAGATGTTCAATCTCACTTATAATAAGAAAAATGCAAATTAAAAGTACCCTGGCACACCTGAAACTAACACAGCCTTGTAAATCGACTACACTCCAACACAAAATGAAAATTAGAAGAAAAAAGATAACCCTGGTAAACCACCGTTCCTCTATCATATTGGCTACAATCCGAAGATTTATACACAAGGTTTGGGGGGAAAAACCAACCCTCCTGTACACTGCAGATGGTGATGCCAAATGCTGTCTGCTCTGTTAAGGGCACTGACAACATCTGCGAAATTGCACACGCACTGACTCTTTGATGAAGCAATTCTACTTCCAAGAATCCATCCCAAAGATATGCTGGCAAAAAATACAAGAGGATATATGGACTGCAGCACCATGTGTATCAGCAAAAGACTAGGAACAACCCACTGCCACCAAAAGGAGACCAACAGACAAAACACACAGGCCTCCACGCAGGGGGTCGGTCTGCGGCTGTAAAAGGAGAGAGGAGGAGCTCTTCACGCTGCTGCAGAGCAGGCTCTAGACTACACGAGCAAGTGAAGGAAGCAAGGGAAAGAAAACACAGAACTGACTGAGTTAAGAGGGGCACACAGAGGTAGATGCGTCTGGCTGGGTATTTACATGGCTGATTCCGTGTGTGCTGTGCGTGCGTACTCAGTCAGGTCTGATTCTCTGCGGCCCTTTAGACTGTAGCCCACCGGGCTCCTCTGTCCATGGGATTTTCCAGACAAGAATACTGGAGTGGTTTGCCATTTGCTCCTCCAGGGGATCTCCCCGACCCAAGGACTGAACCTGCGTCTCCTGCCTGGCAGGCAGGTTCTTTACCACTGAGCCACCAGGGACTTCCAGCTGATCACATAAATGGGCATCTTTTTAAAGGTGGACGGATAGGCCACAGAGACACTTCAAAGGTCATAAGGGAGGGCGGGACAGGGTGGGGGCGGCAGGAGTGACCGCTAGGCCTGGCCTGGGGCAGTACGTGCACTTCCTAGAGCTGCTGTAGCAAATCACCACAGCCGGCTCAAAACAACACAGATCACTCCCCTAGAGTGCAGGGTGGGGGCCCTGGGTTAAAATCAAGGTGCCGGCGGGGTTGTGCTCTGTCGGGGGCTCTCAGAGAGATCCGGTCCGAGGTCCCGCCAGTTTTGCAGGCCACTCGCGTTCCTTGGCTTGCAGCCTCTGCTCTCCTCTCCAACCTCTGCTACCACGGCCACAGCTCCGCTCTGACTCCCCCCTCCCGCCTCCCTCTGCAAGGACCCTTATGATTCCATGGGGCTTCCCTGGTGTCCACCTGCAAGGCCGGAGATGCAGGTTCGATCCTTGGGTTAGAAAGATCCCCTGGAGAAGGAAATGGCAACCCACTCCAGTATTCTTGCCTGGAGAATTCCAAGGACAGAGGAGCCTGGTGGGCTACGGTCCACGGGGTCGCAAAGAGTTGGACACAACCAAGGAAACACACAGGCACAGTTGGACCCACCTGATTATCATGGATAATCTTCTCACCTCAAGGTCCTTAATCTCATCTGCAATAATCCCTTTGCCATGTAAAGGAACATATTCACAGCTTCCAGTCCAGAGATTAGATTGTGGACATCTGGGAGCAGTGGCAGGAGAATTAATCAATATGAAAATCATAAAAATATTTTACATATTCATAAACAAAGTTGAATTTTTCACAAAGCAATACTTGGAAAATGACAGCAAGTTAAAACGCAGACACTATGTACCCAGCTGGTGCCATCACCTCACAGAGAGGAGGTATGCCAGGAGATTTTACTTGTTTTTTTATTTTTTTATGTGAACCGTGTTCTAAGTCTGTTGAATTTGTTACAATATTGCTACTGCTTTATATTTCAGTTTTTTTGGCCATGAGGCATGTGGGATCTTAGCTTCCCTGATTAGGGATCAATCCTGCATCCCCTGCATTAGAAGACGAAGCCTTAATCACTGGACCACCAGGGAAGTCCCCCCACCAAGTGACTTTAAATGACAGTATTTTAACTTGATTATCCCAAGGGCAAGGGCTTCCCTCATAGCTCAGTTGGTAAAGAATCCACCTGCAATGCAGGAAACACCAGTTCAATTCCTGGGTCAGGAAGAGCCTCTGAAGAAGGGATAAGCTGCCCCCTCCAGTAATCTTGGGCTTCCCTTGCGGCTCAGCTGGGAAAGAATCTGCCTGCAACGTGAGAGACCTGAGTTTGATCCCTGGGTTGGGAAGATCCCCTGGAGAAGGGAGACTACCCACTCCAGTATTCTGGCCTGGAGAAATCCATGGACTGTATAGTCCATGGGGTCACGAAGAGTTGGACACGACTGAGCGACTTTCACTTTTCATCCCAAGGGAAAAAAAGGGCTGCAAGTAAATGTTAAACTGCTTTGGTTCACCATGCTGTTGACGGTGACGTTGATGTGTTGCTATTCTGAGACTGCTGTGTGTGTACAACGCAATAAAGAAGATGAGCAGTCATGCTTTTGTTGAAAGAATGCTTTTGTTGTTTTGGTGTGAGGAAACGGACACACAAAGTAAAATCAGTGAAGTCAAGTAAAAACCCTGTAGTTCCTGAATTGGAAGTATGAAATCATGATTTACTGTGTATATTTTAAGTCCTATTTACTCACTCTATAGTGGGATTCCCTGGTGGCTCAGCAGTAGGGAATCCGCCTGCCAATGCAGCTTCAATCTGATTTGGGAAGATCCCCTGGAGTAGGAAATGGCAACTCACTCTAGTACTCTTGCCTGGGAAACCCTATGGACCGTGGGGCTTTGAGCTGGACATGATTTCGGGACTAAAATAACATCAACCTATGCTATCTTCTGAAAATACCTCTGATGGATAACCAACTCAGTGGCAACGAACACCCTAGTACCTGGATTATGGTCTCTATGTGCCATTTCCCGATGAAGGAACCAGAGCCCCCTGGAGAAATGCCTGATTCTAGGCCTGAGGCAGGAAGTATTCAGCATGAGTCTGGGACATCTTATGAGAACAGAAATTGAAGCAGCTACCAAAGACTGCTAGGCATCACCCACCAGGAAAGGCCTCTGAGGAGAGATGGCTTTTGAGCTGAAACATGAAGAACAGAAAACAGGCAGCCATGAAAGGATCTACAGGGAAACCAAGGACAAAAGCCCTAAGCCTGTTCACGATGCAGAAGGAAGCCTGGAGTAGTACCCTAGACGAGGCAGAGGTGACAAGACAGGCCGGGGTGGCTCTGGGGGAAGCCCTACCAGACACCCGGGAAGGAATCGGGACTTTTTTCTCCTCCTAAGTGCAATGGGACGCCACTGATGAATTTTAAGCAGGTGATGACATCATCTCAATTAGGTTTTCAAAAGATCCTCCAGCTGCAGGGAGGAGGATGACTTCCAGGGAGGCAAGAAGAGCAGCAAGGAGCCCAGTCAAAAGGCTGCCACGTCCCTCCAGGAAGGACATGATGGTGGCCCGGCTCAGTGGAGGGACCATGGAGGGCTGATAAGCTGGATTCAGCATTCGCTTTGAAGGGAAGACCAGTATGACGGGCTGATGGACTGGATGTGGGATGGAGGACGGGGAGCTGAAATAAAGGAAGACTCTGAGGGCTTTAGGCTGATAACATTAGGGTGAGAAAGAGGTGAGGAAGATGAGGCAAGAGTAACCTGGGGAAGGTTGGAGGGGATCAGTGGAACTTTTTGTTAAGTGGAGTTGATAAATACATAGCTATGTGAGTTTGGAGATCAAAAGAGAATCGATGCTGTAGATATAAACTTAGGGTTCATCCCAGTATAGATGGTATTCTAAGTAAGACTTGGGAAAGAATATGATCACATAGGGTCTGTATGGGCTTCCCTGGTAGCTCAGCTAATAAAGAATCCGCCTGCAATGTAGGAGACCCTGGTTCAATTCTTGGGTCAGGAAGATCCCCTGGAGAAAGGATATACCCACTCCAGTATTCTTGGGCTTCCCTGGTGGCTCAGAAGAATCCACCTGCAATGTGGGAGACCTGAGTTCGATCCCTGGGTCGGGAAGAACCCCTGGAGGAGAGCAGGGCAACCCACTCCAGTATTCTTGCCTGGAGAATCCCCATGGACAGAGGAGCCTGGCGGGCTGCAGTCCACAGGGTCGCAAAGAGTCGGACACGACTGAGCGACTAAGCACACACGGCACAGGATCTGTATGCAGACTGGGGAGGTGAGAGAGACAAAAGTTAAGTCGTGGTTTACTCCAGTATTTAAAAGTCAGAAGGAAGAGGAGAAGGCAGCAAAGAAGGCTGGGGAAGAGCCATCAGAGAGAAAGGTGGGAAGCCAGGAGCACGTGAGGTCCCCAAAGCCAAGAAGAATGTAGCTCAAGGACAAGATCAACCGTGTCGAGGACTTCCTTGGTGGTCGAGTGGTTAAGAATTAGCCTTCCAATGTTGGGGGTGCAGGTTCGATCCCCCGCCAGGGAACCAAGATCCCACATGCCATAGGGCAACCCAGCGTGCACCACAAACACTGGGTCCACGCACCGTGCAGCCCGCTGGCCACACCTAGAGAAGCCCACACCCCAAAATGAAGACCTAGTGCAGCCAAAGTAAAAATCGATTAACAATAAATTTTTTTAAATGTTAGAACGATCACCTGTGTCAAATGCTGCTGAGAGTTTGCAATTCTCTTGAGCAGATGGGGTGGTTCAAAAGACAATGGGCAGGGAAGGAATGGAGATGCAGGTGTCCACTCAAAGGTAGGAAACAAAGGAAGGACTCTCCCCTGGAGGCGCTGGAGGGACTGGCCCTGCTAATTCACTGATCTCAGATTTCTGGCCTCCAGAATCATGAGAGAAGTCATTTCTATTGTTTCATTCCACCTGTCTGGTGGCACCGTTACTGCAGTCATAAGAAACAAATCCAGACTTCTAATAAGGTCACTTTCTCCTCAATTAGGGGCTTCCCAAATGGCTCAGTGGTAAAGAATTGCCTGCCAGTGAAGGAGAGATGGGTCTGATCCCGGGGTCGGGAAGATCCCCTGGAGGAGGGCATGGCAACCCACTCCAGTATTCTTGCCTGAAGAATCCCCTTGGACAGAGGGGCCTGGCAGGCTGCAGTCCATGGGGTCGCAAAAGAATCGGACATGACTTAGTGACTAAACACACACACACACACACACACACACACACACACACACACTCCTCAATAAATTACACAAAGCTTATCCCTGGTCAGGGAACTAAAATGTTGAATGCCAGACGGTGAGGCCCCAAAATGAATTAATTTAATTAATAATCGAAAAATGCTATGTATAAATTACACAAAGCTTAGGAATTCAAAGGATTTTTCCTGCCTAGCCTCCATCTATTCTGAAGCCAAATATATATATATATATATTCTCTAGTCTTATCTATGGATATGTTACCTAATGCTTAATAAAGTCTGATTACACTACTTAATTATTTAACACTTAATGTGCAAATTTCCAAACTGTTAAAGAAGAAAATTAATTAGGCACCATCGGGCACTTCATCTATCACTTTTTTAAGGCTGAGATTTGAAAATGCCTTATCACTTACGTGGGTACCAGAATGTCGTCTCCTTCTCCCCAAGCTCCCTCTAGAATATGGTTTCGTGTGTGGGCAGGGACAGGTCTTTCTGGTTCAGCTTTACATCCCCAATATCCAGCACACAGTATATGGTCATAGAGTATGTGACCAAAACCTCCCAGCGAGAATTCTTCCTTCATTTTCCAGCAACGAGGATTTTTGGAATGGCTAATGAGCAGTTGCTGTTGCTGTTGTTAGTCACTCAGTTGTGTCCAACTCTCTGCAACCCCATGGACTGCAGCCTGCCAGGTTCCTCGTCCATGGGATTCTCCAGGCAAGCATACTGGATTGGGCTGCCATCTCCTTCCCCTAATGATCAGTGGCTGTAGCTTAAAATCACCAGCTGCAGTCACCCCTAAACAAGAGAGGCAGCTTGTCCTTTAAAGATTTTAAACCAAGCACTGACTTCTCCTGTCTAGCCATGAACGTCCTAGATGGTATCTTTTTCCAATCTTGTTGTTCAATTGCGCCGTCATGTCTAACTCTTTTCAGCTCCATGGGCTGCAACATGCAGGCTCCCCTGTCCTTAACTATCTCCCGGAGTTTGCTCAAATTCATGTACACTGAGTCAGTAATGATGCTATCTAACCATCCCATCCTCTATCTCACCCTTCTCCTCCTGACCTCAATCTTTTCCCAGCATCAGAGTCTTTTCCAATGAGTTGTCTCTTCACATCAGGTGGCCGAAGTACTGGAGTTTCAGCTTCAGCAACAGTCCTTCCAGTGAATATTCAGGTTTGATTTTCTTTAGGACTGACTCATTTGATCTCTTTCCAATCCAAGGGACTGTCAAGAGTTTTCTCCAGCACATTTTGAAAGCATCAGTTCTTCAGTGCTTAGTCTTCTTTATGGTCCAACTCTCACATCCCTACATGACTACTGGAAAAACAATCACTGTGACTTTACCAACATTTGTCAACAAAATGACGTCTCTTTCAATGGAAAGTTGCTTTCTTTATGCAGAAAACCCGCTGTTTAGCACGGCCACCTTCGCGGATTATCTCACCTAGATCGTCTGGATAACTAGCCACAGCTTCTCCATCAGTTCTTGCTGCTGCTTCACCTTGCATTTATCTGTGATGGAAATGGCTTCTTTCCCTAAACTTCATGAACCTCTGCCGCTTCAAACCTTCCTTCTTCAGTTCCCTCACCTCTCTTGGCCCTCACAGAACTGAAGAGGGTCAGGGTCTGGCTCCAGATCAGGTCTTGGCTTAAAGGACTGCTGTGGCTGGTTTTGTCTTCCATCCAGACCACTCAACTCTCTCCACATCAGCAACGAGGCAGATTTGCTGTGTTACCCTTCATGTGCTCACTGACATAGGGCTTTTAATTTCCTCCGAGGACTTTTCCTTTGAATTCACAACTTGGCCAACCGTGATGCCCAAGAGGCCTAGCTTTTGGCCTCTCTCAGCTTTGGACATTCCTTCCTCTCCAAGCCTGATCACTTCCAGCTTCCTGATTTAAAGAGAATCATGAAACTCTGTCTGCCTTTCACTTGAACAGCTGGAGTTCACTGTAGGGCTATTAATTGGCCCAGTTTCAACGTTGCTGTATCTCAGGGAACAGGGAGGCCACAAGAGAGGGAGGCTGGGGGACAGCCAGTCATGGGGGGCAGCCAGAACACACACACAGTCATCGATCAAACTCGTCTTCTTACATGGCTATGATTTGTGGCACCCCAAAACAATGAACAATAGTAACACCAAAGATCACTGATCACAGGTCACCATAACAAACATTGATACAACAACAATGAAGAAGTTTGAAATGTGGCAATAATAACCAAAATGTGACCCAGAGACAAGAAAATTAGAGATAGCAAGGGAACATTTCGAGCAAAGATGGGCACAATAAAGGACAGAAATGGTATGGACCTAATAGAAGTAGAAGATATTAAGAAGAGGTGGCAAGAATACACAGAAGAACTGTTCAAAAAAGATCATCATGACCCAGATAATCACAATGGTGTGATCACTCACCTAGAGCCAGACATCCTGGAATGCAAAGTCAAGTGGGCCTTGGGAAGCATCATTATGAACAAAGTTAGTGGAGGTGATGGAATTCCAGTTGAGCTGTTTCAAATCCTGAAAGATAACACTGTGAAAGTGCTGCACTCAATATGCCAGCAAATTTGGAAAACTCAGCAGTGGCCACAAGACTGGAAAAGGTCAGTTTTCCTTCCAATCCCATAGAAAGGCAATTTTAAAGAATGCTCAAACTACCACACAATTGCACTCATTTCACATACTAACAAAGTAATGCTTCAACAGTATGTGAACCAAGAACTTCCAGATGGATTTAGAAGAGACAGAGGAACTAGAGATCAAAATTGTCAACATCTGTTGGATCATAGAAAAAGCAAGAGAGTTCCAGAAAAACATCTATTTCTGTTTTATTGACTACACCAAAGCCTTTGACTGTGTGGATCACAACAAACTGTGGAAAATTCTTCAAGAGATGGGAATACCAAACTACCTTACCTGCCTCCTGAGAAACCTGTATGCAGGTCAAGAAGGAACAGTTAGAACCAGACATGGAACAACAGACTGGTTCCAAATCAGGAAAGGAGTATGTCAAGGCTGTATATTGTCACCTTGCTTATTTAACTTCTATGCAGAGCACATTATGTGAAATGCTGGGCTGGATAAAGCATAAGCTGGTATCAAGATTCCTGGGAGAAATATCAATAACCTCAGATATGCAGAAGACACCACCCTTACGGCAGAAAGCAAGGAAAAACTAAAGAACCTCTTGATGAAAGTGAAAGAGGAGAGTGAAAAATCTGGCTTAAAACTCAACATTCAAAGACAAAGATCAAGGTATCTGGTCCCATCACTGTATAGCAAATAGATGGAGAAACAATGGAAACAGTGAGAGGCTTTATTTTTCTGGGCTCCAAAATCACTGCAGATGGTGATTGCAGCCATGAAATTAAAAGATGCTTGCTCCTTGGAAGGCAAGTTATGACCAGCCTAGATAGGGTATTAAAAAGCAGAGACATTACTTGGCTGACAAAGGTCCATCTAGTCAAAGCTATGGTTTTTCCAGTAGTCATGTATGGATGTGAGAGTTGGACTATAAAGAAAGCTGAGCACCAAAGAATTGATGCTTTTGAGCTGTGGTGTTGGAGAAGACTCTTGAGAGTCCCTTGGACTGCAAGGAGATCCAACCAGTCTATCCTAAAGGAAACCAGCCCTGAATATTCACTGGAAGGACTGATGTTGAAGCTGAAACTCCAATCCTTTGGCCACCTGATGCGAAGAGCTGACTCATTCGAAAAGACTCTGATGCTGGGAAAGATTGAGGGCAGGAGGAGAAGGGGACGACAGAGGATGAGATGGCTGGATGGCATCACCGACTCAATGGACATGGGTTTGGGTGGACTCTGGGAGTTGGTGATGGACAGGGAGGTCTGGCGTGCTGCAGTCCATGGGGTTGCAAAGAGTCAGACACGACTGAGCGACTGAACTGACCCAGAGACGTGCAGTGAGAGGACACTGCTGGAAAAATGGCGCCGAGAACTTGCTGGGTGCAGGGTTTCCTCAAACCTTCCATTTGCAAAAGAGGGGAAAAAAAAAAAAAAAAACAGTATCTGTGAAGTGCAATAAGGCGAAGCACAAAACCAGGACGTATCCTGCGGTGTCTGGGCTGTGAAACCCCACCTAGAAGCACAAGGCCTGCAAATTGGAAGAAAGCTCACACATCACCATGCAACTCTCTCACTTTATTAATGGGTAAACTAAGGCCCGGAAATCAAAGCAACTTGTCCACAGATGGAGTAAGGAAGTGGCAGAGCTGAATACTCGGAGTTCCCCTGCCAAGGCTGGAGTTCGGGCTGCTGAACCCTGAGACCCCATGGCGGGAAAGCAGGATGGATTCAATAAGCTGCCAAGGTGAGAAAGAG
Organism: Antilocapra americana; assembly: GCA_007570785.1. Classification (NCBI taxonomy): domain Eukaryota; kingdom Metazoa; phylum Chordata; class Mammalia; order Artiodactyla; family Antilocapridae; genus Antilocapra; species Antilocapra americana. The sequence continues at coordinate 4,327,032 of ML662452.1, forward strand.
AGGGCCTCTCCCCCCACCCCAATCATCAAAGCCAGAGACTGACCGCGGGCAGCGGCGGCTGGCTGAGAACCGCCGCTAACGCTGGCACTCGGTACGATGCCTGTACCCAGCACCCAATGCCAGATCACTGCAATTAGCCATGCCGTGCCCACCCGCCGACTTCACGCTGGGCTAGTGGCCCAGGTTGCTGGAGCGCATGTCCTCCGCCTCTGAACGCCTCAGCATCCACGGCAGTACCCTCTGCTCTCCCTGGAGCAGGGCTCCCCGGGCCCTGGCGGTGGGGTGTCTCCTACCCGCCATCACCCGGCCTGAGAGTCCCAGAACAAGGAAACGGGGGTGGGCAGGTTTCCCCACCCTCTTCCTACAGCTCTGCCCACCACCCCAGCACCCTCTCTCAGGCCCAGAGGGGCGCTCCCCTCTCTGGAGGGAGAAGGGGAACATACCGATCACTACCTGAAGCGTTCGTTAAAAGCTGGAGTTAAGAGCTTGTCTACGGGGCCCCCGCAGAAACTGGGCCTCCTGCATACTGATGGGTTACGGAACTGCTACCCACACCGGGGGGTTTCAGCATTCTGTGGATTTTTCCACCAGAAGCCAATTTCAGGGAATCAGTTGAGTTGGAAACATCTGTCATTCCCAGGTCCTCGTGGTGACCAGGAACCCATTTTGCATCTAGACTTGGAATTCCCAAGTCAACAAAAGCAACGTGCTTTAAAAAAAAAAAAAAAAAAGGGATGAGCTAGGCGGCTGGAATTAAAGCAGCCAATTCTGTCTGAGACTCTGCCATTTGCAGAGCATCCCCTAATCTTCGCTGAAACTGTGCGACCATCCAGAGGGATGTAGAAGAGAGGTTTTTTCCCTTAATTCTTTCTGATTTGCAGGTGCTTTTTAAGAAATATTTATCTATGTGACTGTGTCGGGTCTTAATTCCAATACTTGGGATCTTCGATCTTCACTGTGGCATGCGGAATCTAGCTCCCTGACCAGAGATGGAACCCAAGCCCCCTGAATTGGAAGTTTAGAGTCTCAGCCACTGAACCACCAGGGAAATCCCAAGCAAGGATTTTTAACTGTGTTTAACAAATGAGGGTCTGCACTCTGAGGGCCTGGTGATTTATCCAAATTCACATACCTGGTAGGGGGAAAGCTGAAGCTCAGATTCAGGCCTTGTAATTCTCTGCAAACATCCTGGTGGAAATGCTGCTGGTCTGACCAAAGTCCAGCCCACTGGGTTACTCCTTGCGCACTGTGAGGGCTAACAAACTCTTTAGTAAAAGCTCAGATCAACTTTCCACCCTTCTTTGGGCCCTTAGAGGCCAACAAGTGCCTGCCTGCATCCTCTGACTGGGACTGGCCAACGGGAAGCCTACAGAGGGGTGGGGAGGGAAACATTCACCAGGCGGCCTGGTCCCTCAACCCAAGGTCATTGGTTTTCTCCAGACAGGTCTCTGTCTCCTCCGCACTCTCCCTAGGATTCCAGTAACTGCTTCCTCCCCACATCCCAGATGATCAAAATCTGCAGTTTGTCAAAAGGTGATCAAAAGCTCAAGAGGGAGAGGAAACAGGACAGAGGATGGGAGGTCCTGGGGTACGGATGGGGTGGGTGCGCTTTTAAAGAGGGTGACCCGGAAAGACTTCACTACGAAGGTGACGTTTGAGCCAAGACCCAAAGACGAGTCAATGGTCAAGCTGGCATCTTCGGAAGGATCTTCCTGGCGCCTGGTGAGCTGGAGCGGCTGCAAGGACAGCTGGAGTGGCTTGAGCCAGGTAGCGGTCCCGGCACCAGTGGACTGCTGTCCCAGGTGATGGACTGGACTTAGGAGAACGCAGGCGGGGAGGAGCCAAAGAGAGCGGGATGGGGGTGGTCATGGCTCAGCACAGTGAATCCCTGACTCGTAGAAAAAGAGCACGACCACAGACTCTGGAGGGAGGATCTGGCTCAGCTCTCTGATGGTGAGTGGCCTCAGCCCTGGACATCACTTCCCCAGAGCTGCCCCTGCCACTCTGGAACCCTTACTGCTTGACTTGTCCACGCTTTCTTAACGATTGTCTCTCATTGCTTACGTATTATTCACTGCCTCTCTCACTCACTAATATTTAAAGTGCATGAAAGGAACTTCCTGGAGATTCAGTGGTTAGGAGTTCACCTTCCAGTGCTGGGGGGTGTGGGTTTGATCCCTGGTTGGGGGGCTAAGCTCCCATATGCCTTGTGGCCAAAACACCAAAACAGAAAACAGAAACAATATTGTAACAAATTCAATAAAGACTTTTAAAAAGCACTGTCCACATCAAAAAAAAAAGTAAAAAATGATGTGCATGGAGACAGAGATCTTACCGGTCATGACCAAAACCACAGCCCCAAGATCCAGTAGAAGGCTTGCCTCAAAGCAGTCTCTCCATAAATGTTTGTTTCAAGATGCATAAAAGAACAGACCATTGAATGCACTAACTACTACTACGGCTGACAGCAAATTTTTTTGCTTGTCCCCCAAAGATTTTTCATTCCCATCCAGATGAAATTAAAGGCAAGAGCTACCCCTCTACCCCTGAGAAGAAAGCGTATCTTTTAAGCATTCGGGGTCCAGGAGTCAAGAAAGCGTGTGGCACACAATAGGTGCTTTATAGATATTCAGTGACTTGACCAGTAGCCTGAAGTGATGAGAAAGCATCCCCCTCCAAACCCATCCCACAATGTGTAAATGCCACAACGGACGCTCTTGAAATAGGAGGCTATGTTTTCGTGGCTTTCTTTGCCCATTCCTTTCCGTCCAAGACTCTGCCTCATACGTCAGAAGAATCCATGTCGTGTGAAAAACTGTTTCAGCAGAAATGAAAGGAGCAATGGATACAGTTCCTTTTTTCCTTCCTTCGAAAGGAAGCTCTTGAAAATAAATGGGAGGCCCTGAGGGGGAAGACCACGGAGTGAGAGCCACAATAAGGGTACGAACAGAGGGCAGAGGCGCACCAGAGAGCTCCACCCCAGGGGTGGCCGAGGGCACTCAGCGAGACTGGAAGTCCAGACTTGGGGGCACCGAGAACAGGATCCGAGTCAGCAACAAGAGGGCCGTGACAGCCAAGCCCACCCCTGCAGACCACCCGCCGCCAGCAGCTTTATCTGCAGAAGCCCCTCACTGGGAACAAACACCCGAACGCCCATCAACAAGGGTACGGAGCAGCCACACGCGGCGTGTCCACACAACAGAATGTTTGCTTGTTGCTGCTGAGTTGCTCAGTCGTGTCTGACTCTTTGAGACCCCCATGGACTGTAGCTCGCCAGGCTCCTCCACCCATGAGACTTCCCAGGCAAGAACACAGCAGTGGGTTGCCATCTCCTTCTCCAGGGGGTCTCCCCGACCCAGGGCTCGAACCTGCATCTCTTGCATTGGCAGACAGATTCTTTTTCGCTGAGCCACCAGGGAAGCCCACAACGGAACACCACTCAGCAATGAAAACAAACGAACCAGTGACGCGGGCTACGATAAGCCAAGCTCAAAGCTGAGCACTGAACTTCACACTGAGCAAAGGAGGCCGACGCCAAACAAAGAGCGCACTTGGTACGGGTCCACTGTCATGAAATTCCGGAAGACGCAAAGCTAATCTCTGGTGAAAGAAGTGGGAATGGTGGCGGCCCCTGGGATGGCAGGTTTGGGGGAGGAAGGCCTCATAGGAAGGGAGGGGGAGCTTCCTGGGATAATAGAAATGCTCTGTACCTTGACAGGTGTGTGTTACACAAGTGCATGCCTTTGTCAAGACTGATCAGTCCGCACGCTTAGGACCTGCACATTTCACTATATGTAAATGACACGGTAATTTTTTAAATAGCTGTTTTTGAGTGTTTATTTATTTGGCTCTCCCAGGTCTTAGCTGGTGCATGTGGGATCTTTAGCTGTGGCATGCAAACTCTTCGTTGTGGCATGTGGGATCTAGTTCCCTGACCAGGGATGGAACCCAGGCCCCCTGCATTGGGAGTGTGGAGTCTTAGCCTCTGGACCACCAGGGAAGTCCCTAGGAGGTTTTTTAAGAACATGGGCTTTGGAGTCAGGCAGATGAGCCCCTCGATTTTTCAACCACATGAGCCAACAGCTTCGCCTTTGTGGCGAGACCCAGTCTGAGAAGAATCTTGGTGAACGCCAGCTCCTTCTCGTCTCTGCACACCCAGCACCTGGCAGAGGGTGTGGCATGGACCCAGAGCGCAGCAAATGGTATCAAATGAGCCAATCCAAGCAAGGCTAAACGTATAGCCTTGAAGCATTTTTAGGACTGAACTTTACTCCCACCAATAAAATCTGCCCTAAAGCAAATGAAGGACTGATGCTGAAGCGCCAATACCTGGAGTCACCAGATCCAAAGAGCCGACTCCTTGGGAAAGACCCTGATGCTGGGAAAGATTGAGGGTGGGAGGAGAAGGGGACGACCGGAGGAGATGGTTGGATGGCATCACTGACTCTATAGACCTGAGTTTGAGCAAGCTCCAGAGACAGTGAAGGACATGGAAGCCTGGCGTGCTGCCATTCACGGGGTCGCAAAGAGTCAGACACGACTTGGGTGACTGAACAACAACAGAGCAAATGAAAGGGATTCCGCAGCCGTTCAGATGGCCGACGCTTAGTCTGAGGATAGGCCAAAGTCCCTGAAATCCACCTGGATAGCTTTCTTTCTTTGTTCTCTGTAGTCATGGAGCACCCTGGGGTGCCAGCTGCTGAGACAGAGTGGTGAACAAATCAGACACCAGCCCCGGCCCTGCCCACGGAGCCTGCGTTCTGGTCGGGGAGACGATAAACATGTAAATGAAACTCGGACAGGAGATTGTTTGGGGGGCTGATCAGAGCTCTGAGGGCAAGAAAGAAGAAGCTGCAAAGGAACGTGATGTGGGGGAAGGGTTGCTCTGGTTGCAGGCATCGGAGGCCGCCTGAGGAAGATACACCTGGGCGAGGACCAGAGGAGGAGCAGAGCTGGTGGTAGAGCTTTCGAGACGGCTGGTGCATAAGCAAGAGGTCTCGAGGCTGAGCCTTCCGAGACTCTGAAGAGCCCAGCTTGTATAATCACGGGAGAGCGCGGGAGCCCCTCATCTTGCTCTGTCGCTCACTTGCTGTGCCATCTCCACAAATCTCTTGCCCTCTCTGGGCTTTGTCTCATTATCTGAACACTCAGAGAGGGTCTGCAGACAGCCTCTGGGCGTCTTCCCAGTTATGAGGATCCAAGGGCATCTGACAGGCACTTGCAAGGCGCTTCCTGTGCTCTCTCAAGGTTCTGAGTCCAAAAGGACAAAAGACAGGGGGACTGAGTCCACCAAGGCGGTGGCCTCTGGGGCAAAAGGCATTAGCCCTGAGGCTCTGACAGCTTTGCTCCTACAAAATGAAGACATTCTGCAGCCTCCCACCCCTGTCCATAGGAAGAAAACAAGGTGGCAGAAACCCAGAGGACTCCGCGTAGCTGTCGGAAATAAATGGTCCCGTCAGCTCCGAAGAGGGTGAGCTCAGGATTTCAAATGAAAATGAAATAAGAGGGAATGCAGCCCAGAAGCAAATGCAAAGTAACGACAAGGGCACGGAAATCTTCCACTGCAGCAAGACGGATGCAGAGAGTCGAGCAACGGGGCGCTGACCTCGGACGGTGGGGACACAGGGGAAACGAGCTGATGCCCTGGGCTGGCTGGGGGACCTGAGTTTCGGGAATCCACGGGCTGTCTGGGGGGACCTGGTCCTGGCTTGCAGGGCCGCTGCTTTCCTGCCCCACCCCCACTCCATCTTCCTTTAGCTAAAGCCTTATTGTTTTCCCATGTGTCTGCAGGGCAAAGACCTCCAGGGCCTGACCTGCAGGGCCGCCTAACCCCCAACCCTGAGCCAGGGCAAGGGAGCCTCAAGGCTCACAGACTCCCAGCAGGAGAGCGGCAGGATCCCATCCCAGGAAACCAGATGACACAGACAAATAACACAGATGATTTTAAAAACCAGCGTCTCCGGCACCTCCAGTCCTGCTAGCCCCAGGTTCCAGAGTCATTCCGTGGACACGCGACCACAGCTTCTTGTTTTCTGGCTGTGTCCTATCCTGAGAAGTGACTTACCTGTTCCCTTGTCTCTAAATTGGAGGAAGTAATAGCACCGACCATGCAAGGTCATTGTGAGACTTTAATGTAAAAAAAATCTGAGAACAGTTTCTGGCACATGGTCAGTGCTCTCAACAAGTTAGTGTATTTTTATTTTTGTACTGTTTATAGACACATTAAGTATGTTGCTATACATACAAGTAAAGCAACATAGTACCAGCCAAGTTCAAAGAGCCATCTGAGTTCACTGCTATTAAGAAACTACAGCCTGGATTCATGGCAAACAATCTCCTGACTCTCCCCTCCCCCATCGACCCCACAATCTTGAGCACCCGGCCTCCCGTGGAGCCTTGCTGAGCCTCTGCCAGCGCACAGCCCTCTGAGGGGCTGTCTCTCCTCTTAGAAGAGAAAAAGCTGAAAGCAACGGTTAAAATCTCAGACGCCTGCAGGGGCCAGGAAGGTAAAGCAGATGTGTAAAGGGAGCCCAGCGTTAGCCATCAAGGGGCAGGGACAACTGTGGCAAACTAGAGAAGCCACGTCTCATCGGAGGGAAAACTGGGCTACCATCTCTAGCCAGCTTTTGGCAGGGAGGAATGTAGGTCCAGGGTTGGCACATCTTTTAGTTTTCAAGGGAAGCCAGGAATCCAGATTTTTGTGTGAGATCTCCTGATGTTAAATATTGGCACATAATTCCTTATTTTTAAAAACATGGAAGCCCTAGCAAGATTCATCTGTTTGCACCCAGTTAAGCTGAGGGGCAGAGCCCTCCTGGCTGTTACTGGCTGCTGGGCAAGTGCCATCTCCCTGCAAAGAAATCAGAACATTCTGGCTGGGCTGGAGACAGATCTTAATTAAGCTCCAGGCGGAACGCCTATTAGCTGATAAAGGATAAAGGCTTTGGGAAAGAGTGAGGCAAAGAGTCCCCAGAGGGCTGGAGTGGTGGAGGAAAGCTACAAGAAGGGGGTGGGCTTTGAAGTGGGCTTCGGGGGCTGTCAGACCAGGAGAAAGCAAAGCACAGTCCAAGCAGGGAGGGGAGGGGGAGCGGGGGGGGGGGGGGGAGGGGTGGAGATGGGGAGTTAGGAGGAGCTGCAGGCTCTAACTCAGAGGTTTGTAAACTGTCACACTGTAGCACTATTGAGAGGATTCTACTAGGAAAGCTGGGGGCCCTTAGAGACAGCACCAAGGACGCAGATTCCTCCCAGGAGGAAAAGCAGTGCTCAGCTCTCCAGATGTGGAATTAACTAGAAGTCCTCTACCCTGAGCAGACCCCGCTCAGCACACGGATCTGCTACCTGCAGCCTCCTTTTCTAGAACAAAGCTCTTCCAAAGCCAGAAATGTGTCTTCTGTATGCTGGGCATGTACAAGATCCTTAATGAACGTGTGTCCTGTGAGCCAGAGAATGAAACCAACGAACAAGAAAAGTGAAAGTGTCCAACTCTTTGCGACCCCATAGACTATACAGTCCCTGGGACTCTCCAGGCCGGAATACTGGAGTGGGTACCCTTTCCCTTCTCCAGGGGATCTTCACAACCCAGGGATCAATCCCGGGTCTCCCACACTGCAGGCGGATTCTTTACCAGCTGAGCCACAAGAGAAGCCCAAGGACAAGAAACAAGACATCAGAACTGAGCATCTCCCTCGGGGGTAAATGAACAAAGTCATCAGTGCTCACTGCACTCGACAGCCACAGAGACCTGGGGTTTGTCCAGAGAAACAGCTCATGTGGGGTGGCGGGAAGATGACAGTGGCATCCCATAACGAGCAGAGTCAGTCAGGCGTCCTACATCCCAAAGCCCCGAGGGATGGACACGATGTGGGTGCTGATGTGGGTGCCTTGGATCATTTCAGAATCAACACATTATAAACACTACCGTATCATTTTTAGCCCTTTCTGGGCTAGGTGGTGCAGCTGAGAGGCTCAGGGCATGGACAGGCCGTGGTCCAGTCACACAGCAAGTCAAGGAGCACAGGCTGGACCAGAGCCCGGCTCTCCTGACTCCCAGTCCAGAACACTCTAGACTCAGAGCAGAGCTGAGACTAGGAGAGGCAGCTGAGGCCCTCGCCTGGCGAGCCAGATGTAAGGAGGAGCCACAAAGCTCCGTGATCAAGTTAACATTTTGATGCAGTATTTTTTTAAAATCGAAATTAGTGCGAGAAAAACCCAAGATAAGCAAGACACCAACTCATAAGATGAAGACTTAAAAGTTGTACTCTTGTGGGCCTCAACCTTCCCCACTCCACCTCGCTGCTGTGGATCAGTCACTAAGTCATGTCTGACGCTTTGTGACCCCATGGACTGCAGCACCCAGGCCTCCCTGTCCATCACCAACTCCCGGAGTTTACTCAGACTCATGTCCATTGAGTCGGTGATGCCATCCAGCCATCACATTCTCTGCCGCTCTCTTCTCCTTTTGCCTTCACTCTTTCCCAGCATCAGGGTCCTTTCCCATGAGTCGGCTCTTGGCATCACAAACCTCCAGCCTGATCCTGGCCCAAACAGGAGTCCCAAGGTGACAACCCAAGACGTGGAGAAAACAGTTGTATGGAAATCTACAGGAAGATCACTTCAGGAAGAGGGCAGGAAAGCAGCAGAGTGCCAGGAGAAGTGGCAGATGAATCCCACCCCAACTCCCATCTCCACCCCAACTCACAGGGCTGCATTTTCTTGTTAGCCGCGCTCCAGGGACACTCAGCAAGACCCTGACAGGAGAGCTCATGGAGCAAATGGCACCCCCAGATATCCCCTCCTAACTCCAACCAGTTGTCTTGCAAATCTCAGCCTTTTAATCTCAAGGGGCAAGACGGATTAAAAAGTTTGGCCAGCTCTGGATAACTTTCCTTGCCATGGAAAAACAACCCAGAACTTTATGACTTACTGACAGTGGGTTATGAATGGGCGGGAAAGCATATCCTTAAACCACTGGCACTAACTCCCTTTTAAGGTATTTCCTTGGGGCCAGAGACAACACATCTTCCTCCTGCCCCCCGGTTCTAAGAGCAGCTTGTCTTTCAGAGACAGGCTTGGGCTTTTAGGTCAGCCAGGCTTGGATTCAGATCCAGCTTTGCCATTTGTTGTGAGGCCCCCGACGATAGACCAAGACGAGACACAGAAAGCAACTCATGCTGCGGGGGGTCCAGGGTAACGGAGGCTATGATGGCGGCTGAGGGGCAATCCACAGGCAAAGGGGTGGGCACAGCCCAGTACCAGTCCACCACTCACACGGGAGATGCCAGCCAGATCTCCCTGTGTTTCAAAAGAAAAAAAAAAATTATGTGAAATCTTCTGATTCTTAAAAGTTGGCTAACTAATTCAAATCAGTTGGAAATTTAAGAAATTTAACATTTAAGAAAATGCTAACCCCGCAGGGCCAAATAAAACAGGCCCGGGAGCCAGCGCCCACCAACAGGCCCGCTGTGTGCTGCTGACATCCACAAACCCCCCCAACCTGCCTGGCGCCTGGCAGGTGCTCAGCAAACACGGACGGTTTCCATCTTTCCCGGAAACTCTCCAAGCATCATCAACATTCATTTCCACACAACAGCTTGGGAAGGAATGCTTCTCGGGGTGGGACATGGAGATATGAAAAGAAGAGCTGAAAATCTGGAAGCCTCCAAAGGGAGGTGGGAACCGCTGAGGGAATTCCTTAAAAGGATTTAAAAGAATTTTATTGGGCATAGTTTACCACGAGTCAGGGATAAGATCAGGCAGTAATTTAGCTCCTGGGCCCCGCAAGGGAGCCTGTGCCTGTGGGGTGGATGAGGGGTAGGGGGGAGGATCTGGCCTTCCTGAGGTCTCCGCCACCATTTTGGGTCCTCTGTCCACAGGTCACCCCAGTACTGGACTCAGCACACGGGGTTCTGAAAGGCTCAGTGCCCGGGCACAGGCCCTCCACAGAGATGCTCGTAAGGTCGAGCTGATCCTACCCAATCAGAAGCAGGGCCCAGGAGACCTGGTAGCTCACATGAACTCTGAAGTCAGACTCAGCTGGGCTGCATTTCCAATCTTCAACATCAGAGTCTCTCAAAATGTGACTCCCCCCAGACCAGCAGTTGTGCCGCCAGGCAGCAGCAGCAGGGAACTGGTTTGAAGGGCCCCACCCCAAACCCACGGAGACAGAAACTCAGGGGGTAGGGTCAACCCTCGGGTTTGAACAAGTGGATTCGGATGCACAACACATGTGAGAACTCCTGCTCTCCACCTTTCCCCTGTGGTTGTCAGCAAGTCCTGGGGCTCGCTGAGATGATCAGCTCTGTCCTATAGGATGGTCCTTCAGCATCCTTCCACCGACGATTTCAGCAGCCTGGTCTGTTTGTGCCAGACAGTGTAGGGGACGCTAGGGGGACAGCACATAATCCTGACCCTAATGGAGCGTGGGGTCTAGCTCTCGATGGAGACAGATGATAAGCGAGGAAAAATGATACAAATGCCAATTTTCAGAAGCGAGAGGAAGGCAGGGCATGACCCACCACATAAAGCTGTTTCTCACAGTGCGTTCGAGGTACCACCAGAGTACCAGAGCCCCCAAAGTCAGGTGGATTTCCTTTCCTACACCCCCCAACCCCCTCTCTGATGTCCCTGCTGTTCCTCAAACACATCTCCTCGCTCCAACTTCAGGGCCGTGGCCTTCACCGTTTCATCTATGGGGAAAGCCCTCTTACCAGATCTTCCGAAGACGGGCTCCTTCTCCTTGTCCAGGGTTCAGTGTCACCTCCCTGAGGTCTAGCTGAAGCAGTCTCTCCCCTTACTCTGTACCCCACCAGCCTGCTCGGGCTTCCTCCCTGCCCTTCTCTGAGCCTCCAATCCTGTGCCTCCCCGTGGCCTTTCCAGTCCTGCCTCTCTCCCAGAAGAGCATGCTTTCTTGGGGGCAATTTCTTGTCGTGGTCACCTCAACAGCATCAGCGAGCAAATGTCTGCCTAATAAGCGACACTCTAACCCTATTCCCAGGCTTCCCTGGTGGCTCAGTGGTAAAGAGTTCACCTGCCAATGCAGGAGACGCAAGTTCAATCCTTGGGTCGGGAAGATCCCCTGGAGGAGGGCATGGCAACCCACTCCAGTATTCTTGCCTGGAGAATCCCATGGACAGAGGAGCCTGTCGGGCTACAGTCCATGGGGTCGCAAAGAGTTGGACAAGACTGAGCGACTCGACAACAACATAAACTCTATTCCCAGAAAGAGGGGGCACTCCCCATCCTTGAGGAGGAGGCGGAGGCCACAGGCTGTGCCCAGGGCAGGTTTCTTCAGGACCCTGCTTGGTTCTCTGATGGTGGAAAGGGGCGTAGAGACTGGAAGGAAAAGGCCAGCGACCCTGAAACGCCGGCTGCGCGGTGGAGCCCCCCTCTCTGGCAGAACCCTCCAACCCAAACCCCCAAAAGCGCGACTCCTACCCATTCCGAGGCGAGGCGTCGCTCTCAGCCAGCTCGGGACCCCAGGGCCCAGTCCGAGGGCCCCGCGTCGGCCGGGGTGCGGGCAGCTGGGCCGCGCGGACCCTGGGGCGGTGGCGCACGGGAACTTGGAGGGAAAGGCACCTGGCGTGGCACGGGCCAGCCTAGGGGGTGACGCGTCCCCGGGTGCGTGCGGTCCCTGCCCCGCAGCGGCACGAGGCGCCCAGGGGCCGCGGCTCTCCGGGACCTCCGGGGAAAGTCACGAGACCCGGGCGCGCGGCGTGTGCCCCGGGGCAGCGGAGCGGGGCGCTTCCCGTGGCACGCTGGAGCCCCGGGCAGCGCGCGAGGGGTCCGCGACCTGGGGGCCGGGAAAGCACGTGACCCCAGCAGGCCTGCGCGCCGCGGGGCGCTTGCAGCCCGAGGGCAGCGGAGCGCGGGGACCCCGAGGGCGGGCGGGCGCGGGCGAGAGCGCGGGGGAAGGGGGAGAGGGCGGCGGCGGGGCGCTCGGCGCGGCGGCCAGGCGGCGGCTCGGGGCGGGGGAGCTCGGCGCCGCGCGGCGAACCCGAGAGCCGAGGCCGGGCGCTGGGGCGCCAGGACACCCCGCGCGCCCCGCCGCCGCCCGCGCTCCCCGCCCCGCGCCCGCCCCTCCCTCCGGCCCGCCTCCCGCCCCGCTCCCGCCCTCCCTCGGCGGCGGCCGCGCGGCGCTCCCGGCGCACTCGGAGCCCGGCGGGGACCGGGAGGCACAGGCGGGTGGCCCTCGATCCCGGTGCCGGAGCCGAGCGCGGCCCGGGGGCCGAAGTTGGCCGGCCGCTCCGGGAGGCGGCGCGGGCGGCTTCCAGCCCCTGGTCGCGTCCTCGCCGGGACCCGCCGGCCGCCGGGGGACGCGAGCCGCGGCCCGGCCAACTCCGCGGCGGGGACGCCGTGCCCAGAACTTGAGGTGGGACCCTGGCGCGCAGCAGCCCCGCCGGGCGCCGCCGGGCGGGCGGACTCGGGCCCGGCGCGGGGAGCCGCCCGTAGCTGTGGCCCCTACGGGAACCCGGAAAGCGCCGAGGGGGGCAGTCGGGGGCAACAGGGGACCCGGAGCAGCTGCGCGCGGCGGCCACCGTGCGGGTCCCCCGGCGCGCGAAGTGACAGGGCAGGGGCCGCATCCCAGCTGTGGCCGAGGCTTCTCGTGGTCTCTCAGGAGGACCCAGGGAAGAGGGGGGTTTGGGGAGAGGTCGATGGGGGGGCGTCCGTCTGTCCCCCGCTCACTCACTCCATCCTTGGGCCCAGAGTGTAGCCTCGAGACAGGCTTTTATTGGGAGCCCCCTGTGTGCTAGGCGCCGGGGACCCCTGAGACAACTCTTGGAGGGGGAGGTGGCCTCCTCACCCTCCGGGGGTCTCCCCACCCAGAAGGGGCTCAGCCTGGATGGAATCTCTGGGTGAGGAGGGAAGCTCCTTCCTTCTTTCACGGGTTGGTTGAGAGACTGGCTGAGCGCCTACTATGTGCATCTCACCATGCCAAATCTCAGCTGTTCATTATTTCACTAACAGTTATTGAGGTGCTGTGCTGGGGAGAGAACTGGGAGGGAGAGGGATGGGATGTGGGGCAGGGTAGGAAGGAGCCAGCTTGCAGCATGGAGAGAGCACTCCACACGCCCCTGTGTACCGGCAGGTCACTGGATGGGCTGCAGAATGGCCTTTCCTTGGTCCATCTGCTGCATTCATTCTCAAGGGGAGGGAGGAGGCTGGAATAGGTTGTTGGATAAGAAGAAAAGACGTTTAAAAAGCTCCTTAGGGGGAGCGTTTTAATGGGGAGAAGGATTGAGAAAAGCCCATCTAACTATACTGATGAAGCCAGGCTGTCACCGATGGGGTGTACTACGGAAGGTGTCCATTCAGCAGTCGCTTCCTTAGGCACTTGCCATCCATAAGCACATCCAGGGTGCCAGGCATCAGAGTCAGCAGGTGAACGAGGCAGTTGCAGAGACCTCCTTTGCTGACCCTTCAAGATAAATGCAGAGGAGGTGAGAGAAGGGAGCTGGAGCCGCTCTGATTCATCGCATGTGTTAAGGAGGGTGGGTTCTTCTGACTCCATGAATCTGAGCCGAGGTTTATTCACTAGGGTGTGTTTGATACCCACACACATGACAGCACAGTCAGAGTCGCTCCGGGGAGCCTCATGCGCTCACGTTTCCAAGGCAGGTTTGGCACTGCTGGCGACCCGGCCCCAGGGTGGGAGCCAGGGCACGCGCTGGCTCTCTTGGTGGACTTCTCAGGAGCTGTCAGACCTGAGCTTGACCCTGTGTCATCCTGGAGCTCTGCAGAGGCATCCACCAAGTGGGGAGGGAGGGAAGGCACGTCCGAAAGGCAGGCGATGATGGCTCTTAGGACTGCCTTCAGTGGAAAGATGTCTGTCAGGGGACACCGTCAAACCCCACAGGGGCCGTGAGTGTACAACCTTGACCCCCATCCCAAGCCTTGAGGGCCCAGGTGAGGGGAGCCCTGGAGTCTGACGGGGGCAGATCTGGGAGTCAGGCTCCCGTCCCACTGCCGCCTTGCATCCCCTGCACCCCACACAGCTGGGCCGCAGCCAGAGGTGAGGACGATGCCCCAGAGATCAGAAGGGCCCAGAGACATGGCCTGGACACAGGCCTGAGAGACTCCAGCCAGGGCTGAGGAGTCAACCCCGGGGCCCCTCTAAAGCATCTTGACCCGGCCGTCTTTTCTCCACGTCCCCTTTCCGAACAGGGGAGGGAGAGTCAACGTTTTCGGTGGCCGGAGATAGAGGGTCTGGAAATCCACTCTTGGTTGGCTCACTAAACCCAAAGATGGAGCCCCATGGTTCGAAAATGGTGGCTGGCAAAGCCACTCTAAAAGAGAGCTGATACAAAGGCGGAGGCAAGGAAGTCTAGCTGCAAGCACTCAGTCCCTCCTAGCCATTTTTGTTCCCTGGCAGACAGTATCTGACTAACAGAATCCACGCACGGAGTCACTGTGATCCAGGCAGGATCCGAACGATGGCCTCGTGGGGCACATCGCCCCTCCTTCCCCGCTCCGTCCCACCCCAGCTGACCGCAGACACTGGCCTCAACACTTTGAGGAACAAGAAGCGAAGGATTGTTTAAGTAGGTCCCCACTGCCCCCCAAGCCTGTGCCTCCTCTTACCCCTGTGCTCCCGAATCAGAGGCCGCCAGGGGACTAACAGAAAAGGACCCCCTGGCCCCCACCCTAAAGCCACTCCTGGGAGAAGGCAAGTGCGCATATGTCTTTATTTTGCCAGAGAACATTGTAGGAAGGCTCCAGAGGCTGCCTCTATCCAGGGAGAGAAGGGGGTCCCTGGATGTTCCCTCTTAGGGGGCAGGTAGGGTGGAGGAAACAGCCCTGCGCCCAGCAAGTATCCCCACCCAGTGACTTAGGCCCCAGCTCACTGGAAGCAGGGCTGGGGGCAGCACACTTGGACTGTAATGAGGGTGGACAGGAGAACGTCAGGGAAGATGGATTTCCCACACAGGCACAGCATCTCACAGGGATCCGATGTGCTAGGGCCTGGGCCAGCCTAATGGCTGGATCCGTTTTGATTAACGGTCTAATTGAGGATTAATGCGGCATGATCCACCTCTGAGTCAACTCTCCCGGCAGGGGAGGGACTGCAGGGAGAGACTGCTGGAGTCCCCTCGAAACCAGCTCAGGATTAAGGAATGGCATGGGTTGGCAAGTGTGGAGAGGAGAGGAAAAAGAAAAGCCTGAGGAGTTCAGGGGGAAAAAATGCATTTTTGTTTTTTTAAAGAAAGTTGCACTGTGCCTGGTTCGTTTCTTACTGCCACATGCTACTAACAGTGTAGTGGCTTAAAGCAGAACAAACTTGTTATTTTACAGCTTGGGGGGATCAGAAGTCCAGATGGACCTCAGTGGGCTAACACCAAGGGGTCAGTGTTCCTGCAGGGAGAGTCCCTTCCTTTGCCTTTCCTAGCTTCTGGGGGCTCCCTGCATCCTGGGCTCCTGGCTTTACGTCATTCCAGCCTCAGCGTCTGCTACCACATCTCTTTCATCTCTGACTCTGATCCCCTTGCATGATTGTTGCTCAGTCATGCCTGACTCTTTGCAACCCCATGGACTTGCCTCCCTGTGATAAGGACTCTTGTGGTGACCCACTGGTCGATCCAGGGCCATCTCCCCATCTCCAGATCCTCAGTTTAATTGCAGTAACATCATCCCTTTAACCACGTAAGGTTACATTCCCAGGTTCCATCCGGGGCTTGGGACGTAGACCTCTTTGGGAGGCCACCCTTCTGCTGACCGAAGGTGTGGGCCTCGTCAACACAGGGAAGCTGAGGCCCAGCGGAGTGAGGGACTTGACTTCAGCCAGGTGAGGTGAGCGGGCACTGACGTCCCGCCCTCTGGAAGGCAGTGCCGGCTTCACACTGCTCCCCTGAGGAAAGAAATGCCGGGGGAGGAGTGGGCAGGTGAGGTGCCAGGCATGCTGCCCAGAAGCCGTTCTAGAAAACGGGGCCCTTCTAACGCACCAGGCGTGGCTCCAAGCACTTAGGAGGCAAGTGTGATGACACCCCAGTTACAGCTAAGGACCCAGGCACAGAGAGGTTGAGTTATTTGCAGACGGCCGCACAGCTGGTGAACGGTGGGCCAAGCATCGTGGCACGGAGGCCACACCCTCACCCCTGCTGGGTACCTGCTACCCACCAGGAGAGTTCTTCTGTCCAGAGACTGAAATGGCAACCCAGAACTCGATGAAACCAGTTTTGCTGATCCCATACTCTGCTCTTGTGCAATTAGCCGGTAGGAACAAGGATGTTTCCTCAGCTGTGGGCAATTGCCTGCTTCTCCCCATCCCCAAAGACTCTCCAAAAGCTTATGCCCTGGCCTGCTGCTGGTGCTGGACACCCTTCTGCCACCAGGAACCAGCAATGCAGGGAGACAGTAGAATGCAGAGTCAGAGAGGTTTGCTCAGAGTCTCACAGACCTAGTTGGAGCCTGGCTTCATCGCTTGCCACCGGACTCATGAGTGTTCACCATTCAAAGCTTCAGTTTCCTCATCTGTAAAATGGAGGTGAAATCTCCATTCACCAGATCCTCTTAACAGCCCGGTGAGGTCAGCATGCTTGTCCTCGCTGTATGAGGAAACAGGCCCAGAAGAGGGCCGGTGACTTGGTGGGTGCAGATGGCTGTATCAGGCCGGAAGGGTGACAACAGAAGCAGCAGCAATAGCCAGACAAGCCTGACGGACACCTTCCTCCACCCTGCTCCCCACTCCAGAGCCCTACCCCCGCCCCCAGGCCCTGTACCCCACCCCCAGGCACATGCTGGCCACAGAGCAGCCTCCAGGTGGGGGTGCTGCCCTTCAGAACTCCTGGTTCCAATGATCATCTCTCTTTGGAAATGTACACTCAGCCCTCTGTCATAGCTTCTGAACGTCATCTTTCTCCCAGGAGGAAGAGAAGCTGCCCAGGGAGGATCCGCGGGTCTGTGGGCTCACGAAGGGGCATTCGATCAAGGCAGCCCCAGAGCGGAAAGATTTTCTCACAAAACAGAGGGTCTCCACTTCTCCAGCGAGGCTCCCCTCGCGTGGGACCCACAGAGCTTTCCAGAACCCCAAGGCGATTGGGAAGTCAGGCAGAGGGCTCCCAGCCGAAGCCCAGAGCCCCCAGAAGGCCTGCCAGCTTTCCTGGCCCTTGCCTTTCCTCTCTGTCAAACATCAACAGGCTCTCAGGGAGCCTTCAGAAATGCCGATCCTTGGCCCCCACTAAGGGTTCTGATGGGAGGGTCTTGGGAGGGACCTGGGGGTCTGTATATCAGCTGAGTTCAGGGAGATGCAGACCCAGTGGCATGACGGTTTTTGTATTCTTCTTCTCTAACCTGGATTAAAACCAGGGTTGCGCTAACCACACTCTTCAATTCATATCGCTCTGCATCACCAGGCTGTCTTAGTCACCGTTCTCTTCATTCCAGTCCCCAAGCTTATCCCTCCCCTGCCCTCCCAGGCACCCTCCCTGTGGTTGACAGAGATTCTTACATGTGCTCCAGCCTTTGTCAGATATGTAATGTGTGTGTGCTCATTTACATAAACAGCAACGTGCTATAAACTTCTGTTGTTTTTTTTCCACTTGTTTTTTTTTTTCCCCATGTTTTTAAGATCTAAATGTGTTGCTAGACCTACATCTAGTCCACTGCTCCCAGTTTCTGCACAATCTACAGGCATTTGCCATCTGGGTCACTTGGTCCTCTCACCACCCCCGGGAGGGACCCTGGGAGACCTCCTGGCACCAAAGCAGCACACGCTGTCTCCTTGTGCCTTGTCCCTTGCTTATGTCTGAGTCCCCACAAGCAGGCCCCGAGTCAAGGATTGGAGTGTAAACAGAATGTTGCGGACAATGTCTGTCATAACCCCTGTGGGTCCAAGTCTGAGGGAATACCCAAGAGTGGGAAGACGCCAGCGTCCTCCACTCCCCTTGGTACCCCTCAGGCTGTCCCAGAGGCCGTATTAGTGCATTCCCTCCAGCAACAGGCTCTGGGGGTCAGACAATGCTGGGGTCCAGCCCTGCTTAATCAGGTCCAGACAGGAGTCACCCTTGGCTGGAAGAGGGGAAAATGACAGACCCCTCTCATAGCTAGTAATGATACAGCAGGCCCGTTGAGTGTCCCCTGCAGGTCAGGCATCGGGCCATTCACCTATGCCACCTGTGTCCTCTGCTTTAGTCCCGACCATAACTCCGGGAGGTCAGAGCAACAAATATCCCCTTGTTACAGATAAGGAAACTGCATGTCAGAGGCAGGGCATGACTTGTTCAAAGTCACGGCAGACCTTGAACCCAGGTCTCCTGACTTCACAGCTAGCGGGCTCTTCTGCTTCCCCACCTTGAGGTCGTCAGGAAATCGCCGCCCCCCTCCACCACCACCACCACCACCCCTCCACCCCCAAGCTGGAGTCTAACCAGCTTTTTCTCAACACTTGCTGTATTTGTTTCCAATTGTTACTGTGACACATCACCACAAACTGAATGGATTAAAACAACACAAACTTACTGCCTCACATTCTGGAGAACGGAGATCTGAAATGGGTGTGGCAGGGCTAAAATAAAGGCATGGAAAGGCAGCGTTCCTTTCTGGAGAGCCCAGAGGAGAGTCTGTTCTTCATCTCTCTCAGCTTCTAGATGCTGCCCACTTTCCTTGGCTCATGGCCCCTTCCATCTTCAAAGCCAGCTCTGCCCAATCGGGTCTTTCTCACAGTGTTTCATCACTTTGATCCACCCTCCTGCCTCTCTCTTCCATCTTTTAAGGACTCTGGTGGTTGCATGGGATCCCAGAGAGTCCAGGAAAATCTTCCCATCTCAAAGGAAGCTGATTAGCAACCTTATTTCCATCTGTAACCTTGATTCCTGCTTGCTATAGAAGCTAACATAATCACCGCTTCCAGGAATCAGAATAAGGACACAGACATCTCTTGGTCAGGGCTGGGTAGGGGTGGGGGAGTGTCTACCCGAACCGAGCCTCGGGGCTGGGGTGGTGTGCTGCTTCAGCAAGGGGGTGGGTGTTGGGCACTGAGCACAGGGAATACCAGCCCCAGGGCTTTGCTATGTCCCTGCCAGCCAGGCCCTCCTGCCCCGTCCAGCCCAGCCAAGTCAGAGCTTCCCCTCCCCCTCCCCAGTGATCATCAGGTGGGCCTTGGTGCTCTGATACCACCCATGACCATGTGGGAGCCCCATCCCTGACCTCTCTCTCTCTCTGATTGGCCCACAATTTCTCCATCCTTCATCCTGTAGCCCAGAAAGGCTGCCTCTAACTTGGGCCTCCTATCGCCACCTGTCGGTCACCCGGGTGAATGGCACCCCTGGGATCACCCTACATCCTTGTCCTTCCCCTTCATCCCACTCCAGTCCCACAGCAAGAGTCCCCTCAGCTCTCTCTCTCCAAAGCCCACCTCAAATCCTTCCGATTCTCCAGACCCCTCCACTGGTCCAAACCTTGGTGGTCTCTTTCCAGAGACAGCGTGGTCTCCCCAGCCCAGCCTAGGGCTCCTCCGGAGGATACCCCGCCCATGAAGAACAAACCACATCACATCTTTCACCTGCTGACCCCCCCCAGCAAATGTCTTCTCCCACCTCCCCCTCGCTCACTCTGCCTGGCCACTTGGGCTTTACTTTGGTATCTGACCATCCAGTCCCACCCCCAGGTCAGGAGTAAGCCCTTCTAATTCCACCCGAGACACTACTCCCCAGGTCCTCCCAGGGCTGGCTCTGCCCCAGGGTCCTCTCCCCTGAAAAGCCCTCCTGGGTCCCTCCAGCTAACGTTGATTGCACCACCCCCACCCCGGGTCATTTGCATCGGTCACCTAGTTCTGTTTCCATCACAACATTCATACAGCCTGAAATGATCTGCGCATTTATTTAGAGACTGCGTCCCCCACTAGAGCATCACCTCTGTAAGGACATCACTGGGTCTGCCTTGTCTGCTGTGCCTCCAGGCCTGGCCCAGTCACACATGTGGCACGTGTTGGATGAATGAATGACAGCCCCTCAGGATTCCTCCTTCTCATTCCCACCGTTGGAGCCCCTTTCTTAAACAGCTTCCTCTTCCTAAGCAGACATACAGACCCTAAGAGGCAAAATCACTAGATCCCACAGTGAGTTCTCTAGAACTCACAGACCTAACACCATAGGGAAATTTTAAAAAATCGTCCTTTTTGTGAGGGTAATACCAGACTGGGTGAAAAGTAGCTTTATATTCCAGAAGCAGGACTTTGGAGCCTGTTTGATCTATGAACCTTACCAGAGACACTAGCAGGCAGAATGATTACCTGCACCCCCATCAGGCTGGGCAACACCAAGATCAAAGGCTCAGGGCAAGCATGCCCCTCCCTCATAGAGCAAGTCCAGCATCTGAGCCTCCCCAGGGCCCTCTGGCCCTCTGTGTACAAGCAGCCTGCACAAAGCATCTTTTCCTCTCCTCTCTGTACTTGTCTCTGAGACAGGACAACTTTCCATGCAGGAGGCTGAGGCTTTGACTCACAGCTGATACAGATCAGGAGAGAAAAAATGAGGAATTGCTAATTGGGGGAGCTTTCTGCTGGAGGGAAAGAGGAGGGTTGAAAGAAAAAATTCTGCAAGAAAAGAGGTGATTACAGACGTGGGGTTTCACAAGCATTCTCCAGGGCTTGCAGGATGAGAAGAAGATTCCTGTGCCTCCATCACTGTTCTTGCCAAACGGGATGTCATTTTCGCTCTTGTCTTCGGTGGCAAAGATAAAGCAGCATAGCTGAAAAGCTGTGGCACTAAAAGCCGTCTTCCTCCTCCAAGGGATCCTGGCAGGCTCTGCCTAAGGAGATGGGTTCCAATTTTAGGTGAAGTTAAAAACACTCTTAAAGCTTTAACGTCAAACTATGTTTTTTCAAACACAGGTGTACCCTAGTTTTCCAAAATTGAGCTGAGAAACGATAGTTTGCCCTAAAGATAAATGCAGGGAGTGATGATTTGCATTTGTGAAAGAATTTTCGTTAGGAAGGTGCCCCTCTTAGAGGTGGAAGCCTCCGCGGCTCCTGTTAAACGTCCACACAGGACTGAACACAGTCTGTGGGACATACATCCGTGTGCGTGCATGTGTGCACCTGCGTGTGTTCCCCTGAACACGCCCATAGCACGGATGGACACTCAGGTATCAGAAATGGGTCTCCATTTGAAACGGATAGACTTGGCTGGTACCACTTGCATCCATGGATGATTAAGCTGGGGTCGGGGAGAGTGATGGTGAATTTTAAAAGCAAAGTATTGGAACTTCACAGGCGATCCAGTGGTTAAGACTCTCCACTCCCAGTGCGGGGAGCCCAGGTTCCATCCCTGGGCACAGAACTAGATCCCCCATGCCGAAAATAAGACCTGGTATAGTCGGAGTAAAAAGAAAAACTGTAACATGCAAGTATTATAGAATCGTACTACGCTACTTTTCCCCGGATCATCTTAATTATGGAGAGCTCTGTTGCTGTCATCTAGGGGTGTCAGACTCAAGTGCCTGGAAGGAAACATACATAAGGGAAGGAAAGTGGGTGTCAGGAAGACGACAGGGAGGGGTGGGGATGACGGTGGATCATAGCAGCCTGCCCTGCCTAAAGAGGGCAGTCATTTCTCAGCTGGAATTTGACACGAAAGTTGCCAGATAATCTGATTTTCCCCAAAAAACATATATGAATTTGTAAATGAAATGTCTCCATTTTTCAAAATCTTCTCCAAGCCAGGCAAAATATTTGTAAACCAAATGCAGCTCATGAGCTGTGACTGCATAAGCAATCTGATTCTAATGGCACAAACCCTTAGCTTTGAGGGCAGGGAAGGAAAAAGTCTGTGTAAGCTGAGATTTCGACCTGTTTCCCGGAAGTGCCCTCATCGGGTTGGCCTCACCAACAGGAAATGTACTTATTTGTTGAGCATTTCTTGGAGCATTTATGTTGCTGAGCACAGAGATTCAGAAATAGGTTGAGCACGTTCTTCCCCCAGGGAGCAAGCAGTCTACTGAAGGAACCAGGCTTGCACACAGATCATTCCCAAATGGGTGGCAAGTGTAGTGAACATACATGGGGGTGGGTGCGGATGACACTTGATTTAGCCGGAAGAACCAAGGAGGGCTTCCTGGAGGAGCGAGCGAGCCTGTCGAATTCACTCGTTTGTCTTCAAGATGACATTTGCTGACCCATGAGCAGAACATGTCATTGTTGTGACAATTGTGCATTTTTTGGACATTGCCTCTGATTTGTGGCAAGTGATATGTTTTCCATGCATGGAATGAATACAGGCAGTCCCTTTGAGTTTAATACTTGTAATAATAGTAAACAGTGGGAGTTCCCTGGTGGCCTAGTGGTTAGGATTCCACGTTTTCATTGCCATGGCCTGGGTTCAATCCCTGGTCAGGAAACTGAGATCCCACAAGCCACACTGTGCAACCAAACAATAAAATAAAACAGAATAATAAAGTAATAAAAAAAAATAGTAGACAGCAAGTATTGAGTACCTACCATGTCCCACATACTGTGTTCAGTGGTCTTGGGTACATAATTCACTGAATCGTCTCAGGAATCCTCTAAGGTAGATCGTACAGTTAGTTATATGATCCTCATTTTGCAGATGAGGGCATTCAACATCAAAGTTGAAAATGTGCTCAAGCTTCAAATCTACACTCATAACCACCAGAGCAGAGCCTCTCCTCCTCAACTATGGACATGGGGGGCAGGATAATTCTCTGTTGTGGGGTCTGACCATAGGGCGTTTAGCAGCATCCTTGCTCGATGCCAGTAGCAGCCCCTAGTCATGACAATCAAAAATGCCTCCAGACATTGCCGTCTGTTCCCCGGTGGCAAAATCAGGCCTGGTTGAGAACCACTGGTCCACACTAAACTACCTTTCCAAGCTAAATAAATATCCTCCAAAGTTGGGCAAACTTAGAGCATTTCGTAAGTAGTAGCAGTGATGTAGGCTGTCAGCTCTGTGGGCTTGGGGGCCACATCTGATTCTGCATGTGGCTGCAAACCCCTGGTGCTTGAAGCCACTCCTGGCTTACAGTAGCAGTCAGGGTGTTTTTATGGTGTGAATGATGCAGATACGGAGGAATGGGGACGTTCAGGAGATGCTGACCGATAGCGTGGCCCTTCTGACTCTTGGGTATCTTCCCTCTAGCTGCTGTAACAGAGTATCCAGACCAGGGGGCTTAATAACAGACACCTGTCGCTCTCCGTCTGGGGGGCTGGGGGTCTGAGGTCAGGTGGGGTTCTGAGGAGGGCTGTCTTCGTAACCCGCAGGTTGGCTGCCTTCTCACAGGGCACTCACTCGGTGGAGAGAGAGGAAGCCCTGGCGTCTCTTCCTCTCCTTATCAGGGCACTAATCTCGCCATGGGGGCTCCACCCTCCTGACCCCATCTAAGCCTGATGACCTCCCAAGGACCCCATTCTTAACAGCACCCAGCTGGAGGTTAGGGCTTCCCCCTACAAATCTGGGGGAACCCAATGCAGTCCATATCAGCAATTAGCTGCAGGATCCACATTGTCCCCGGAGACTCGGGAGTCACTGAGGCTCTTTCCTCCCTTCTCCACCCCCCCACCCCCTCCCCAGGCCAGAGAGGGATGTGAAAGCTCAAAATGACCCTCCTACCGGGAGACAATTCTGATTACGACTACAGCGCTCTGAGCTGCACGTCGGACGCCTCGTTCCATCCGGCCTTCTTCCCCCAAAGCCAGTCGCTCAAGGGTGTCTTCTACCGCCGGGCCCAGCGGCTGCGGCCGCAGGACGAGCCCCGCCAGGGCTGCCAGCCCGAGGACCGCAGGCGGCAGATCATCATCAACGTGGGCGGCATCAAGTACTCGCTGCCCTGGACCACGCTGGAGGAGTTCCCGCTGACGCGGCTGGGCCAGCTCAAGGCCTGCACGAACTTCGACGACATCCTCAACGTCTGCGATGACTACGATGTCACCTGCAACGAGTTCTTTTTCGACCGGAACCCAGGCGCCTTCGGCACCATCCTGACCTTCCTGCGGGCCGGCAAGCTGCGGCTGCTGCGGGAGATGTGCGCCCTGTCCTTCCGGGAGGAGCTGCTCTACTGGGGCATCGCCGAGGACCACCTGGACGGCTGCTGCAAGCGCCGCTACCTGCAGAAGATCCAGGAGTTCGCCGAGACGGTGGAGCGCGAGGACGAGGAGGACGCGCTGGACAGCGAGGATCCCGGCAGCGAGGGCCCCGCGGAGGAAGAGGGCCGCCTGGGTCGCTGCATGCGGAGGCTGCGCGACATGGTGGAGAGGCCGCACTCGGGGCTGCCCGGCAAGGTGTTCGCCTGCCTGTCGGTGCTCTTCGTCACCGTCACCGCTGTCAACCTCTCCATCAGCACCCTGCCCAGCCTGAGGGAGGAGGAGGAGCAGGTAAGGGCCCCGCCCCTGCCTGGGGCAGGGCGGGGCTGCTGCAGCAGGGACCTCTCCCCGCCCGGAAGGGCACCTCCTCCACGAAGCCTTCCCTGACCGCACTGGCTCAGGAGCATCCCAGTCCATCGTTGTGTCTACCTGTGTTTACAAATGTGTCTCCCTGTGTGTCCTCCTCCTCCACATGCAGACCTGAGCTGCACAGTGCGTTCAGGTCCACACTGTGCCCCCTGCCCACCGCACCACTGTCCAGGGTGGGAGAGGCGTTCAGCCACTCTGTTGGATAGATGATGCGATGTTTGATGTGCCTGGCCCCAAGCTGAGCACGTGACGGGCACCACCAAAAGTTATTTTGCCAACTTGCATCCTTTCTCAGCCTTTCCAATTCCCTTACATGAAAAGATCCCAGAAAGCTCTTTGGGATCCTGAATATGATGGTCATTGATAGATGTGTGTGTGCGCAGGCAACCTCAAATAGTGAGCATAGCTTTCTGTTAAAGAAGGGAGTTCCCATACGTGTTTACTCCAGGGCATGATGGGGTGCATGCCCAGTTCTGTGGGATACCACTTACTTACCGGCAGTTAATGGGAGCCAAGGGCTGGGCTGCCACTCTGCCTCTATCTTATCTCCCCAGCGAACCTTCCAGCTTCCCAGTATGGGAGGTGTTCCCACAACCACTTGACAGCTGAGAACACAGGGAAAGCAGCTTGCCCGGATCCAGGTCTGAGTCTGAAGTCTGGGTTCTTAAACATGGGAGTACGGGTTCCATGTGACAGCCTGGGACCTCATGTAGCCCCTCAGCTCAGCCTCCTTCTGTATGAGACCCATCTCTGGGACCCTCTCCCCACACTCAGGGGTTCCAGAAGCAAGGCTCAAGACAGACTGAAAAGTTCAGACAGGTGCAAACTGTGTGGGCACTGCAGAAATAGGTATGGCAGTATGAACCAAACTTAAATGTCCTGCCAGCCAGCATTTATTGAGCACTGGCTGTGTACCATGTGTGCGCTAAGGGTTTTACATGAACCCTCTAATTTAACATTAGGATCACTCGCCCCTTGAGGGTTTCTCCTTACACATGTATTGTGGGAGAAGTAGCAAGAGTGTTACATTTATAACTCTCAGGGAGTTTCTCACACTTCTTTTTGAATGCTTTGAATTTTAAAAGCCAGTGTTAAGAAAATACTCAATCAGTAATGTGAACATTTGAGATGCGTGAGGGGTGGTGATGAACCAGGCAGGGTTAGAGCCAGGCGGCCTGAATTCGAATCCCGCCTCATCCACTCTGGCTGTGTTTCTGTAGACAAGTCACTCAGCCTCTCTGTGCATCCATTTCCTGACATGTCGAAGAGGTTGTGAACAGGCCCACCTCACAGCGCTGGGAGTGTTCAGTGAACCAGTCTTCGGGACGTGGCTGGAACATCGCCTGGCACTGCACATTCAGGAGTTACCCCCTGGGGATTATACACCCCTCCAGAGAGAGAGCTAGTGCTCGTCACTGAGGACCTGTCTGGGAGCGCCTGTGCTTAGCGTTCATTTCTTCTTGGCCCCAACACACGCAATACTGATTTTATCAGGAAAATACTAATAGAGCCATAGTTTTACTCAGCTTCTCATACCTGCTTTAAAAAAAAAAAAAAGATACCCAGCCTTTTTCATGACTCAGTAAACAGGTTGTTCTTCAGTTTCATTTGGGGGCCAGTTCACTGTCTCACCTGAGCAGGCATCTGAGTGCCTCCTGTATTGAGGCTCCATGGGGCAGTTGGGGTGACCACAGTGAGTCTCCAGCTTTAGGGCGCTTCAAGTCTTGGTGACAACCCCTGACCATAAGTAGGGGGCACAAGCCAAGAGGGCTCTTGTGAGAGGCCCCCCCAACTGTGCTGGGGATGCTTGGAGGGGATGCACTCCAGGAAGGCTTCCCAGAGGAGGGGGCGTCCTGTCCCAGAAGTCTGAGACCTCAAAGCCTCACCAAGTATCAGCTCATCTCTCCAGCTTCTCACATATTCCCAGAGAAAGAGCTAGTATGGCGAGTCTGATAGAACCCAGCTGTGCCCCAGAACCCACAAGATGCCCCGGGTAGAACCATATGTGCCTTCCTCTCTGCCAAGCCCCTTTGAGGTTGAGGCCTAAATGGGGACGGCCCAGCATGCTGCAGATCAGAGCAGGAGCCTGACAGCCTGCATGGCAAAGGCACAGATGTGTCTGAATGAAACGTGGGGCGCTTTCTTTGTATCAAATTGTCACAACACTTAAAACACAGAAGGCTTCATGTAAAACTCCAAACTTCCAGCTCCTCTCAAAAAAAAGCTGATGAGGCAGCCCCAAGACTGAGTTCACCCGGGGCAGCCCTCAGGGGTGCCAAGCAGGATGGCCAGGCCTCCACCCAACCTGGGCCACCTCCCCCGGTTCCCCTTTGCCTACCTGGCCTTCACTTGGCACCCTGTCTAGAGACAGGCCAGTGGTCTGCCATCCATCCTGGTAACAGAGACAAACTGACCACCTGCCGTGTGCCAGGCCTTTCCAGGCACTAGGGCCCTGAAAGTGAGCAGTACACAAACCGTCCTGCCTTGTAGGGCTACAGTCTTCTGGGGCAGGGGAGGCAGGGGAGCAGGGCTGAGACAAACAGTAAAAACGGTAAATAAGTAACTTATAAAACATATCTCGGAGGCGGGCATGGCAACCCACTCCCATATTCTTGCCTGGAGAATCCCACGGACAGGGGAGCCTGGCAGGCTGCAGTCATCAGGGTCGCAGAGAGTCGACTGAGCATGCATGCATGCTTGGTGGTATTCATATTGCAAAACGTGAATGTGTCAGACCAACTCACCATATGCCTTGTATTTGTTACATATTTGTCATGTGTATTTGTTATACCTCAAAATAAAAATGAATTTTCAGAAGAAAGAAGTCATCTGAGACATCTATCAGACCCCCCCCACACACACCAGGAGGCAGCTTGTCTGGAGTCTGGAGTTCAGGGGCGAGGCCTGGGCTGCAGAGAGATTAGGGGTAGTCAGGGTTGAGAAGGTGCTTCAGGCTCCAGGCTTGCACGGGATTGCCCAGGGAGTGGGCATAACTGGAGAGAGGGGACCCAGGGACAGGCATCAAGCCCAGGCCACCTTGGCCCAGGACGGAGCCCCGCGCTCCTCCCTGGCAGGACCGCTGACCTCTCCCCCTTCTCCTCTCCCAGGGCCGGTGCTCCCAGATGTGCCGCAACATCTTCATCGTGGAGTCGGTGTGCGTGGGCTGGTTCTCCCTCGAGTTCCTCCTGCGTTTCATCCAGGCGCCCAGCAAGTTCGCCTTCCTGCGGAGCCCGCTGACGCTGATCGACATGGTGGCTATCCTGCCCTACTACGTCACCCTGCTGGTGGATGGCGCCTCTGCGGGCCGCCGCAAGCCTGGCACGGGCAACAGCTACCTGGACAAGGTGGGGCTGGTGCTGCGAGTCCTTCGGGCGCTGCGCATCCTGTACGTCATGCGCCTGGCCCGCCACTCGCTGGGGCTGCAGACGCTGGGGCTCACGGCCCGCCGCTGCACCCGCGAGTTCGGACTCCTGCTGCTCTTCCTCTGCGTGGCCATCGCCCTCTTCGCCCCTCTCCTCTACGTCATCGAGAACGAGATGGCCGAGAGCCCCGAGTTCACCAGCATCCCTGCCTGCTACTGGTGGGCCGTCATCACAATGACGACCGTGGGCTACGGCGACATGGTACCCAGGAGCACGCCCGGCCAGGTGGTGGCGCTCAGCAGCATCCTCAGCGGCATCCTCCTCATGGCCTTCCCCGTGACCTCCATCTTCCACACCTTCTCGCGCTCCTACCTGGAGCTCAAGCAGGAGCAGGAGAGGGTGATGTTCCGCAGGACCCAGTTTCTCATCAAGACCAAGTCGCAGCTGAGCAGCATGTCCCACGACAGTGACATCTTGTTTGGAAGTGCCTCCTCGGACACCAGAGACAATAATTGAGCCCAGAGGACGCACCTCGCCACCGCCACCGCCAGGACGCGCGCCCCCACCGCCCCCCAGCCCTGCCCGCCCTCTGAGGCTCGACGCTACCGCCTTCACTGCAGAAGCCTCCAAAGGCACACGCTGCTTCTGAGCGCAGCCCTGGCCTGGGACGGACTGAGCCACGCCCCAGGGAAGACGGCCCCAGCCCGGCAGGGCGTCCCTGGTCCCCCACGTCCAGAAGCCGAGCCCAGCACACAGCCCTGACGGTACCCCCGACCGTGCCGGCCCCCACGCCCGTTCCCTAGTGAGGAGATGGCTTTTCTTTCCACCATGTAAATAACATGCCCAGCAAAGACTCGCTTTGTGAGGCTGCCTAGGGAAGAATACAAACAGCAGCTACATGTCTGTCTTGAGCGTGGATCGCGTGCAATTAAAGAAAACCAGTGAAAAGGAGAGGAAAGCCTTCCGTGAGGCTCTGTTAAGAGAGGAAATGGCACTTTCCAGTAAGCCAGCCAGTGTGGTACCAGAAGTACTGGGTGAGCCAATACTTGGGTCTTCATACCCGGTGAGGCCCCTGTGAGGTTGGGGGAAAGAGACAGGGTAGACACCTTTGGGAAATTGCTGGTAAATACCGCCGCCCCTTGCTCTTCTCTCTGCTTCTTCTGCTCTCCGAGGCCCTCTTCCCTCCTTTTCCTTCTCTTTTGCTCCTTAAGGCCTGTTTCTCAAACTTTTCCTCTAAGGCACCCCCAACAGCGAAGTAGACACCCAATCACTTCATTTTATCTTTAAAAATTAGTGTGGGTTTTTTATTCTGTACATTTATCTTAATTTTCGGTGGGGGGAGGGAAATGCTTCAAACCATTCACCTAAATCTAAATGTAAACTGAGATGGCATTAGAATGATGCTTTGGGAAAACGGACTGCAGTTTTCTGGGCCACCTGAGAGCCCAGTCTGAAGCCCCCAAGGGTCTCTCTGGCCCCCAGACCCGCAGAGCACCCACCCGACCGGAATACCTCAGGACCTCATGTAGTGTGGAAGATTCAGGCTAGAGCCTGGACCACAGGCCAGCCCACCAGATCTGCTCCGCTCTCAGGGTGCAGAGGCCTTTGGTGCCAGTCTGGGGAGGGGCTTCCCATCCCGGTGGCAGCCACGGGCCCGCCTCCACCGTCACAGATACTGCAGCAGCGTCACTGTCTTCCTCACCCCCAACCACTTGCTGCTCAGACCACTTGCTGGCCCCTCCCTGGGCCAGCTGCAGAAAGCAAGCTCTAAAATAAATCTGAGACTTCCCTGGCAGTCCAGTGGTTAAGAATCTGCTCTTCCAGCGCAAGGGACACGGCGTTCAATCCCTGGCCGAGAAACTGAGATCCCATGTACAACACAGCCAAAAAACACAAAGAGAAACAAAGCAAATCTGGTCCCATCACTGTCCCGCCTAAACCCACAGAGGTACCCGCCATGCTGAGAGTGATGCCCAAATGCCTGGCATTGCCTGGGCCTGCCCGCCTCCCCAGCCCCATCCCTTGTGTCTCTCACTCACTCCACTCAATCACAGCAGCCTCCAAGCTGGGGCGTAGAAGCGCCTACCATGCCCACCCCAGGCCTTCACACATCACTTCCCTCTGCAGGGAACAGCCTTCCCGCAGCACACTGCGCGGCTGGCTCCTCCCCACTGCCACCGCTCGACCCTCGCGCTGTACAGGGTCTGCCCCAGCGGCCCCACCGCCACCGCGGTCTCCCTCACCCAGTCTATGCTCACACCCGCTGAAGGGCTCTGGAACCGCTGCCTTCACCTCTCCGCTCCTCCATTACGGTCCATCTCCCGCCCAAGGAGCCCCGGGCGCACAGGGCAGGGACTCAGCCTCAGGGCTCATAGCGGCTCTCAGCCGGGACTCAACAAACACTCATGTAGGGAGGAAAGAGTACGGGGAAACAGGAAGACAGGCTGAAAGCAGAAAGGCGCTTGCTGCAATGCTGGATACTGGGACTTCTGGACACTTCTCGCTCTCCCCATCCGCATGTCTCTCTCCCCGTCTCTGTCTCTCTCTCATTCCCCAGGGGGAGGTTGCGTGAGGGCTTCCTCTGCAAAGTAGACACAGGCGATGCAGGCTGGAAACATCACACGAGTCACGAGAGCCTCGTTAAAGGCTCCCCTGACACCTGCTTCCAGCGACTCATGCCTGAAAAGTAAGTTTTCCCACTAATTAGCTCTACCGTCCCCAGCCGGGGGGTGTCACAGCGACCGGGCACCGCCGTCACAGTAATAACACCTTAGATTTATGGAATGACCTTTCTCCCGACTCCCAAGTGGCTAAGAGACATCGGAGGCCCCTGAAAATACTCAGCAGACAGAAATGGGACACACGAAGAGATTCAAGACAGAGCCGTTAAAAACTCCACGGAGGAGCGGATAAACAGCAGAAGCCAACACAACGTTATAAAGCAGCTGTCCTCCAATTAAAAACAAAGGAATTCAAATTTTAAAGAAAGACTCCAGGGAGGGGAAATGGCGGGGTTTGGGGGAGGCTTGAACGGGCCTCACTGCGGGGAGGGCTATGCCTCCACCATGCCGAGGACAGAAGAGGAGCCGGGGTCACCGAGGGTCCAGGCTTTTGGCATCTTCTTGCCCAGATTCTGGTCTGTGCTGGTGGCCAAGGCAGAGACTCAAACACGGGCACTTCTCAAGGCCCCCTTTGAGGGACAAAGAGGCTCAAGACACTGACCTTCACGCCCAGAGTAGGACTTGAGGATCCTTGGTCCCAATTAAGAATCCCAAGGCCTCAGGACAGCCAAGTAGCCACATCTAAGACCATCATCAACTGGACCACTGTGGCTTTTCCACTCTTTGTTTTTAGAAATATGAAATCTGATGCAGAAGCTCAGCTATAAATCAGATTAAATGAAAGCCACTCTGATTGAAGTAGGGGCCCAGTTCTTCCCCTGGCCCTAATGGGGCCATCCTTTTGACCCCCATACAGGCAACTAACTCCATAGAGCCGGGGGCAGCGGGTTGGGACAGTCACTGCTCTGGGGGAAATGCCAAAGCAGAACTTTCCCCAATTTGTCTTAGTTTTTTAGGACACATAGACATTCCCCCATCTCCAGCTGAGCTCGGTGCTGCCCTAAGACTCACAGTGGGAGTTGGGGAAGGTTGATTTCACAACACAGATTCTCAGGCCCACGTCTGAGCAGGGCTGGGAACTCTCACCTTGGACACAGAATTTAGGGGGAGCAAAAAAAAAAAAAAAGAACTTGGTCAAGATAAATTAATGCAGTAATTTTAAAATCTGGCCACCCAAGGCCGTCTCCCAAGAAGCGCAGGTGGAAGCTCATAGCCCCTGGCACCGCAGCTGCTGGGCACAGCCCCTTCCCCTTGGAGGGGATCAGAATAGCCCCCGACCCCCCTCCCTACCAGAGTGAACATTCCAGAACCAGGCCCCTGTCCTCACGGGGCCTGCACAGAGATGGGGAAAGGGAGAGAAACAGTGAAATGAGAACTGAAAAAAAGGCTTGTTGATGGTGAGCACAAGGTGAGCCGGCAGACAGTGACTGGGGCCAGAGGACAGGGAGGGAGGCTCTGAGGAGGTGACCTTGAAATGAGGACCTGGAGGAGTGGGCGGGCAGCCTTCCCAGCAGGCCGGACAGTCAGCGCAAAGCCCTGGGGCACGTCACCAGCAGTCGAGGGAGCCTGTGGGCCTGAAACACGGAGGGAGGAACCCTCAGATCTGCACAGCTGACACTCTGAACAAACATTTCCAGAGATCTCACTCGGAGCCCGGCCCTCTCAGAGCAGCTGAGGACAAAACAAGCCAGCCAACAACAGACCTGAACTCAGTGCCTGCCACAGAGGTGCTGATGAATCAATGGGGAAAAAGACACGCGGAAAAAAAGATTTCTGCAAATATGGGAGCAGGTGCCCAGGGCTGTACGAGCACGGAGAAAGATGATAGCTGGGAATTCCCCGGCGTCCCAGAGATTAGGGCTCAGATTTCACTGCTGGGGCCCGGAATCACGCCCTGGTTGGGGAACTAAGATCCTGTAAGCTGCATGATGTGGCAATAAACAAAAAAAGTCATCAACTAAAGGAAGCATGGTTTACATTCAGATTTGTGTTTGCTATTAATAAAATGGCCTTACATATATTTTCTTCCAGAAAAAAAAAAAGAGTATTCCTCCTAAAAAACGACAGTGTTCTCCTATCTCTGCATCTGGTCCTGGGCTAACATACATGGGGAACTCGCCACTCAGCCTCTCCAGTGGGCCGGCCCCAGCCTCTCACACGGATCGCTGCCTGCGCCTCCACCTTGGTTTCTCCGCTCGCCTGCCTCCCCTCCCATCTGTTGGTCAGGTCATACTTCCCCGCTGTTCAGACTGTCCCCCCAGCCAGGTGACGTCCCACCCCACTCAGTCACAGCCGGGGTCTCTCTGAGCCCCGCCCCCCTGACCCAATCTCCAGGTCTTCTCCTCATCTCTCCTTTTACACCAACCGCTTTACTCAATGAAGAGGCCAAACTTGGTCCGACCTCAGGGCCTTTGCACTTGCTGCTTCCTCTGCCGGGAAGGTTCTTCCCTAAGGTAGGTTCACATGCCCCCCCATTAGGGTCTCTGCTCAGACTTCACTTAAACAGAGAGGCCTTATCTGACCTCCTGCCGGTCGCCTGCACAAAAGACCACAGTCCCAGCGTGCCCCAGGGTACTGACCACAGCTCTCCTGGATTCTGATGCTTGGACATAAAGGCCTGGCCGGCCCAGGGATGCTTCTCCCAGGGGTGGCCAGTTCCTAGAGATGGTGAACCACGCACCCGCAAGTGTGATTTTCAAATACCAAGCAGCCAACCTGGATGCCATACCCTCGACCACCTTTTTCTGTCTCCCTTTTCGGGGTCTCACCCACCAGGCCGCTCTCCACCTGTCCTGATCACCCCAGGGCAGATCAGACCACCAAGGACAGCCCCGTGACCAGAGCTCACTGAAACTGTTCAGACCAGCCCATCCCAAGCCTGCTCTCCCTGCCTTGCTCACTTCTCTCGAAAACCACAGCAAAGCTCTTGCCCACAGTTTCCCGTCCCTCTGCCTCTGACCAGACCTGGCACCTCCCCACATGGCCCCCCACAATGTGGGACATACCCTTCTTTGGGGAACTTTGAGTATAATAAACTCTCTTTTCAATGGCAGTTGTCTGCTGACCTGTTGGCCTTGCCATACCTGAATAATAATAAAGTCTATACTTTAAAACACCCAAACCCTTAACCAGCTTCATCCTCCTCAAAGAGCCTAATTATCACCCAATACCTTATATATTTACTGCTCATGGCTTTCTCTCTCCACTAGACAGTCAGCTCCATGAGGGCAAGGACCTTCACAACAGTATCAACAGTCTATGACAGCACTTGGCACATAGTAGGTGCTCAATAAATATTTGTTGACTAAATGAATCTGTGAATCCCTTACTCTCTACAGAGGCCTACAAAACACATACACACATCAACCATATTTGTCCATACATATAGTGGCATGAGTCTCATTACAATCTAATCTAAGCAAATAACCCACCCCCCCCACCGGGTCACCCGATGACTTCTGCCTGGAAATCCCCTCCACCCGTGAATTTGGTCCTCCGTCAACATCCATGCATTATGACACGATACTGTGGGAGTTAGTCTGAAAACATGAAACAGAGCCCACAGTATTTTTTCATTTTCTTTTCTGAAACAAACACGCCACCCACCCAAATGACCAGTAAGTGTGCAAGTAAATAAATTTGTTGTAATAAGGTTAAAGCCACCAACTGGCCTTGCCTTTAAAAATGCAGGGGGAGCCTAATAGGATTAGACCCAGGTCTGAATTATCAGGGTAGCTGTTGGCATTCTACCATGTTCATTATTCTGTATACATGGGACCCTGAAAAGAAGTCCTCAGAATCGTTCTCTAAATGATATATCCATTTAACAAGGACAAGCCCAAGGAAGTGGGTATGTGACCCCATTTAACAGAACCACTGCTAAATAGATAGAATCTGCTTTTCCATAAAGATGATTAAATGGGAAATGTCTCATTTTAGAAGCTCAGGGGTTTTTGAAATAGGCATGAAAATTACTCAGCAGTGAGAGTTAACCAAGGTTTCTGGGGACAGCTGTGGGGAAAGGAGAGGAACTGGCAGAAGAGAAGCAATACCTTTATTCTGTTGCCCTCAGTTATTCAGTCCTACCCATCCGAGGCTGCTGGGTGGGCTTTGCTTTCAGAGGAGAATAAACTGGAAAGGCCCAGCTGAAAGTACATCCCCAAAAGCCAAGATTTATGGTATCCAGCAAAGTCTTGGGATGGAGTCTTAAACACACACACACACACACACTCTCTCTCTCTCTCTCTCTCACACTCAGTGCTAACCTCAGAAAAGTCCCAGGAAAACCAGGATGACCTGGTCACCCTACTGCTCGTCAGGCATTCTCTGCCTGCAGTCAGAGGCATATCCAGCTGATGTGACTACTGTTCCCATTTTACAGGTGGAGAAACCAAGATACAAGAGGCAAGGTGAGGTGGATGTGACCACATGGCCAGTTAGCGGCAGAGCTGAAATCAGTGATCAGAACACTTGACCTCTAATCCAGAACTCTTTTAAAAATATCTGTTTCTAAGGAGGAGTTATTAGACCCCAGCACAATACTCACTGCCAAGTTGGGTGGGCACCTGTAGTCTGCCTCCCCAGCATCCATGCCCAGCCTCTGGCAACGGTCACTGGGACAGAAACTCTGGTGGCTCATGTACCACCCATTCTCCCTTCCCCCCTTATGAACAAGCCCCAGTTTGATCCGACTGCACTGCCACTGAGATAAATGCGGCATTTTCCAGCCTCCTTTGCAGCTGCTGCTGCGGCTGCAGCGGTTCAGTCGTGTCCGACTCTGTGCGACCCCACAGATGGCAACTCACCAGGCGCCCCCGTCCCTGGGATTCTCCAGGCAAGAACACTGGAGTGGGTTACCATTTCCTTCTCCAATGCGTGAAAGTGAAGTTGCTCAGTCGTGCCTGACTCTTAGCAACCCCATGGACCGCAGCCCACGGGGCTCCTCCATCCATGGGAGTTTCCAGGCAAGAGTACTGGAGTGGGTTGCCATCGCCTTCTCCGCCTTTGCAGCTAGATATGGCCAAATGCAAACAGTTCTGACCAATAAAATAAAAGCAAAGACTTGTAGGGGCTCTGAAAAGGCTCCTGATGAGGGAGAAAATGATCCTTCTTCTGTTCTCCCTGTTCCTGGAATGCAAATGCGATTGCTGGATCTCTTGCAGCCCTATTGGACAGTGAGGTGACCCTGAAGGTATAAGCCAAGTACCAAGGATGGTAGAACAGGAACTTGGGTACCTGGGTCCTTGAGGGCATCTTAGGGCTGCCACATCCTGGATTACATCCTCCAAATCAGTGTTGGGACTTATATAAGCCCTTTCAGCAAAGATCCTCTCTCCTCCTCACTGGACATAAACCCAAATGGTATACACATGGGAGCCTAAGAATGAAGCCAATACAAAAGAAACAGAATGAAGAGATGGAAAGAGGTAAACTAGGGTCTAATGTCAACTATGAACCCCTGGATCCAGCAGTGCCTGAAGCCATCCCTTCCCCTGGGTTTTTACTCATGTGATCCAGTAAATTAGGTTTCTGTCATTTTAACTGACTGATACACACTAGAATTGAATTAGAAGTCCAGGAACGATCCTGTGACATTTTGCATCAGTCAAGACACCTTTATCAATAAAAGCATCTTCAAGCTGAACTTAGCACACTGGTCCTCAGAGGAGTCAGTCCCCATAACTTTCTTAATTTGAATCACACCAAACAGATACATATATTATGTGAGTGGAACACAGTGAAGGAGTAGGAAGTATTGCATGTCCCGGGATAAACAGAAGGAACTTGGGCTCTGAAGCTAGAGAATCTCAAGTTCAACTCCATGGTAAGTCACTACCTTGCTGTGTGTCCCTGGGAAAGTTATTGAACATCTAGTTTGTCCTCTGTTTAAAAAAAAAAAAGAAGGAACAATAATACCCACCGTACTGGGATGACATGAGGATTAAATGAAATGAAGACGACAAAGCATCAAGAACAGAATCCATCCCCAGTGCTCAACAAATAGTAGCTGTTGCCAAGATTGTTTATTATTCTCTCCAAACTCAGCCAGAAATAATGAAAAGGGTCTGATAAATTAATAGCCTACACACAGTAATGGAAGTAGGCTTTTGCCTGAATTTTTATAACATTGCAAGGGATTTTCACATATTTCTCATTTGTCTGCACAGCGACTGCTAATTACAAATGCATGTTCTCACTTTGTTCCAAAAGACTTGGCAGAGCCACAATTTGGGGCTCCTTTCATTAGCAGAGAGTGAATGTGGGGGGCTGCATTTTTCTACAGTTACTCAGGGGTCTGATTTCAGCCTTGCCCTCCTCCGCAGCCAGGGAGGCCCAGCTCTGGCCACATGAGTAGGACGACCACTGGCTGCCGCTCTGCTGGGTCCACCATCTGCTTCCATCACTGACCAGCTGCGTGGCCTTGAGCTAGTTACCTGTCTTCCCTGAGCACTGTTTCCCTCAACTGCAAAATAAGGATAATGATCGCACACCTTCCTTCCTCCCTGCAAGGGCTGCAAGGAGATGGGGAGAGGATTAAATGAGATAACACAGTAAAGTGTTTGGCAAAGAGTAGATACTTGGTGATAGTATTTTTTCCCCTAAATCCATTTTGCAAAAAAAATGAAGTGGCTATTCTGCCAGGCAGGACTTGATCTGTGTTGGGTGAGTGGGAGGGACTGTGGAGGTGGAGAAAGGAATGTGGAGAGGGGACACTTATATGCTTACATCACTGAAAGGTCCTGAGGACCCAACTCAGTGTCATGAAGCATGCTTCTCCCATCTTACAGTCCCCACCTTGTCATCTTCATTCTCACGCTTCCCACGGTGAACACCCCTGCCCCACCAGGCAGCTCAAGACTCTCCCTTCCCTGTGGCAACATGGCTGCAGCAGCCCAGCCCCTCATCTTCTCAAGTTCAAGTCGAGCAGGAAAAAGCAGGGTGTCTTCGGGGTAGCTCATCCTGCCCGAAGCCCAGAGATTCACTCTGATTGGTACCCAGACCACCTGCACATCTCTGAGTCAATCAGTGAGGCCCTGAGGAGGCAGTGTTCTGATGGGCAGGGTCCTGGAAGCATGCTCCAACTCCTGGACTGAAAGTTGTCATTGTTCAGTCGCTCAGCCATGTCTGACTCTTTGCGACCCCATGGACTGCAGCACTTCACCATCTCTCGGAGTTTGCTCAAACTCATGTCCATGGAGTTGGTGATGCCATGCAACCACCTCATCCTGTGTCATTCCCTTCTCCTCTCCCTTCAATCTTTCCCAGAATCAGGGCTTTTTCCAATGAGTCAGCTCTTCGCATCAGGTGGCCAAAGTATTGGAGCTTCAGCTTCAACATGAGTCCTTCCAATAAATAGTCAGGACTGATTTCCTTTAGGAATGACTGGTTGGATCTCCTTGCAGCCCAAAGAACTCTCAAGAATCTTCTCCAACACCACAGGTCAAAAGCATCAATTCTTCCACCCTCAGCTTTCTTCATGGTCCAACTCTCACATCCATACATGACTACTGGAAAAACCATAGCTTTGACTAGATGGACCTTTGTCAGCAAAGTAATGTCTCTGCTTTTTAATACCTTGTCTAAGTTTGTCATAACTTTTCTTCCAAGGAGCAAGCGTCTTTTAATTTCATGGCTGCAGTCACCATCTACAGTGATTTTGGAACCCACAGAAATAAAATCTGTCACTGTTTCCATTGTTTCCCCATCTATTTGCCATGAGTGATGGGACCAGATGCCTTGATCTTCAGTTTTTGAATACTGAATTTTAAGCCAGCTTTTTTATTCTCCACTTTTCATCTCTCCACTTTCATCAAGAGGCTCTTTAGTTCCTCTCGCTTTCTGCCATAAGGGTGGTGTCATCTGCCTATCTGAGGTTATTGATGTTTCTCCCGGCAATCTTGATTCCAGCTGGTGCTTCTTCCAGCCCAGCGTTTCTCATGATGTACTCTGCATATAAGTTAAGTAAGCAGGGTGACAGTATACAGCCTTGACGTACTTCTTTCCCAATTTGGAACCAGTCCACTGTTCCATGTCCAGTTCTAACTGTTGCTTCCTGACCTTCATACAGGTTTCTCAGGAGGCAGGCAGGTGGTCTGTTACTCCGATCTCTCTCTTTTTTTTTTTTTTTT
>ML662452.1:4365637-4420542 GCA_007570785.1 Antilocapra americana
AACATGTTTCAATGTCATTCTCCCATATCATCCCACCCTTGCCCTCACCCACAGAGTCCACGAGTCTGTTCTATACATCTGCGTTCCTTTTGCTGTCTCGCATGCTGGGTTCTCGTTACCGTCTTTCTAAATTCCATATATATGCGTTAGTATACTGTATTGTTGTTTTTCCTTCTGGCTTACTTCACTCTGGATAATGGGCTCCAGTTCCGTCCACCTGAGTAGAACTGATTCAAATGAATTTTTTTTTAATGCTGAGTAATATTCCATTGTGTATATGTCCCACAGCAACCTAGATGCCCATCAACTGACGAATGGATAAGAAAGCTGTGGGACATATACTCCGATCTCTTGAAGAAAGCAAATGAGGTGAAGAACTGAAGCCGCCAGCAGTGTTCCTCTAGCGCCCTCTATTGAGAAAGCTTTTAACTCCCTGCAAAGGGAAGATGCTGAGAAGGAACTGGCCGTCATGGCAAAGCTGGCATTGAAGGGTTGAATCTGGAGCCGAGAAACAGT
This sequence comes from Antilocapra americana, assembly GCA_007570785.1. NCBI lineage: Eukaryota > Metazoa > Chordata > Mammalia > Artiodactyla > Antilocapridae > Antilocapra > Antilocapra americana. Next base: position 4,366,154 of record ML662452.1, read on the forward strand.
AATTAGTAATTAGCAAGCATTTCAGGGCTGGAGCTGTAGAAGCATCTGCCTGGCAGGAGCGGCAGGCACAGAGAAACACACAGCTGCCGCCTGAAGTAAGGACGGGGCAGGTAATAAATAACAGTGCCTGTCTTCTGCAGGTACCTCCCAGTCCAAAGCCAGAAGACAGAATGCTCAGAGGGTTCAGGCCCTAGTGATCAGCCTCTGGGGCAGAGAGTGAGTCCGGGGGACAAAAGGGTACGTCCAGCTCAGCAAGCAGTCACTACCCCCCATGTTACAGCTCGGAAAAGAAACTTGGCAAATCCACATACCACCCTGCTCCACCGTGCTGAACTGCCCAGCCCCGGAGCCATTCTGTGTAAGCAGCAGCAGGAGGGAACAGAGGCCGCGGGTGCTATCACAGAGATTTGAGACACTCTTCAGAAAAAGCATCCCTAGGAGCTCAAAGGTCAGCGTCACCCCTCCCAGCGATTTCAACAAATCTGCCTCTACTCGCTGGAGGAAGAGAAAGAGAAAAGAAATTTATTTCAATCTCTTTCCGATAAGGCTGACCATCAGGAGTTGTCATTTGCCAATGGACTTTCATTCGCACCCTAACGCAGGCTTCTGTGGAGTGCAAAGAAAATGAAGAGAGAAGGGAAGAGAAAGATCCAAAATGCAGCCCCGCCATACCCAAGCAGGAGGGATCCAACAATTGGAAAGCAGACCAGATGGAGAGCACCTGTGGTGGGTGCGGCCTGCAAGAGGTGGGCGTTGGATTTTAAGCAAAAATATATTCAGCAGCTAATTTTTGCTGCAAACCTGGGGCCTGGACAACCTGGTAGAGAGGGGACTGGACTGCATTTGCCTCAGGAGATACAGATGTGCTTTGGGGGATCATAGCTTCTCTCAGTTCATAGTTTTTGGGTGATCGTAGTAGCTGTTTCCCATGAGCCCGAGTGTGCTTTGAACCCTTGCCACCCAAACGTGGCCTGTGTCCCCTGGACACCTGTTGGAAACGCAGTTTCTATGGACTTACGGTTGCTGGGAGGAAGGACTGGGGGCAGGGATAGTTAGGGAGTTTGGGATGAACGACAGAGGCTGAGATGGTTGGATGGCATCACCGACTCGATGGACTTGAGTTTGAGCAAGCTCCGGGAGTCGGTGATGGACAGGGAGGCCTGGCGTGCCGCAGTCCATGGGGTCGCCGAGTCAGACACGCCCGAGCAACTGACCCGAACTTGGGGTGGACATGTAGACACTGCTGTTTTTAAATAGAGAACCGTTAAGGACCTACTACTGAACAGCACACGGAACTCTGCTCAATGTTATGTAGCAGTCTGGAGGGGAGGAGGATTTGGGGAAGAATGGATACATGTATACTTACGGCTGAATCTTTTCGCTGTTCACCTGAAACTGTCACAGCATTGTTTGTTCATCCGCTATACCCCAATACAAAAAGTTTTTTTAAAAAAAAGAAAGAAAGAAGTGCAGGTTCTTAAAAAATGCAGGTTGTCAGGCCCCAACCCAGACTTGTGGAATCAGAGTCTGCATTTCAACAAGAATCTAGGTGATTTGTATACACAGTGAAGTTTGAGAAACTAACACAGGTGGGACCAGTATCCTGCAGAGACAAAGGTGAGGGGACACCTAGCTTCGTACACATTTGCAAAGAGACAGAGCCAATCCAGAAACTGAACAGTATGGAATCAGGACTCTTCACACACAGCCAACCTAAGATTCTTTCTTAAGCTATCCAGAGGTTCTCAGCCCTGCTCACACTAGAATTTCCTGGGGCTTTTAAACATAAACAATATTTAAAGACATCTACAGCAAGTGTAATGTAATATGAAAATATTTGAGATTTTCTCTGGGTAGATGTAGGGGAGGGGAAATAAAAAGCTTTTTCCTTCTACCCTCTAGGTTCTCAATTGAGCTTGGTAATAAAAGATAAACAGGAGAAAAGTATAAACATCGATTTAATAAAACTTTTATGTGATATTTGCCCATAAAGACAAAGACCCAAAGAAACGATGAGGCCTTAGGGCTTATATACGAGGGTGAAGAAAGAGTAGGGGCTTCCCTTGTGGCTCAGTGTAGAGAATCACCTGCCAATTCAGAAGACACAGGTTTGATCCCAGAATCAGGAAGATCCCCTGGAGGAGGAAATGGCAACCCACTCCAGTATTCTTACCTGGGAAATCCGTGATCAGAGGGGCATGGCAGGCTACAGACCATGGGGTCCCGAAAGAGTCAGACATGACTTAGCGACTAAAGAACAACAATAAACCCTCAGCATTCAAAATGAGGTCCAAGGACCTGTGTGCAGCGCCAGCCTCACCCGAGAGCCTGCAGAAGTGCAGACACTTGGCCTCCGACCAGACCAGCAGCAGCAGAAGCGTGGGCTTGGCAGGTGACTGGTGTGCGCGCTGAATTCTGAGACGCGCTGCCTGCACCTCGTGGCTGGGGAATCAGATGAGGAGCGAGAACCTAGAACCGAGCCTGATGTACACAGTAGGAAGGCGGAGAGGGAAGGCCTGAGGTTCCTGGGCCCGTAACAAATGCTACATAAGTGCTCGTTGACTCCGCTGTTTTGGGGCTCGCATGAATCCAGGCTTTAAGGCACCAGAAGCCGGCGTTAGTGCAGTCCTGAACTCAACCAACTCGAGGCGGCAAAGTTCGGTCTGTTTCTTGTCCTTCACCCCCTCCTACTGGTTCATCTAAGAACTACAACCCAGAGTCCAGACAGCTCTTCCCAATGACCCTGCTTGTAAAGGTCCAGGTCTGTAAAGTTCCATAACAGGGGTTGTTGTTATTGTTCAAACGCTCAGTCATGTCCAACTCTCTGCGACCCCATGACTGCAGCACGCCAGGCTTCCCTGTCCTTCACCAACTCCTGGAGCTTGCTCAAACTCACATCCACTGAGTCAGTGATGCCATCCAACCATCTTATTCTCTGTCCTCCCCTTCTCCTTCTTAAAGGAGGTAAAAACCCTAAAATATCTATGCATCTGGAAGACTTTCTCTCCAAGGCTTCCTTTTCTTCTCCATGTTCTTCTAGACCCTTTAGTATTGGCACGGGGAAATAATTCAAGCTAAGATTATGACATCCTGTCCCATCACTTCATGGCAGTTAGACAAGGAAATGATGAAAACAGTGACAGACTTTCTTTTGGGAGGCTCCAGAATCACTGCAGACGGTGACCGCAGCCATGAAATCAAGACGCTCGCTCCTTGGAAGGAAAGCTATGACCCACCTAGACAGCATATTCAAAAGCAGAGACGTTACTTTGCCAACAAAGGTCCGTATAGTCAAAGCCATGGTTTTTCCAGTAGTCATGTATGGATGTGAGAGTTGGACCAAAAAGAAAGCTGGGCACCAAAGAATTGATGCTTTTGAACTGTGGTGTTGGAGAAGACTCTTGAGAGTCCCCTGGACTGCAAGGTGATCAAACCAGTCAATCCTAAAGGAAATCAATTCTGAATACTCCTTGGAAGTTCTGATGTTGAAGCTGAAGCTCCAATACTTTGGCCACTTGATGAGAAGAGCCAACTCACTGGAAAAGGCCCAGATGCTGGGAAAGCCTGAGGGCAGGAGGAAAAGATGACAGAGAATGAGATGGTTGGATGGCATCACCAACTCGATGGACATGAGTTTGAGCGAGCTCCTGCAGTTGGTGATGGACAGAGATGCCTGGCGTGCTGCAGTCCATGTGGTCACAAAGAGTCAGACACGACTGAGCAACTGAACAACATCTGTTCCATGTCATGAAGGCATTTGATGGGTCATTTTTCATGGAAAGTTGAAATCTTTGTCTGCTTGGCATCAGGACTCCATGGGGCTGGGCATGGAGGCCTTTTTGTCCCCCATTCCTTGTAGGCAATACTTCAGCCTCCATGATCCTCTCTGAGTTCCAAAGGGCAGAAGAGCTGCTAATCAAAAAAGAAGCAGCAACGGAACCACCTGAGGCAAGATTAAAGGATGGGAGAGACTCCTTAAGATTAGGAGAGGACCGTCTAGGAGACTGTTGTTCAGTTGCTCAGTTGGATCATAGAAAAAGCAAGAGAGTTCCAGCAAAACATCTACTGCTTCATTGACTACACTAAAGTCTTTCATTGTGTGGACCACAGCGAACTGTGGAAAATTCTTAAAGAGATGGGAATACCAGACCGCCTGACCTGCCTCCTGAGAAACCTGTATACAGGTCAGGAAGCAACAGTTAAGAGCCAGACACGGAACACAGACTGGTTCCAAATAGGAAAAGGAGTACATCAAGGCTGTATATTGTCACCCTGCTTATTTAACTTCTATGCAGATTACATCATGAGAAACGCTGGGCTGGAAGAAGCACCAGCTGGAATCAAGATTGCCGGGAGAAATATCAATAACCTCAGGTATGCCGATAACACCACCCTTATGGCATAAAGTGAAGAGGAACTAAAGAGCCTCTTGAAGAAAGTGAAAGAGGAGAGTGAAAAAGTTGGCTTAAAGCTCAACATTCAGAAAACTAAGATCATGGCATCCGGTCCCATCACTTCATGGCAGATAGATGGGGAAACAGTGAAAACTTTGCTGAAGAAGGAATGACAACTGTGGCTGCCTCTGTGCTTATCACATAGCCCTGCCTGACTGTATAGCCTCTCTAGTTACCAGGGGGAGGGGGTGGAAGGAGGCACCGGTCTTGAGGCGCTAGCCTACTATGTTCCCCTTTGCCCAGCAAAGCAATAAAGCCACTCTTTTCTCTGTAACTCTGTCTCCATACTTCTATTTAACATTGGGGCACAGAGAGCCAAGATTTGGGAAACAGCCCCAGCAATTCCACTTCTGGAAAGTTATTTCACAGCAATAAGTAGGTCTAAGTGCGAGAAGTTCACTGAAGCAATGTTTAGTAGAAAAAGACTGGAAGTCAGGCAGGGGGTCCCCATCCCAGGACCCACAGACTGAGATAGGCATGTGCTTCCGTGAAGTTGGCTCCCTGCCTGTGTTTCCAGTCCCTCAGTCGTGTCCGACTCTGTGACCCCATGGACCACAGCACACCAGGCTTTCCTGTCTTTGGCTCTTGGTTTCCCTTGTATTCCTCTGGATTTTACTTGACGCTCTTAAAAACATTTCCCAGATGTCCATTAGTTTCACCTGCTGCCAAAAGTCACTATGGTGGAACGGAGCAGGGTCTTGTGGGGCCCTCTTGAGCACATTTCTTTCTGGGTTCCTCTTTTCTTAAATGCAGGGTAAAGGTTTCAGCCTCCTAGACACCTCCCCCCAACCCCCAGCCAAGTATCAAAGTGCAGAGTCAGTTACTGATCCGGGAAGTAAGGGAATGCCGGGAAAGACTGAAGGCGGGAGGACAAGGGGACGACAGAGGATGAGATGGTTGGGTGGCATCACCAACTCGATGGACATGAGTCTGAGTAAGCTCTGGGAGTTGGTGGTGGACAGGGCAGCCTGGCGTGCTGCGGTCCATGGGGTCACAAAGAGTGGGACATGACTGAGCGACTGAGCAACAGCAACAACAAAGGGAAAGTGGAAACAAAGAGGGAGCAATCAAGAAATGACAGTGTAACAACTAAAGTAGGATCCTGGTTCCTCCTCAAGGGCATACAGGAACTGAGGCCCCCCTGGGTGGAGGACTGTACCTTCAGGCTGAGCACAAGTCTCCTGGAGCCCCGCCTTGTTACCTCACCACCAACAAATCAGAAGAAAGGTATCGTCTTCATCCCAGATTTTGCCTATAACAATTTCTCCCTCTAAACCTCTGGGAGTTCAGGGTTTTTGAGCACCAGCCACCAGTTCTGTAACTGAGCAGGACCCCTTGAGGCCTTCCCAGAACAGGCTCTGCCCTCCATGAACTCTGCTTCAGCTTCTCTCTGAAGTACCTAGATAATAGTATTTGATGCAAACCTCCTGAGTTGTTTTGCTAAAGTCCAACCGCCCCTCACCACCACCCCCTGCTCCAACAAATGGAAGATGTTAACTACTTGATGACCGTGAGCGTGTAGCCCCAGGCCTGTTGTTGCTGTTCAGTAGCTTAGTTGGTTCCTATCCAACTCTTTGAGACCCCATGGACTGCAGCATGCCAGGCTTCCCAGTCCTTCACCATCTCCCGGAGTTTGCTCAAACTCAAGTCCATTGAGTCAATGATGACCTCCAACCACCTCATCCTCTGTCGCTCCTTCTCCTCCTGCCCTCAGTCTTTTCCCAGCATCAGAGTCTCTACCAATGAGTTGGTTCTTCACATCAGGTGACCAAAATATTGGAGCTTCAGCTTCAGCATCAGTCCTTCCAGTGAGTATTCAGAGTTGATTTCCTTTAGGATTGACTGGTTTGAGCACCTTACAGTCCAAGGAACTCTCAAGAGTCTTCACTAGCACCACACTTGGAAAGCATGATTTTTCAGCTCTAAGCTTTCTTTATGGTCCAACTCTCATATCCATACATGACTCCTGGAAAAGCCATAGCTTTGACTGTATGGATCTTTGTTGGAAAAGTGATATCTCTGCTTTTTCATATGCTGCCTAGGTTGCTCACAGCTTTTCTTCCGAGGAGCGAGCCCTAAGGACTGATTACGTCAACCTTGGTGACACCACCCTCATCATTGGCCAATCAGAATTGTGTTCAATCTGATCACGGACTCTGCCACCCCCCAAAACACTCACCTGGCCTTTAAGAAATGCTTTGCCAAAATCTTTCAGGGAGCCTGAGGCTTTTTGGGGCCTGAGCCGCTCTGCCTGCTCACACAGCTCTGCCAGAAACCTTCCTCTGCTCCAAACCCGGACGTTTCCATTTGTCCGACCTCACTGTGCATCAGGCACCTGAAGCTGTGTTCAGTGACGATGGACAAAAAAAGATGCGAAGCCCCCGCCCCCAAAGAGACCGGTTGACTTGGCTGCGGTTCGAGCATGGCATGGGACAGTCATAGAGCTGATTAAAAGAAACAGGTTCTCCACGTGTACTGATCTAGAACAATCCCAAAAGGACATCGTCAAAGGTGTAGAACAGTATGTGTTATGGTCACCTTCACCCTTCAGAGAAGGCCATTTTCACACCTCTACTCGTGCACACACTTAACATCCCAGGAAGGAGACGCACGACGCTGATAACCATGGCTGCTCTGAGCCAGGGAACTGGGGGTCTGAGAGTTGGGGTTGGAACAATAGTTCCTTTTTACTCTTTATCTTTTTGTATTGTTTGGATTTTGTCAAACATTTCAAACATCTTTTTTAAAAGTTCAATATGCAAGGTTTAACTAAATCTGAGGCTTAATCCTTGAAACCACAATATTTAATAGTCTCATGACATTTGTTGGAGAAAGGCAAATATGTGATAAAATGACTACAAACTTACTTTATTAAAAAAAAAAAAAAAAGAAAAAAGCCTCACTAGGTCAAGTGCATGGTCCATGATGCTCGGGGTCCTCTCCCAGGAAAGGGCCTTTAGGGGTGACCCCAGGGCAGCCGGCTGTCACATGGTGAATGGGGAGGTCCCCAGTCTCTGTGCTCTCCCAGGGACACCCTGCTGTGGGTGTCCCCATTTGCCCCTCCCGCCGCCCCAGCCCCTGGTAACCACAATTCGTTTCTATGATTTTCTCTACTCTGTGCTGTGCTAAGTCGCTTCAGTCATGTCTGACTCTGTGACCCCATGGACTGGTTCCTCCATCCATGGGATTCTCCAGGCAAGAATACTGGAGTGGATGGCCATGCCCTCCTCCAGGGGATCTTCCTGACCCAGGGATTGAACCCACAACTCTTATGTCTCCTGCACTGGCAGGCAGGTTCTTTACCACTAGCGCCACCTGGGAAGAAGTACCTCTTACCAGCCTTGGGTGGGACCCAGAGCAAGTCAGGTAAACTCTGTCTCGGGTTCTTCATCCTCAAAGCAGGGATGAAAGTAGGACTCACTTCACAAGGTTGTGTGAATTCAATGAAGCCTTGTTTATAAAGCTGTTTGCACAATACCTGGCTCACAGGAAGTGCTGTATGAAGGCCTGCTGTATTTGTGATGCTTGGGATGCATTTTCATGTCTGTTGGGGAAAAGATCAAACAAGTACAGCAAACCTATGACTTCATGAATGGTACTGCTTAAAATGAGACGAAAGTATGTTTTTAATTTTTAAAAGTTGATTTAAAGAAAGTTTCATTTTTTCCAAAGTTCAAGCGTGCAAAAGGACAAATTTTTCCAAGGCAATCTGGCGCCCCCTCCTGGTACTGGGGAAGCAGCATTGTGCTGGTCCCCTACTTAGGAAGCAGAAAAGGAGAACAGTGGGCGTCAGTTCCATGGCTCCCTTTTCTTATACACTGCTGTTCACTGCTAATCTAGGGCTCGATGTGGCCCAAGGCGACCGTGACCAGGCTCAGCCAGTCACCCGGCACCCACTCCAGGACCCACCTCTGGTTCCCTAGTATGGCACGGTCCTGGACGGCCTGGTTTTCTCGGAGGAAGGTCTACAGGTGAGCGGAAGCCCAGGGAAAGTCCAGCGGGTCTTTCTGCTCTAGCATGGGTCTAGGCACTGCCAGCCAAGGCACATCAGATGGAAGGACTCATCTTCCCTGCCCTGCTCTTTGCACGTCGTGGCAGCTAGCAGTTGGTGGGTCCGGAGGACACACCCCAGATTTTTTCCAGAGCCTATGTCCTCTGAGCCTGAACCGATCCTCTCCCTCCACCCCCTGCCAGAGGAGGGCATGGAATTCCACTCCAGTATTCTTGCCTGGAGAGTCCCAGGGACAGAGGAGCCCGGTGGGCCACAGACCATGGGTTGCAAAGAGTCGGACACGCCTGCAGTGACTATGCGCACTCTCCTCACCCCCTTGTTAATACGCGTTCATGTGCCAGACCACAGTGACGCCAAACTGAAATGTCAGAGTTCGGGGCAGACAAAGGTTTACTGCAGGGCCACACAAGATGTGGTGGCTTATGCCCTAGAAACGGCTTCCCTGGTGGCTCAGTGGTAAAGAATCCACCTGCAGTGCAGGAGACCCGGGTGCGATCCCTGAGTCGGGAAGATCCCCCGGAGAAGGAAATGGCAACCCACTCCATGGACAGAAGAGCCTGGTGGGCTGCAGTCCATGGGATCTCAAAGAGTCTGGCATCACTGAGAGACTAACACTTTCACTTTCATGCCCTAAAAAGCCTCCAGCTCCGCAAGGGTTTCTACAAAACATTTTTTAAAGCCAGGTGAGGGAGGAGGGGTTACTGGGCACAAGACCAGCTCATGGACAGGTCTCTGACAGGCTGATGCTGAAGGACACAGGGTTAACTTTAATGGTCCTTAGGTCATAGATGGGGAAACAGTGGAAACAGTGAGAGGCTTTATTTGAGGGGCTCCAAAATCACTGCAGATGGTGATTGCAGCCATGAAATTAAAAGATGCTTACTCCTTGGAAGGAAAGTTATGACCAACCTAGACAGCATATTAAAAAGCAGAGACATTACTTTGCCAACAAAAGTCCATCTAGTCAAGGCTATGGTTTTCCTACTGGTCTTGTATGGATGTGAGAGCTGGACCATAAAGAAAGCTGAGCGCCGAAGAATTGATGCTTTTGAACTGTGGTGTTGGAGAAGACTCTTGAGAGTCCCTTGGACTGCAAGGAGATCCAACAAGTCCATCCTAAAGGAGATCGGTCCTGGGTGTTCATTGGAAGGATTGATGTTGAAGCTGAAACTCCAATACTTTGGCCACCTGATGTGAAGAGCTGACTCATTGGAAAAGACCCAGATGCTGGGAAAGATTGAGGGCAGGAGGAGAAAGGGATGACCGAGGATGAGATGGTTGGATGGCATCCCCGATTCGATGGACACGAGTCTGAGCAAGCTCCGGGAGTTGGTGATGGACAGGGAGGCCTGGCATGCTGTGGTCCATGGGGTCACAAAGAGTCAGACACGACTGAGCGACTGAACTGAACTGAACTGAGGTTCCAGGAGGCCTGGGACCACATGCTCAGGGTCGTCAAGTAGTTAACATCTTCCACTGGGGGGAGGGGGTGGGCAGGCAGTGCTTTATTTGTGCAAAACAACTCAAGAAATTTGCATCAAATACTCTTCCCTTAGGTACTTCAGAGAGGACCTAAAGCAGAGGATGTGGAGAAGTCCTGGGAAGCCTCGGTTTCCCGCCCCCCACCTCCACTCACACCAGAACATCTGTCCTCAAATGCACATTTTCCCCCTTAGATCCTTTGCCTCTGTGGTTTCTCCACCCAGAATTCCACGTGGCTCACTCCCCACCTGCGGGTCTCTGCCCCGTGCCATCTCCTCCTGAGTGGCCTGCGGACACTGGCTCCCAACCCCGCTGATCCCCCGACTCTCAATGCCACTGTCCTGGTTTATCCTCCTTGTGACATTCTCGACCGAGCAGGTACTGCCCTTTCCCTTCCTGTCCATCATCTACGTCTCTCGCCAGCTGTGAGCTCCTAGAACACAGATCTGTCTGGCTCGCCCCCTCACCGCCCCCAGCCCTACTCGGTGGTCACTGCAGACTTCCTGAAAGAAGGAGTATTATCTTCCCTTTACACACAAGGAGACTTTGAGAAGAGGGTGGCTTCCCAGACAGCAGTGTTCCTGGAGGTCACAGCTTTGACGGCCGCACCAGAGTCGGGTCAGGCCTCCCCAGTGAAGATTCTTTTCCCTGTTGGCGAAGGTTGGGGGGTCATTCTGACTCTGGTGACATCACATGGGGGAGATTTAGTCATCAAGCAATCCCCTGGCCCATGACTCACCCCCACTGACATTTTCAAAGAATGTGTAGACACAGTATCAATGGAACTTTTCACTCACAAGGAAGGGTAACGGGTTGCCTTGGTCCCCCAGCCACCAAATTGGCAAGTGAGACGCTGTGCACAAAACAGAAGCCTCAAGCATCCTCAAAACAGACACATCATGCAGATTTTTTCTTTAAGAGTCATCAGCAATCCCAAAGCGTGATTCAGACCATAAGATGAGTCAGAGTGAGTCAATTAATCATTTGACAAATCCTTATTGAGCACCTACTGTGTTCTTGGTGCTGGGATACAGCAGGGAACAAAACAGACACAAGTCCCCGCCCTGACAGAGCTGGCCTTCTAGTGACAGAGACAGATGTCAATAAACAGGCAAGGAAAACCATGTAAGATGTCAGAGGGTGACATGTGACACACCATGGAGGAAAACAACGCAGGGAAGTCCAAGAGGAGATACAATGTAAAATTTATTTTGGCAGGGGCGGTTGTGGGGAGGGAGGCACTTGATCGCACGGCTTATGGGACCTTAGTTCCCTGACCCAGCGATCAAACCCAGGCTCGTGGTAGCAAACGCTTGGGGTCCTAACCACTGGACTGCCAGGGAATTCCCTAAAGCTGCATTTAACGTTTTTAATTTAATTCAGTAAATGAAGGCTCCCTGAGAGAGTGACATTTGGGCAAAGCAGAAGGTATAGCCTATGCCAAGGCCCTGAGGCACGCGTCTGGGTGCTGGAGGCGCAGTTGTGAGGCCTTGTGGCCGAAGCATGGGGAGCAGGAGAGAGCACGGGAGGCCAGGCCATGGGACTGGGAGGGCGGCGGGCAGTCCTCCGGCCAGCTGGGCTTTCACTCTGAGTGGGGTGGGAGCCCGGGGAGGGGCTTGGGCACAGGCGAGGCAGGACACCCCCAGGGTTCAGTTCCCTTTGTTTGCTCTGGGAGATCAGATTGAGATGGGCAAGGTGGGAGCAGAGTCCAGGGGTGTGCTTGTTTGGGCTAGAATTGACAGTGCTTGAGGATCTCCCCGACGGTCCAGTGGTTAAGGATCTGCCTTGCGATGCAGGGGACATGGGTTCGATCCCTGGTCCAGGATGATCCACATGATGCAGGGCAATGAAGCCTGTGCCCCACAACTACCGAGCCTGTGCTCTGATGCCCATGAGCCACAGCTACGGAGGCCCCCATGCCCTAGAACCCGTGCTCCCCAACAAGAGAAGCCACCACAGTGAGAAGCCCTCCTAGCACGAGTAGAGGGTAGCCCCACTCTCCATAACTAGAGAAAGCCTGCGTGCAGCAACCAAGACCCAGTGCAGCCAAAAATAAATGAATAAAAACATTAAAAAAAACCCTATCCACCTGCCGATAGTTAGGGCGTTTGCAATGGACATGTGCATGCTGCTATATTTAAAATGGAATACCAACAAGGACCTACTGTGGAGCACAGGGAACTCTGCTCAGCGTTATGTGGCAGCCTGGATGGGAGCGGAGTTTGGGGGAGATTGGATACATGTATACGTATGCCCGAGTCCCTTCACTGTGCACCAGAAATTGTTGATCAACTAAACCCCAAAACAAAATAAAGTTTAAAAAAGAGAGAGAGAGAGAGAAATATTGAAGTAATATTTTTAAAAAAAAATCCTTTGAGCCATGCCTGAGTAAATGTGGAAATTAAAAGTTAACCAAATAACAGAGAATATGCCTTCCAATGCAGGGGCCATGGGCTCGATCCCTGGTCAGGGAACTAATATCCCACATGCCTCAGAGCAACTAAACCTGTGTGATGGAACTACTGAGCCCGCATGACACACCTCACAAAGTTCTCAAGTGCCACAACAAAGACCCACACCAGCCAAACAAATAAATATTTCAGAAAGAAGATGTGATCGTGCTTGGACCAGCGGAGGTGGGGAGAAACAGGCAGATTCTGGGCGTATTTTGCAGGTATAGCCAAAAGGGTTGAGGGTAGGTGGGATGAAGAGAAGAGGCAAGCATGTTTGCAGAGATCACTGTCTCAGCAGCTGGAAGCCTGGTGCGACTGTCAGAGCTGGGGGCTCTGCTGTAGGAGGGGTGGGTCTGGGAGAAGATCATGGCCGTAGACCAGACCTGTCTGCACTCACGCAGACCGAGATGAAACCCAAACAAATGTTCGCAAAACCCCAAACATCAGTCCAGTGCCAGGGAAACTGCTCAGCTCAGTTTACAAGCTGCAGAGGCAACTACTGAACGAGTCTGCAGAAGCTCCCGCTGACGAAGCTCAGAGGTAAGACAGGGCTGTTGGAGAAAACAGAAGGATGACTGCTGAGCGCAAAGGCCTCCTGCCGGAGGGAGGGGCTGCCCCTGAGCCCCGAGCCCCCTCCCCAAACAGGCCTCAGGCCCCAGGCTCCCTGGATCCTTGGTTCATCAGCTCCCACTTCCAACGTGGCTCAACCTCCGAACCCCAAAGGAGATGCTTTCTAATCTGCGCTTTGAATGAATGCCCAGCTCCCTTGGAAAAGAGCTCAACACAGAAGCGGGTGGAAACAAGGAGGGGCTGAGTCTCTTAAGCAGCCCAACGTGTCTCAAAATGAATAGCAAGTGCCCTGATGGTGTGTCTCTCACTTTGGCCAACATTCGTGGCTCTGAGGAAGCCTGACAAGGCCATTACCCTCTGAAGACAAGCATCTCGCATGGCCGGGATCACCCCCTGCTCCTGGTGACAGCAGGTGCCATTTCTGGGTGGCTTTAAATAAAGCAAGAGGGCCTGGTGCCAGGGGAAGTGAGAACTGCAGCCGCTGGGAACTGTCAGCCTCTCCCCACAGCGATCCGGGATGAATGGCCGTAGCAGGTGTGGCCCGAGAACCCGGTGGCGCAGCGGCCGGGGGCTGAGAAGCCTAGAGGAGACCTAGTCGTTTTGTCAGCGATCCCTGGACACGGCTAACTGGGAGGCCAGAGGGTGTGGTAGATCCCAGGGACAAAGAAAACAGCGCCCCTCCGGGAGTGCGAGGGTGAAAAATTGACAAGCTAAGCAGAGTCCCAATTAGGGGTGAGAACTAGAATATTGTTTCTGCAGTAGATCTTTTTTCTGCCTGCCCAGCACCTGTCTCCACTTCTGGCCACAGGAATCGGATATTTATTTGGAGAACTGTATTAATTACGTCTTTTTATTATGCAGATTTGATGCTGTGACGTTGGGAGAGACTCTAACCTTCCCAGGAAATCAGTCCTGAATATTCATTGGAAGGACTGAAGCTGAAGCTGAAACTCCAATACTTTGGCCACTTGATGCGAAGAGCTGACTCCCTGGGAAAGACCCTGATGCTGGGAAAATTTGAAGGAGGAGAAGGGGGCAACAGAGGACGAGATGGTTGGATGGCATCACCGACTCAATGGCATGAGTTTGAGGGGGCTCCGGGAGATGGTGAAAGACAGGGAGGCCTGGCGTGCTGCAGCCCATGGGGTCGTGGAGAGTGACTGAGATCTGAGGGCCTTCCCGGGTGGAGCTAGTGGTAAAGAATCCGCCTGCCAATGCAGGAGACGGAAGAGACTCAGGTTCTACCCCTAGGTAGGGAAGATGCCCTGAAGGAGGAAATGGCAACCCACTCTAGTAGTCTTGACTGGAGAATCCCATGGACAAAGGAACCTGGCGGGCTATGTCTATGGGGTGGCAGAGAGTTGGACCCTCTTGAAATGACTTCAGCACAAACACCCCTCTCAGAGTCAGTTCCTAAAGATGATGGTAAATTTCTTGCCTGGATCTTGCTTTTTACATGCAAACCAATCAACTCAGAGCCACACCCCCATCGCCTCCTCTACTGGTTTGGTACTCACACTCCAGGCCACTATCCAGCTGCCCCAGTCACTCCAGACCCAGGGACCAAGCAGCTAGCGGAGCCCCTCTGCCTGAGAGCCCACTGAAATTATTCACACTAGCCAGTCCTGAGGCTACTTACCCTGTGTCCTGTTCCCACTCATGGAAACCACAAGGAAGTCTGCTGTCTCCCTCACTCTGACCAACCTTGTGCTTCCCCTTGTAGCTGCCCCATGACACACCCCCACCTCGTAGAATCTGTGGGTATAAAACCATCTTTTCTTCTTAAAAAATAGTTACTATTTATTTTGCCGGGCTGAGTCTTAGTCGCAGCATGCACGATCTTTAGTTGAGGCATGTGGGATCTAGTTCCCTGACCAGGGATCGAACCCCAGGCCCCCTGCACCATTGCCACCAGACCACCATCGAAGTCCCTAAAACCATCTTTCCAATGGCAACCATCTCCTGAGCTCTTAGCCTCACCCTTCCGGAGTATATACACAAAACCTGCATTTTTAAACAGAAACGACCTCTCCCCGACATGCAGTCCGTGGGACAGGATGCAGCTCACCCTACCTCTAGCCCAATCCAGGGGTGGGTATGTGACCCAGATCTAGCCGATCAGAGTATCCTATCCCTGCTTGCCGTTGTTAAATGTCCAATGAGCGTCCCTCTTGAGATTTTAGCTAGACCAATCGGGAAAGAGTGACTGAGAAGATCTCTCATCTCTGCTTTGTTCCTCTGGCTCAGCTCAAGCAGGCTCTCCCCGGCGGGAAACCCAAGGACCCACTGGACTGAACAGCAACACTTATCAGCATGGTAGTGCTTTCCCCTGCTTCGTTGAGCCGCGCAGGTGCAGGAGTCGACCAGAAGGCTGGATTCAATGATGGCTGGGACTTTGTCAATAGAATGTATAATATAGCAGCAGCAGCAGCAGCAGAAACAAGAGCGTGGAGTATGTTAGAAAGTTATATCAGCAATGGGCAACAGAATCTAAAATGATTTGGAGGGGAATTAAAATATGGGGAGGGAGGAGCCAGGGAAAGAGAAGGTTTCAGGGTCATGAATTTATAAAGCTCGCGGGCCAAGGCATTGTTGGAACTGAGGCACTAGAGTAAATGAGTTGAAAGGCAAGGAATGGAGTGGAGCCAGGCTTTGGGGCCCTGATGCTTATGTAATTTAGGGAATCTCTTGAGTGTGATATGAGAGATAGCCCCCCCCGCAATATGTTACATTATAGTCAAAAAGGATTTTTGTGGTTGTAAATAATATACCTAATCATTTGAGATCATCAAATGGAAGATTATCTTTGGTAAGCCTCACCTAATCAGGGGAGCTCTTTCAAGGGTATCTAGATGTCTGAAACAAAAGCCAGAGGAATGTGTTCCTCCTGGCCTGGAGAAAAGCAAGTAGCCAGGTCCTGAACTGCTTCTGGGGGCCACAGGGCAAGGAACTAGGGGGCAGCTTCTAGGAGCAGATTGGAAGAGTCTGCTGACAGCAGGGAAAAGACAGGGACCTCAGTCCTAGAGCAGAATACGAAACGAGGGCCGATGAATTCACACCCTAATTGCCTGGATTTGACAACTCATAAGGGCCAGTGGATTTGACCTCACCCTTTCTTTCCTTTCAACTTCAATCTATATGCACCTTCAGCTTTAAGAAGTCTTTGGGCATTAATTTGTCCCAGAGACTATCGTAAAGACTTTCTATTCAAATACAAGGCAATATATTGGTGGCTTGTATTATGGGAATATATATATACGCAATCTATATGCACCTCTGATAAGCTATATTGGAAAACAATGTTGTGGTTTAGATGCTAAGTCGTGTCCAACTCTTTTGCAACCCCGTGGACTATAGCCCTCCAGGCTCCTCTGTCCATGGGATTTCCCAGGCAAGAATACTGGAGTGGGTTGCCATTTCCTTCTGTGAGGGATCTTCCCAAGCCAGGGATTGAACCCCACATGTTGCGTCTTGGCCATCAGCAGGCAGATTCTTTACCACTGAGCCACTTGGGAAGCCCATTGGGTTACAAAATCAGGCATAATTTGAGATGGGAAAAGAAGAGTTCATTCTGAGTGGAGAGTACTAGGTAGGTTTGTGATGACTCAGAGAATGAGTTTTTCCCAACCCCCTGCTGAATCACTGTTATAGGCAGATCCACAAGGAGCACTGGCCGATATTGGGGTTTGAGAAGGCAGGCCCAGGGCTGGACTGAAAGATTGCAACCCCGCCATGGGGACAGCCCACCCCCAGCTGGCCACAGGCTTTGCTGTTAGATTTTAGAGTCAGAAGAGCCAAAGGTGGGAGGATGTGGGGGCAGGATGCACACGTGCTTTAATGTTCCCCGCACCTCCCGCTTCCCTGCGCCCATGGGTCTCAACCCCGGCTGCAGGTGGGAATCAGCTGGGCTCACAGGCTTGCCAGGTCCCACAAATAAAAACCCAAGGCATCTCAGTTCACTTGGTATTTCAGATCAACCCATTAAGGCGCTCAGTAGCTCAGTCATATCCAGCTTTTTGCAGCTCCACGGACTATAGCTTGCCAGGCTGCTCTGTCCATGGAATTCTCCAGGCGAGAATAGTGGAGAGGCGCTTCCCTGGTGGCTCAGTGGTAAAGAATCCGCCTGACGATGTAGGAGATACTAGTTCGTTCCCTGGTCCGGAAGATGCCCCCATGCCACTGAGCATCTAAGGCCAGGCACCACAACTGCTGAGCCTGTGCTATAGAGCCCGGGAGCTGCAACTGCAGAAGCCCGCACGCCCTCGAGCCCTTGCGAAGGAGAAGCCACCACAATGGGACGCTCGTGCGCCACAACTAAAGCCTGTGCAGCGACAGAGACCAAGCACAGCCAGAAGACATAATGAATTAATTTTAAAAAAGAATACTGGAGCTATTTCCTTCTCCTGGGGACCTTTCCAACCCAGGGATCGAACCTGAGTCTCTTGCATCCCCTACAATGGCAGGCGGGTTCTTTACCACTAGTACCACCTGGGAAGCCCCTCAGATAACAGATACATTTGTAACATATTAATGAGTGTGTCCATGCAATCTTTGAGACGTTGCTTGAACTGAAAAGTTATATTTGTCGTTTAGCTGAAATACAAAGTTAACCAGGCCTCCTGTAGTTTCTCAGATGATGCTGGGAGGTGGAGCTGTAAAAAGATGCTGAGGCCTGACCCCATCAACCCAGTCAACCCTGGCTTCTCTCAACCCTCACCCACACTCAGCCTCTACAGGAGGGATGAATGGTTTCTACTGCTGATGAACCGGGGGAAGGGAAGTGGGTATATGTGCCTTGCCCCCTCCTGGCCCTTTTCTGAGACTGGCGGGCGTGGGAGGGGTACTCTGAGCGGTAGGGCACCTTTGAGCCTACCCGCCAGCACCCTAAGTGCGTGGCGGGGGTGGGGACAGGGACGGTGTATTAGCAAGGTTGGCTGAACCTAAGCACAGTCCCTACGTAGCTCTTCTCCTCATTGAGGTAGAATTTTCACTTTCATCTCCCTAAATCCCAGGTCTCTTTCTCACTTGGTTTTGAACCTCCCTAGGGAGGAAAAGGATGTTAAGAATTGTCACACACCCCCAAAACTCCAACATCTTCCCCCTCCTCTCCCCCTTCAGGGCTTGGCTAATTCATACACAGTCTTCACCTATTAGCTACAAAGAAGCTTTGCTCCAAGAAGCCTTCTCCAGACCAAGGCAGATCCCCTGGCTGTGTGTTTTCATAAACCCCTCTGGGTTTTCTTTCTCTCGGAAGTGAAGTGAAAGTCACTTAGTCGTGTCCGACTCTTTGCGACCCCATAGAATTCTCCAGGCCAGAATACTGGAGTGGGTAGCCTTTCCCTTCTCCAGGGCATCTTCTCAACCCAGGGACCGAACCCAGGTGTTCCGCATTGCAGGCAGATTGTTAACCAGCTGAACCGCAGGGAAGCCCAAGAAGACTGGGGTGGGTAGCCTATTCCTTTTCCAGTGGATCCTCCTGATCCTGGAATTGAATTGGGGTCTCCTGCGTTGCAGCCCCTCCTCTCTCTGGCCCATATCAAAATTGTCATTGACTGAAGCGGGATTTCTTGACCTCAACACAACTGAAATTTAGGGTCACAGAAATCTTTGTTGTGTCTCTCCTGTGGATCTTAGGATGTTTAACAGCATCCTTGCCCTGTACTCACTAGAAACTGGTGACCTACTCCCTTGCCCATCCCCAGGGGGACAACAAAATGTCTCCAGACATTGCCAAATATCCCACACGTGCTTTAATGTTCTGCTGTTTCCATCATAATATTCTTTATAGCATCTAAACAAGGGGCCCTGCAGTTTGTGTGGCTGGGTTCTGTTTGTGTACCTCATTTTTTTTTTAATGTGGACCATTTTTAAAGTCTTTATTGAATTTGTTACATTATTGCTTCTGTTTCCTGCTTTGCTTTTTGAACACAAGGCATATGGGATCCTAGCTCCCCAACTATGGATCAAACTTGCCCTCCTTGCAATGGACGCTTTAACCACTGGACCGCCAGGGAAGTCCTTACCTATTTTTTTTTTAATGCTTCTCTCTCAACATTGAGCAACTAACACTTTCACAACACTGGCTTTGGGAGCAAAGAATGCGTCTACCTTATTTACTGTGGCACCCTCTGCGCCAGCACAGAGAAACTGCTTGAAAAATATGTGCAAATAAGGATTAAGGAAGAAGCTGAGTCCAGGCCTGGGGCTGCCATCCCCACCCCCGCCCCCCCACTGCTCCCCCCGCTGAAGAACAGAAGGAAATATAACCTCAGTCGACCTGCCTAAGTCACTCTATTCAATAGCCTGCCTCCCCCAGGCTGCCGGAACATTCTTCCAATCTCCTCAAGCGTATCAAGCGGCAAATGTACCCTGTGTGGTCTGTGGGCCTTTCTAGAAGGCTCCATATGCCGTGTCAGCTGGACAGAGCGGTAATCCCAGATGTAAGCAGATAAGGTCCGGGGGAGAGTCTTCACACTGAATTTCCAAGGTCCACCCATTCAGGGCAGGCTTTCGTTTTGCATTAATTCTGGCCAATTTAGCTTGCGCTCCCTTCCACAAAATGGAGTCCAGTCGACCTGCTGGGAAATCTTAAAGCCAGCTGAGCTGAGGACAGCAGGCCCTGGGAGGCCAATATAACCCGCTCTAAAAAAGGCAAGTCTACTTAAAATGGGGACCCAGATTTCAGAACACAACAGTGAAGGGGAGAGTTCTCAGAGTTAATAGTGTCACTGGAGCTTTATCTTGAAAAACGAAAGTAAAATTGATTTAAAAAATTAGCCTATATTTGCAGCAGCTTTCTTCATAGTAGCCCCAAACTGGAAACTTTCTGATCAGCAATTCAATACAATGCCACGCAATCCACACCAGGACATTACTAGCAACAGAAAGGAACAAACTACTGAAACACTCACGCAACAGTTTGGGTAGACCTTGCATCAGATTCCTAGGAGGGTTGTAACAAACTACCTTGAATTGACTGGCTTAAAAAAGCAGAAATTTGGAAGACTTCCCTGGTGGTCCAGTGTTTTAAGACTCTATGCCCCCAATGCAGCGTCCCGGGTTGGATCCCTCATCAGAGAACTAGACGCCCCATGGGCAACTAAGACCTTGCATGACTCAACAAAGATCAAAGGTCCCCCAGGCGACAACTAGGACCCGACACAGCCAAATAAAAGAATAAATATTTTTTAAAAATTCAACCAAGGAAAAACAGTTCCCATGAAATGCTTGCTTCCAGATCAGGAAACTCAAGTGTGAAACTGTATCCTAAATATGTACACAGAGAATCTTAAATGAAGCAGTTTATGCAACCCATGCATTGGGAATAAGGAATGTGTGTCAGAAATATCTGTGCTTTGCTAGCAGTCTAGGTGTTCCAAGTGCACTGACTCCAACCATATAGTCTGAAAAGACCAAAGTCTGCGTGGAAGTGAGTCTGACCCGTCCGGAGACCAACAGTGGACCAACAGGAGACAAGCTTCACAGCGGCCATCCGTCGCACTCACCACGGCCCACTACGGCTCCAAGTTTGATGATGATGAAGCCACATAAAACACTTGGGAAGAGCTGAAAAATTCATCCAGTCTACAAGAGAGACTTTTCTAAAAGGCTACACAAGGACAAGGGAGCCTGATCTCGTTAGTGGCAGGATTCCAGCTGGAGAACCCGGCTATTGTTATTTCAGGGTAATCTGTTCACCTCAATGGACATGAGTTTGAGCAAACCCCGGGAGATAGTGAAGGACAGGGAAGCCTGGTGCGCTGCAGTCCGTGGGGTCAAAAGAGTCAGACCCGACTAAGCCAGTGAATAACACAGAATATCTGCTGTTGGTGAAACACACCGGTGAGTCTATGATCTCCGAGTTGCTGGAGGATTAAATGAAACAATGTAGGTGGGAAGTGCTCTGTCGATTACACATATGTAGCTGAGACATGAATGCCTGGAAGGCAAGCCCCCCAGCCTCATGTCTAGTATCCCCAGAGGCTGGCCAGTGCCTGGTACACGGTAGACATTCAATAAGTGTCTATTGGAGGAATAAATTCAAAACTCTTTTGCTAAGAAACACAGATTTTTTTGTTTTCTTTTTCCCTAAGCAGTCTTTTTCTTCTTCTGGTTTTTTGTGTGTGTGTGTGGTCACAAGGCATATGGGATCTTAGTTCTGCAATCAGGGATCGAACCCAGGCCTCTTGCACTGGAAGTGCAGTCTTAACTACTGGATCACCAGGAAAGTCCCTCTAAATGGTCTTTTCTTAATTGTATATATCAATAAGAACACGTAGCTCAAAAAAAAAACAAAACAAAAAACACAGCTCATGGAAAAAACTAAGCAAAGAGTAAGCAGAATTTTTTGTTTGAGAAGACTTTAAAACACATGAAAAACGGCTCAAACTTACTAATAATGAAATATCTAAGATAACACAATAAGATTTTTAAAAGCTATTAGATTGACAAAGATCTAAATGCTCAAAAAGACTATGCTGGCAAGGATGCGGGAAACAGCCTTTCTTAAGCATGTTGGTATGTATTCATACAGCCCCTTGGAAAGGGAATCTGGTGCTGCCTACCCAGCATTAGAACTGGACATACTTTTTGCCACAATTCTATTTTGAGGGTGGAGCACAGGTCTGATTTCTGGGCGAGGAACTAAGATCCCACACGCCGTGCGGTATGGCCAAGAAATTAAAAAAAATAAAACATTGAAGCTGATCCTTGTGACATGGGAGGAACTGAAACAGTGGACAATATACGCTACTTTTTAAAAATGAAGTAAATGAAGGGTGTAGATATCATTCTCTTTTTGCCATTTAAGTCCTTTTTTAAATTTTCTTTACTTTATTGTGTTGGTTTTGCCATATATTGACATGAATATGCCATGGGTATACATATGTTCCCCTTCCAGAACCCCCCTCCCTCCTCCCTCCCGGAGCACTCTATGAGGCTGGTAACACAGACCGTCCTTAGCGAGGGAACTGAAAGAATGGGAGTTAGTAATGGGGAGGGAGACTTGCACTTTCTTTACACACGATTTGCTGTTTTGCTTTTAAAGAATTTTAAAGTGCAGCGTTCGTAAACCGAGTCCCTGTGTGCCGTTCACCCAGTCTCTCCTAAAGTTAATACCGTGCATGTGCCTGATGCATGTGTCAAAACTAAGAAATTAAGTATTGATTTTATTAGAATTTCCCCAGTTTCTCCACTAATACCCTTTTTCTGCTCCAGGATTCAATCCATACTACATTTAGTATGTACCCCTTTAAGCTGCTCAAATTTTACCATGAGCATGAATTACTTTGTAAAAACCAAGCATTTTTTAAAATGAAATGTGTGATCATAACAGTCATGCGATATTGATGCCTTAATGGCACAGTGCTTCTTTAAATTAGAAACAAATGTGCTTTTCTCGGGACGGTAAAGGCCGTGTAACGTCGCCGTTATTCTGAGGAGAAAACAGTCTGTAGAGGGTTATCACTACTGAAGGCAAGCACCTAGAATAGTGTCTAAGAAATAAGCATTTGGGTGTAAAGATGCAGAGCAATAAAACTTTTAACTTGGAGAAACAAAACCACACTCCAAGGAAGCATCATCAACATCACCATCAGTAGCACCACCAGCAGCAACAGCAGAAACCACCACCTCCACCAACGCCTGCAAATGGGCAGCAAGCCAGCAGCCAGAATGAAGGCTTGACTAGTGACCTGAAGAATTTTAGGAAACCAGGAGAGAAGACCTTCACCCAGCGTAGCCGGCTCTTTGTGGGCAATCTTCCTCCTGACATCACTGAGGAGGAAATGAGGAAACTGTTTGAGAAATATGGGAAGGCAGGCGAAGTCTTCATTATAAGGACAAGGGCTTTGGCTTTATCCGCTTGGAAACACGAACCCTAGCGGAGATTGCCAGAGTAGAACTGGACAACATGCCACTCCGTGGAAAGCAGCTGCGTGTGCACTTTGCCTGCCATACTGCATCCCTTACAGTCCAAAACCTTCCTCAGTATGTGTCCAGTGAACTGCTGGAGGGAGCCTTTTCTGTGTTCGGCCAGGTGGAGAGGGCTGTAGTCATTGTGGATGATCGAGGCAGGCCCTCAGGAGAAGGCATTGTGGAATTCTCAGGGAAGCCAGCTGCTCGGAAAGCTCTGGACAGATGCAGTGAAGGCTCCTTCCTGCTAACCACATTTCCTCGACCTGTGACTGTGGAGCCCATGGACCAGTTAGATGATGAAGAGGGACTCCCAGAGAAGCTGGTTATAAAGAACCAGCAATTTCACAAAGAGCGAGAACAGCCACCCAGATTTGCACAGCCTGGCTCCTTTGAGTATGAATATGCTATGCGCTGGAAGGCACTTATTGAGATGGAGAAGCAGCAGCAGGACCAAATTGACCGAAACATCAAGGAAGCTCGTGAGAAGCTGGAGATGGAGATGGAGGCTGCTCGCCATGAGCACCAGGTCATGCTAATGAGGCAGGATTTGATGAGGCGTCAAAAAGAACTTCGGAGGATGGAAGAGCTGCGTAATCAAGAAGTGCAAAAACGAAAGCAGCTGGAGCTCAGGCAGGAGGAGGAGCGCTGGCGGCAACAAGAAGAAATGATGCGACGGCAGCAGGAAGGATTCAAGGGAACCTTCCCTGATGCGAGAAAGCAAGAGATACGGATGGGTCAGATGGCTATGGGAGGTGCCATGGGCATAAACAACAGAGGTGCCATGCCCCTGCTCCTGTGCCAGCTGGTACCCCAGCTCCTCCAGGACTGGCCACTATGGTGCCAGATGGAACCATGGGATTGACCCCACCACCACCTGAATGCTTTGGCCAAGCCGCTACAATGGAAGGAATTGGGGCAACTGGTGGAACCCCTCCTGCACTCAACCGTGCAGCTCCTGGAGCTAAATTTGCTCCAAACAAACGTCGCCGACACTAATAAAACTGCAGTGTCTAGTTTCCCAAAACCCTTAAAAGAAGGACCCTTTTTGGACCAGCCGAATTCTACCCTGGAAAAGTGTGAGGGACTCCTCCCAATAGTTTAGGTCTTCCCTGCCTGTAGTACTCTAGGGAGTATGTTGGAGGCAGAGGGTGAGGGAGGGGCTATATTTAACACATCAGTTCTGTGTGGTATATCCTTTCACTAATCAGTTCTGTGTGGTGCATTCCTAAAATCTCATGTGATTGTTGAGAGCCTGTGAGGGCCGGGGAGCCATGGCAAAATGGATCCAGTTAGAGCCCCCATTAATCTTAATCATTCCACTCTTTGTCCACCCTGTTCTATTTGCTTTCTTGTTCTTACACCCCCCCCACACCCCAGATATCCTGCCACATATACCGCAAAAACCAAACATCCCCCAGTGAACTTGGCCCCACTGTTCCATTCACTCCCAGGTGGGAATTCAGGCACATGTCCACAGAGGTCACAGACAACATAAATACGGTTCTGTTCTATCCCATATATTACCCTTTCATGTCTCAAGGAAGACATTTTCTCTTAGAGATTTTCATTTAGTGTATCTTTAAAAAATCTTGTGTTAAACTTGCCTCCATCTTTTTCTTGGGTAAGGACAACCCAGAAATGGCCCTTTTGTGTCTGTCATGTTGCCACGCACAGCTTTTCTTGATAGGCCTAGTACAATCTTGAGAACAGGGTTGCTGTATGCTGAATGTCAGACAGTAGCTCTTAGCTTTGCCTATCTTAGGTAGTTATGCTGTGCATTTTTTATTGGTGTACCATGTTTGATTTGTCCCTAATACCTTTAAAGTTTTTCTGAGAAATAATAATGCAACATCAACTTATTAAAATACATTTTAAGCCTTTAAAAAAAAAAGAAACAAATGTGTTCGAGGATAATCAAACAGATTATCTCTTTTTTAGATAATCATTGTGAATCATTTCTCTCAGCGATGTTTTTAAACAAAAACTCTTTCTTGCTATGATTAGAAGTTCATTCATGGGTCTCATTCAGTCCCCAAAATTACAGGTGCTAAGTTTCCAAGTATCAAGTGCAGACTCTCATTTCCATCACTACACTCTTCCACCTTCACTCTGTCTGTTTGTCGTCGTTCAGTCGATCAGTCATGTCCAAGTCTTTGTGACCCCGTGCACTGCAGCACACCAGGCTTCCCTGTCCTTCATTATCTCCTGGAGTTTGCTCAAACTCCTGTCCACTGAGTCGATGCCATCCAACCATCTCATCCTCTGTCATCCCCTTTATGCAGGTATATTTTTCTAAAAAATTACATTCAATCACCAACTCACCAAAATAGCAGGAAAAACAAAAGATATTGACTACTAGTGCATGCAGCTCCCCAATTTCAATTTTTCAGCCTTTGGAAAAATGTCACACTCAAATTACTTTACATATGAATTTACATGACATTAAAATGAGTGAAGACTGTACTTCCCTTCAAAACTTTAACCATCTAAGATGATTAGCTTCTAAATATGAAAACAATGAAAACCATAAAATACAGGTGTTAACAAGTTGTTAAAACTGCTTTAGGCTTCTCCCATCACTCAGTAAGCTCCACGGCCACCAAATTAAGTAAGATAAATCATGTATTTCTGGGGGTTTTGTTTGTCGGTTCATTTGGTTTTTCCTATTAAAGCCTAAAGGCTCTATCCAGCCTCCCTATGGGTATATTTCAACGGCAAAAGAGTTTGGGAATTTTTAAATTTGTTTTCAACATTTTAAGTTAGGAGATTTCACAGAAAACTCCAAATGTTCAGGTTTTCTTTAAAAAAATTTCTTTTGGTAAATTTGTGGTCACACTGGGTCTTTGCTGTTGCGCAGGCTTTTCTCGAGCTACCCAGTGCAGCGGCTACTCTTCCTCGCCGCGCTGGGGTCTCTCATTGCGGGGGCTTCTCTTGGCGCTGAGCACAGGCTCTAGGCTCGGCTCAGGGGTTCACTGGTCGCAGCACAGGGGCTTGTAGGTTGTGGCTCATGGGCCCTAGAGCTCCTGTAGTTGTGGCGGTTGTTGTTTTGTGGCTGGAAGGTTTAGTTGTTCCACGGCATGTGAAATCTCCCTGGATCAGGGATCGAACCTGTGTCCCCTGCATTGGCAGGCAGGTTGTCATCCACT
Organism: Antilocapra americana; assembly: GCA_007570785.1. NCBI lineage: Eukaryota > Metazoa > Chordata > Mammalia > Artiodactyla > Antilocapridae > Antilocapra > Antilocapra americana. The sequence goes on from ML662452.1 coordinate 4,392,186, forward strand.
GGGCCACCAGGGAAGCCCTCAGATTTTGTTAAAACACTGAAGATTCCCCCACACTGTACCCACATTCCTGCCTGGCAGGGTGAGCTAGCTGTGCAGTGGCTTTCAAGCAGCTGTTTCTACTTCGCCAGGGAACCTGGCTGACCACCTTTGCTCATTTCTTTACTTGCCTAGCCCCTGACATTATTGAGTTGGCAAATCGCCCTGAGCTCTGTGCTAAATAGATAAGGCTTGTTCATTATGTCATTAAGAGAAAGGTGATCTAAAAGTCCTGTTTTAGTATATTAACGCATATATATGGAATTTAGAAAGATGGTAATGACGACCCTATATGCAAGACAGCAAAAGAGACACAGATGTAAAGAACAGACTTTTGGACTAGGTGGGAGAAGGTGAGGGTGGGATGATTTGAGAGAACAGCATTGAAACACGTATATTACCATAAGTAAAACAGGTGACCAGTCCAAGTTCAACGCACGAAGCAGGGCATCCACAGCCAATGCTCTGGGACAACCCAGAGGGATGGGGTGGGGAGGGGGTGGGAGAGGGTTCAGGACGGGAGGGACACATGAGCACCCATGGCTGATTCACGTCGATGGATGGCAAAAGCCACCACAATCTTATTAAGTAGTTAGCCTCCAATTAAAATTAATAAATTTTTTAAAAGTCCTGTTTTCCTTCACAGGTCTCAAGACCACCAAAAGGACGTTTATAAGGCTGATAGTCCCTGCTGTCCACAGCTACCTCTTCTGTTATCTTAAGACCTAAGATCAATACTTGGTTCTTGATACTCCACAACTGATAGTGTGTGTTCCTAAGAAGTGATATATTTGATGGAAAGATGGCTTGGCTGGGCTGGCAGCGCTGGACACAGAAAACTGTATTTGACGGAAAAAATTGTTTAAAAGTGCAGGTTCTTCCAAAATCGCAGGGGAGGCTGGGAAAGGAGCCTGACGTTTTCAGCAGTGCCAACGAGAAAGATGGTGGGAGTGGGGAGGCTTTGGGCAGACAACTGAGCTTACCCCAGATGACTTTGAGATTGTAAAAGCACTTCGTCCCTTGGCTCTTACTAAATAAGCAAGGCTTGCTTGGGAGATTTCTTCTAGTTGAGAGTCAACGATTTCAACTCACCCGAACTTTGGTCTGTTAAATTCCAATTGGTTTCAGGGCTCCCTAATCAGGAAGCACTGAGCAAGGAAAATAATGCTAATTAAAAATAATGCCCCAAACATCTTCCGTCAACATCACCCTGCTCTGGCACCTTCTTAACCAAGGTGCCACCAAGAAGGGAAATTTTTAAGATACAAGCCTTTTCTTTATCTTCAGCAAGCTATCCAACAATTGGCATTAAGTGTCAGGAACAAAGCACCTGAATAAGCCAGATTTTTTTTCAATTCTGAATAACTGGACTAAAAATTAGAAACAAGACTCCATGTACATATAGGACCTCATAGTTGGTTGTGGTGTTGTTCAGTTACTAAGTTGTGCCCAACTCCCTGCGACCCCACGGCTTGCAGCACGCCAGGCTCCCCTGTCCTTCACCATCTCCGAGTTTGCAAAAGATTCACGTCCATTAGTCAGTGATGCTATCTAACCATCTCATCTTCTGCCACCCCATTCTTTTGCCTTCAATCTTTTCCAGGATCAAGGTCTTTTCCAGTGAATCAGTTTCACAGTAAATTATAGTAAACTGTATACATACAACTTATCACCCAAATTCTGGGATGATTTAATTAGCTTTCTCCCACATCCTGAGCGCTCTGGAAACTATGCTTCATCAAAGGTATAATTAACCCCCGTTACCATTTTTATTTGCAAATTACTTTCCCACTCCTGCACCATAATAGTTTTCTTAATATTCCCAGTTGACTCCAAAATTATCTGAACCTCAAGGCAGGTGCATAATTTCAAGTGATGAGATTTTACTCTTACCTGGACAGGGTTACCTCATGTTATATATGGAACCCTGGGAAAATACAACCTGTGAAAGTAAAGCAATCTTCTGAGCAAACTGGGCCACATACCTGACCCCAGGCTCCGAGGGGGCCCTCTGCTGCCGTGGGAGGGAGCAGATAATGAAAAACAAACAAGCTTAAAGACAAAACACCTCCTCTTCCGTGGGAACACTCTCAGGGGACTTACTGCCCTGTTTTGACCCCTCTCCTTGGAAACCGTTCCATTTACCGGCGTGACTTTTACTTTTGAGACTGTATTTCTCTCTCCCCGACCGAAGTGGCTCTTCATACCAAAGGATACAATGCAACTGTGGACACCGCGTAGGTGACGCATCAGTATCAGAGGGTTCCCAGGGATCTCACTCTGAGGTTCCTTCGCCAGAGAGAGGTCTGCAGACCAAGGGCAGCAGAGTACAATCCTGCTGCATCTGAAGCACAAGCTCTTTCCCTTCCCTGATGATCAGGGCATAGACGGCTTTTGAAAAGTGAAAACATACGCAACTACACGGCAGAGCACAGCATACTGCTTAGGGCACAGGCTCTCTGCTCAGACCATCTGGGTTCAAATCCCAAGTCACCAGTTAAGGGCTCACCAAATGTTAGCTGTTCTTTTACTTTGAATGAAAACCTCCTGTTATGGTCCACAATCTACAGATGTTCCCCTTCTCCCTAAACTTCTCCCCAGCTGTTCACAACCCAACTTGCTTCCGCAGTTTTTCCATCATTACAAGCGTATTTGTCCCAGGGTCTTCCCACTTGTTTTTCTTCCAGTATGAGCCCTTCTACCAGGTCTAATCGGCTGCTTCTCACCACTCAGCTTTTGGGTTTCATATCAACCCCTCTCTGAATCTATTCAAAATAGCTCCTTCTTCCCCAACCTAAAACATCTCCATTTAATTTCTTTCATGACACTTGTCACTGACCTGGACAGGGTTACCTCGTGTTACTTTTTGACTAGTCTCTCCCTGCCCCCATTTAAATATAAGCTCCATAGCAATAGGAAATCTCTTGGTCTTTGTCTTTTAGATCTTTGTTCTCCAACCAGGGATCGAACCCAGGCCCTGGCAGTAAAAGCTCTGAGTCCTAACCACTGGACTGCCTGGCAATTCCCTCTTGTTCATCCTTACCCCAGAGCTCAGGATAGTACTGGTTCACTTGATGTTAAATGAAAAGGGAAAAAGTTATCTAGTTCAAATCCCATCTGACTGTAAGAACCTAGCTACAAGAGAAAAGTGAATTTCAAAGAATAAAAAGATCTGAGTCCTGTAATGGCACGGGTGGACACCTGTCATATTCTCAACAGCCTATCTACTGAAAATCCTTTCCCTAATTTGAAAAAAGAAAACCTGGGTTAAGAGTTCTGCCTCCCTGCTGTAGACATCAGAATTCAAAATCCCAGTGGCTCTCGCAACTAGGATAAAGGCATGTGAGCAGGCTCTGCTCACCAGACACACCCTCCTAAGACCGACTCAGAAAAGAGCCAGTGCCAGATCCAAGTCACTTCTGTTGCGTCTCTTTGCAATCCCATGGGCTGTAGATTACTTCTGTCCATGGGATTCTCCAGGCAGAATACTGGAATGTTTTGACATGCCCTCCTCCAGAGGGTCTTCCTACCCAGAGATCAAATCCACCCCTCTTCAGTTCAGTTGCTCAGTTGTGTCCAACTCTGCCACCCCATGGACTGCAGCACGCCAGGCCTCCCTCACCAACTCCGAGTTCACTCAAACTCATGTCCTTTTGAGTCAGTGATGCCATCCAACCATCTCATCCTCTGTCATCCTCACCTCATCCATGTCTTTCATGTCTCCTAAATTGGCTGGCAGGTTCTTTATCACTAGCATGACCTGGGAAGAGCAATGTGAGGCAACTTTGTTTTCTGGCCCCTGAGCTGTAGCTGAGAAAAACATCTTACTTCTGCTTTATTGACTACACCAAAGCCTTTGACTGTGTGGATCACAACAAACAGCAGGAAATTCTTAGAGATGGGAATACCAGGTCATTTTACCTGCCTCCTGAGAAATTGGTATGTAGGTCAAGAAGCAACAGTTAGAACCAGACATGGAACAACGGACTGGTTCCAAGTTGAGAAAGAGGTACAAGGTTGTATATTGTCACCCTGCTTATTTAACTTATATGCAGAGTATATCATGAGAAATGGCAGGCTGGATGAAGCGCAGGCTGGAATTAAGACTGCCCAGAGAAATATCAATAACCTCAGGTATGCAGATGACACCAACCTCATGGCTGAAAGTGAAGAGGAACTATAAAGATTCTCTTGATAAAAGTGAAAGAGGAAAAAGCTGCCTTAAAACTCAACATTCAAAAAACTAAGATCATGGCATCTGGTCCCATCACTTCATGGCAAATACATGGGGAAATAATGGAAACAGCGACAGACTTTATTTTCTAGGGCTCCAAAATCACTGCAGATGGTGACTGCAGCCATTAAACCAAGATGCTTGCTCCTTGGGAGAAAAGCTGTGACAAATCTAGACATCATATTAAAAAGCAGACATTTCCAGTAGTATGGATGTCAGAGTTTGACCGTAAAGAAAGCTGAGCGACGAAGAATTGATGTTTTGAACTGTGCTGTTGGAGGAGACTCTTGAGAATCCTTTGGAATGAAAGACCTTTTTTACAATTAATAAGTTATCTGTTTTTGGCTGTGCTGGAGCGCCTCATCCTGGTGGCTTCTCTTGTGGAGCATGCACTCTAGGGAGCACATCTGTAGATGTGATGCCTAAGCTTAGCTGCCCCAAGGTACATGGAATCATCCCAGACCAGGAATCGAACTTGTGTCCCCTGCATTGGCCGGCACATTTTTAACCACCGGACCACCAGGGAAGCCCTGGCCCACAATGCTTTGAAAGCTTAAAAATTGTACTCAGATATGCAAACATTTATATCTGTGATTTCTGACAATTATAAGCTTGCGTATAACAATCAGCTGGAGAAGAGAGGCTCCCTTTGGATATGTGGATTGCCTCTAATATATACTCAAATGCCACATGTTCGCTTTTAATTTCGTTGTGTATATTGGAAATTGGAAAGACTACCTGCCATTTCATGAAAACGCTGTTGCATAAGAAAACAAACATACAATGCTGGAATAGATTAAAAAATAGAAAAGGTAAATTAAAGGGGAGTGATGGGGAGATGCTCCGTAGGTGTAAAGTCTCAGTCATGCAGGATGCGGGCTTCTGGAATCTGGTGCCAGCACACGTATGTAGCAGAGAATACTATTTTGTACACATGGAGACGGTCAGAAGGGTGAACCTTATGTGTCTGCCACAATTTTAAAACAAAGGAATTCACAATGTTTAACAGAAGAGAAAAAACACATAAAATGCAGAAAAAGCATTTTATGAGTTCAATGAAAACTCTTAGGAAACTATAAATAGAAATTTAATCTGAAAGAGGTTATTTACCCACAGTAAAGCAATAACAGATAATATTGGTCAAACATTCAAAGTTTTTCACCTGAAACTGCGAAGGAGAGAAGAAATGTTTATTATTTCACTTTAATTCAATATTGTATTCGGCATCCTGGCCACACAGTAAAGCCAAAAATAAAAATAATAGGTTGAACATGGAAAAAAGGACAGGGGAAGGCAGAAAGTTGGGAGTTGGACCTGAAGATTTCAAAGCAAGCCACACAACACAGTTTAGAAATTTCTATTTGCACAACAGAAGGTGGAACCTGAAGCTAAACCTAGAAAAAAAATCAGTGATTTATAAAAGAAACTGACAAACTACAAAGATGGTTTCTATCTTGCTAGGCTGTATCTTACTTGGCTATTAATTTGAAACACTGAATAAAATGACCACATCCCAGGTAATTTTCATTTTAATGTTTAAAACAGTTTACATTTTAAATATTGATTTCTCTATAAAAGGGGTCCCGGAGCCCCAATCCTGGTTGGTGGCTTGTTAGGCACCCGACTGCAAAGTTGAGAGGTGGGTGATGGAAACCGAAATTATACACACACACCCCCACCCCCCACCCCCACCCCGCCGTCCATGAAATCAGTCCCTGGTGCCAAAATGGTTGGGGACCACTGCTCTAGAACATGTTTTAGCATTTGAAGTAGAAATAACAAAAGTGTCTTAGTAAACAATAAACTGATCTTAACTATTTTATCCGTAGTCAATTAAGTTTACTCCACCTTTTCAAGCATTAAAATGTACACTTCAAAGAGAAGTAAACTTGGGAGCTTGCTTGGAGGTTCTACCGGGGAAGCACAGCTACTCCTAGGCCCCTTACTGAAGACCCCTCCTCCTTTAGGGACGGCTGTCCGATTTCACTGAGGGCACCGCTTCGGGAGACACGCTCACGGGAGCGGTGAAGGAGGAAGGAGACATCCGCCTAGCTAGCCAGGTCAGTCGAATCAACTCTGGCGGTCAAAGGGGCGATGGGTGTTACAACCAGATCGCCCTCACATCCTGAAAAGCCTTTCATTTTGGCGGGGGGAGGGGGGCAGGGCAGGCGAATGACCCGAATCCAAAACACGCCACTTGCAGCAAGCGCTGCAAACCTAAGACAGGCCACAGGGACGACGTCACAGCCCCTCAACGACTGCACCGTTCGATAGATCGCAATTTAAAGGACCTTAGTCACAAGTACTGTAGAATCCCAGGCTCTTCCATACACTCCTGGAAAAAAACAAATGCAAATAAATAAAGGCCAAAAAACTTCAGGTAACATGGTAACCCACACCCTTCGCCGGTCTGACTACACCGGCCACCTCAGTACTGCGGAAATGTGCCATCGATTTTGGCAGCCCAGGCCATGAGGCCTCCCACAACGTCCTTAACTGTGGAAGAGTCGAAGTCTGTCCATGACTGCAAGATCTTCACGGCTTTCTGGGAGTCGTTGCCCAGTTTGCAAATCACATAAATGGGGACAGACGCCCCTTCCAGTGCGCCCTGCTTCCCTTCCCGGATGGCTTCTCCCAAGACTTTCAGGCTCTCGGCATCCCTCCGTTCCAAATGTTTCAAAGGGATGTGCAGGGCGTGAGGCAGACGACAGATGTCCACTTCCACTTGAGGCCTGACGTCCAGCAACAGGTGGGGTGACCCAGAGTCCAGCAGTTGCTTATAGTCCATGACGGAAATCCGCTCCTCCGGGCTCAGCAACCGGATGGAGCGGCACTTATCCGTGGCCGAAGAGCCGCAGAAGCTTTCGTAGTCCTGCAGGTCGGTCACGGTGGGCCGCTCCCCGCAGGCGGCACAGTCGGGCCTGCGGCTCCGCAGCCGGATACAGCGGAAGTCGCCCCGGAGGGCGTCAAAGAGCAACAGGCGGCCGCTGTAGGAAGAGCCCAGGCCCGCGGCGATCTTCAGCACTTCCAGCGCCTGCAGGCAGCCCAGGACCCCAGTAACGGCGCCGAGCACCCCGCCATCCGCGCAGCTGGTCACCGTCTCCGGCGGGGGTGGCCGGGGGAACACGCAGCGATAGCAAGGCCCCCCGCCGTAGTGGTACACCGTGAGCTGGCCCTCGAAGCGCAGCGCGCTGGCGGACACGAGGGGCCGGCCGGCGAGCACACAGGCGTCGCTCACCAGGTAGCGGGTGGGCGCGTTGTCGGAGCAGTCGGCCACCACGTCGTAGCGGCGGACGAGGTCCAGCGCCGTGGCCCGCGTCAGCGCCTGGGCGTAGGGCACGCACTCCACCGCCGAATTGAGGCGGCGCAGGGCGGCGGCCGCCGAGAAGACCTTGCCCTGACCGGCCAGGGCCTCGCCGTGCAGCACCTGGCGGGCCAGGTTGCTCGCTTCGACCACGTCGTAGTCCACGAGGCCCAGGCGGCCGACGCCGGCCGCGGCCAGGTACTGCGCCAGCGGGCAGCCGAGCCCCCCGCAGCCCACGATGAGCACGGCCGCGGCCGCCAGGCGCAGCTGTCCCTGCACGCCGAGCTCCGGCAGCACGAGCTGCCGGCTGTAGCGCCGGATCTCCTCTCGGGACAGGGCGGCCCTGGGGGGCAGGGGCGACACCGGAGCCGAGCGCGCGGACTCCTGCCCCGCCGAAAGGGCCGCCGCCAGCCTCTGCTTCAGGGAACTCAGCTCCTCCTCCCGCCGCGCGACTTCGGCCTGCAGGGCGAGCACCTCCTCTGCGGCCGCCATGCTGCGCCTCTTTCCGGAAGTCGTCATGAAAGGCATTTCCGCTTCCGGCTTTTCTGCGTCGCGAGGCCGGAGTAAACCAAAACAAACACTTCTTGGAGCTTGAGCAAAGGAGATAAATAGATCTGCATTTCTTGCGCCACCCTCAGACTCAGCTTGAAAGAGTCACACGTTCTGACTATTTCCAAAGGAACCGCGAAGCGAACCTTAGGAGGACTAGAACTCGGCCACATAGACCACCCCCCCTCAGGACTTGGTCCGGTCCAACCCGTCGCCTTCCGCCCCGCGTGACGTCTTTCCGCTTCCGGCCTGTCGCGAAGTTCCGCCATGGCTGCCGAGGAAGCGAGTCGCACCTCTCCTAGGTCCCGGCGGGAGTCGAAGGCGCGTGCCTCGCCGCCAGACAAGTATTCGGTGCTTTTGCCCACGTACAACGAGCGCGAGAACCTGCCGTTCATCGTGTGGCTGCTGGTGAAGAGCTTCTCCGAGAGGTAGCGCGCCTGGCCGCCCTCCCCGAGGAGTGAGATGAGCTGGCTTTCCGGGCCTGGGTGTCGGCCGTTGGCGGCCGCGCGAGGCGGCCCTGCCCGGCCTCTCCTCGGCCCCACGGGAGACCCTGGGGAGGACGCCGCCCTGCGAGGAAAGCAGAGGCGGATACCTCTGCGCCGCTCTTCGTGTCTCGGATTCGTAGTCCCGCCCTCGGGCGTTCCGAAGCACCTCTTTATTGTACACCCCGGGGCAGTCCTCTGCCCGCCTTTTCTTCGAAGGGCTGGCCACCCTTTTTAATGCCTGCGGGTCCGAAAACCCGACTTCTCCCTCGTCTCGACGACCGGGCGCTGCGGCCGGAGCCGGGACTCCTGAGCGTGCCGGCTGTCTCCCGCCCCCGTGCCGAGGGCTTATGTAAGCGGGAGGTTTGGGCCCTGGGGTTAGGGAGCTGCTGCTGGGCTGGGCAGCCCTTCTGGAGAAGGCGGAAGGGGAGACTCGCAGGTGGACGTTTGGTGTGATTGTTTAAAAAAAAAACTGGGAGGTGTTGGTGTTGACTTTGAAAATGTTAAACTTTTTTTTCTATCTTCAGAAAATGCTGGTATCAGTACGAATTACCTTGTTTTGGGGGATCATATATAAATCTTTGATCTTTAAGTATCAGCACATACAAACTTCTCAAATTACAGTGCTTTGAAAATTAGGTAATATCATATATCTTTTATTTTTTCCAACCGGGTGCGCTCAATCGAGTACGAGTTATTTCCAGACTTTTTTTTGTTTTTCCTCTTTTGACTTTTACAAATGAGAACGGAGACTTTGTTCACGACGTATTTGTAGTAAGTGCTTCTTACACATTCTTTTACTAGTATATCGGAGATAAAATCTTCGCGGTTGAATTGCTGAGTCGACAGAGATGTGCTTAAGATTGGTAATTAATGGCAAACTGCTATAAAAAAAAACAATTGTACCAGCTTAGAATTATGCAGCGTTCATCAGAGGGGGCCTTTTTCCTCACAAACCAGCCAGCTTTATTAAACTTACACTGTGGAAAATGCTGATTAGTGAAAAGCACTGCTGTTTGATTATAATTATTTGAATCTAATAATTATCTTTACATTCATGGCTTTTCAAAGTTTTTATTCGTGGCTTTTAACTTTTTTTTAAGTTTTATTTTGATTTCTCAAGCTCTTTTCCAAGTTAGAGAAGTTGTCAGTAGCTGGTCTTGTTTTGGCTTGTTTTATGATTATACGATATTTTCTTTGCTCTGTTCTTTCATGTATTGCCGTTTATCGTCAGTGACTTCTGGGTGGAGAATGAAGTTTAGCAGGGAACAACTATTTTCTTTTCAGATGGCAGTCAAATTACTTGAAGTCCGCTCAGCTTGATCCTCAGGTGGTGGTGGTGCTTTGAAGTGTAGAAGGGATAATTTTGTTTGTGAATGACTCCATTTGTTTATGAAGTATCTCAGCTCCACAAATAGAGGCAACATCTTAGCTTGTTTTGACTTGTAAAGCGCATGCCCAGGTTTAGTGCCTTGTGGGGAACTGAAGTCATCTTTGCTGCTGAATAGATAGGCTGGGTTTTGCTTTCTTCCAAGTGTGCTGTTTTTGTTTGTTTTGGTTTTTTTAAGCCTTATAATAGTAAAGTGTGTTTTCTGGTGGTTTTCCTTGCATTTGTTTCTTCAAGCAGGGCTAGAGGAAACATAATGTTGTGTTGTGGGGGTTTATCTGTACCTCCTTCTCTTTCCCCATAAGGTTCCCAGTAAAGTTAACAAAAAGGATGTCTTGTTTAAAGGGGGTGGGGGAAGATGAGATGGTGAGCGCATGCACAGCCAAGTATTATGCTGACTTGTTTTTTGAATGCAAACTAGCACGTGAAGTTAATGAGAACAATAGAAAGACCTTAATTTAGAAGCCCTGACATCTTGTAGTTCTGTGCTTTTTATTTGATAGTGTGGGGTAATGGATACAATTATTTGAAATAGTGGTATCAAAGACTGTCACTGTCCTCAAGTAGGGTTTTTTTTAAGGGTGAAATAAAATCAGATTCCTGGTTATGTTACTTAAATCTATTGGGGATTAAGTTAAAAAGAATAATCGTCCAGAGCTACTCAACTGACTTGATACCTTTTAAATGTATTTTTGAAATAAAATTTCCCAAGTGGATAAGTAAAATTTGGTACGATATCCTATCATACATAAATATATGATCACAATAATTTTTTTTAATGAAAGGATATGTTTTATGTGAGAATTTTAACATCTCAGGACTGTATAGTAGCATTGTCCAGCAACCGGGCCCAACAGTAGGCAGGAATTGCTCTTGCTGGGCCCCGGACACCTGGCGGGCTTCCCTTGCTCAGCTGGTAAAGAATCTGCCTGCAGTGCGGGAGACCTGGGTTCGATCCCTGGGTTGGGAAGATCCCCTGGAGAAGGGAAAGGCTACTCACTCCGGTGTTCTGGCCTGGAGAATTCCATGGATTCTATAGTCCATGGGGTCACAAAGACTTGGACATGACCGAGCGACTTTCACTTTCACTTGCATAGTTTGGAAGTGACATGCTGAATATTTGACATTTATTTCAATTGATAATTGAAGTTTTCCTTGGTAATTAACATGGCAATAGATTTCCACTTATACTAGGGAGGAGTTAGTGACTTAAATTGTTTTTTCATTTGAGGCTACTGTCTTCAAGCAATACAAATTTTTTTTTTTTAATTTTAGTGGCTTCGACTATGAAATTATAATCATAGATGATGGAAGCCCAGATGGAACAAGGGACATTGCTGAACAGCTGGAGAAGATCTATGGGCCAGACAGGATTGTAAGTCATTCTTCTGTCTATCAGTCACGTTTACATGGGGGAAAGATGGTGAATGAACAGTGCACAAACTCCGTCTGTCTAGAAACTGAAGAGATAGAGAGCACTGTGTATGCCTGGGATTTAGATGCGTTTTCATTGTGCTTGAGGTTTTACATGCCTTTGGTATTTTGAGTCATTGGTGGATTTATAGCAGAACAATGGGCCTTTGGATGAACTGTTTATGTCTTACTATGCAAATCAGTTTCCTTGAAGGGCAGAATTAAAGCATGATAACTGAATTCAGGAGGAGCATTAGAACTGGGTACTTTCCTGCTGACTCAATGGTAAAGAATCCTGCCAGTGCAGGAAGACTTGGGTTTGATCCCTGCATGGGGAATATCCCCTGGAGAAGGAAATGGCAAGCCACTTCAGTATTCTTGTCTGGAAAATCCCATGGACAGAGGAGCCTCATGGGCTGCAGTCCGTGAGGTCTAAAGAGTTGAACACAACTCAGCGACTAAACAATTTTTAAAGCTAGGCTGCAGTTAGTAGCGTGTGCCTTGGTCTTTGTTGCTCTAGGTAGTCGCGCACTTTGAGTAGAGGATACTATCTGCAGCTGAAAGCTTGTAGCTCACGTGAAGCATGATTTTTCAAAGAACTAGGCAGTTTCGTTTTTATCTGTAGGACAGTCATGGAGATAGACTGACTTTGTGAGTCTTTAACTTCCTCACTGTGCCTTCATGTCTTTTGCTCTTCTACAGGAGTAACTTGGCCTTTTTTATTTTTGATCCCTGGTTTGGCTTTATCAATGCTGGAGCAGATTTTTTTAACTTACTTCAGCTAATTCTTGGGCCCAAAACAGTTAAATCCTGATTTAATTAGAAAATACATTTTAGACACGGAGTATTTTGTAATTTGCATAGACTAGAGTTTCTCCATCTTTGCACTACTGACTTTGCGACCTGAGGGGTCTTTGCTGTGAGGGACTGTCCTGTATGTAACACGGTGTTCAGCATCAGCCTTGGACTCTACCTACGAGATGCAGCAGCAGCCCCCCTCCCAAGTGCAGCAACCAGAAATACCCCTGGGCATCGTCAAATGTCCCTTTGCAGGCAAAATATCCCCTCATGCTAAAGAGAATCCATTGGCATAGGCATAAAGAAGTCTCTTGGAGAACCTTATTGATACTTGGATTTCAAGAAGTAGCCATTAAACATCATAAAAATAGACTTTGAGTCCACATATTCTTGATTAATCCCAATGGTGAAATAATTTCTATGCTGTCAGAGGAGATCTTAGTTAATGAAAAGAGTTTAAAGGAAATGTGTTACTTTTTTTTTTTTTTTTTGCTGTGGCAGCTCTTAGCTGTGGCATGCAGGTTCTAGTTCCCAGACCAAGGATTGAACCTGGGCCCCATGCATTGGAAGCTCAGAGTCCTAGCCACTAGACCCAGGAAGTCAGCGAAGTCCCAGGAAACGTGTTGTGCTTGCGCACAGTGTAGATCTGTCCTGTGCTGGAGCTTCCTGCGTCTCAGATTCGGTTCACAGAACTGTGACACCTCAGTCCTCTCTGAATATTTCCAGATGTACAAGCTTACAGAGGAGATTTTTTTAACAGTGGCTTTCGATAATCATTGATTCATATTTTTGGCCAACAGTTCCTCAGTTCTTTTATAAATTCTGGGCCAACTGCACTGATTCACATAATGCGTAGAATATTCTCATTATGTACTTCCATTTAACCTAGAAACAGCCTGACAGTGTTTTGAGTACTTTTAGATCCTCAACCTTGCAGTGTGATTGATTGTGCCTGCTGAATTGACCTCAAATTTTAAAACAACATGGTCTTCAAAGAATTCCACTTTCCTCATCAATCTAATAAAATTTAAAATGATGAGGGGAAAAAATAGCATTTACTGTCATGATTTCCATGTGGTACTAGGGATATTGCCTACTCATTATTTTGTCACTTTTAGGTCATTTAAGAAAATAAGTGTGTGTGTGTGTGTGTGTGCGCGCCAATAAGAAGCTATGCCAGAGATGGTGTTTGCTTGCTTTTTGTTTAGCTAGCCTTTTAAACTGGAAGGAATATTTCAGGAGGGAAAAAAAGATGGAGCTGTTTAATGTAAACCTTTGACAGTCTGAAAATTATAAATAATAAAATTATTCTTTGAAAAGTTTTTTTCTTAAGCTAAAATACAGGGTTATAGAAAATCTAAGATAAACTTTAAAGAATTTGAGTTTTCAGTGCAAATACCAGATGTGGTCAGTATTTTGACAGTAACCATCAAGCACAGAATCAGATAAAACCTGACACGTCATTTGATTTTGTTTAGTGAATTGTAATTATAGATTATTGACTGAATGTCTAGTTCTCCTCTATGTAAGAGCTCATCAGGTGGGAATGTATTTTATCTATCTTTGTTCCTCCTTTAGACCTACAGCAGCTTGCATGTAGTTAAAAAGTATAACCTGTTTGAATTAAATTGAAAATACTTTGTAGGTTTGCAGTCTGAGGCAGTCTTCGTACACACTGTGTACACCCCCCCAGTGCAGGGGGGTGGATAGGAAATGCTCAGTGGTGAGTCTTCATCCCCCTACCTCAGAAACTTGGTGTCAAACAATGGCATTCTACTTTTCCAGAAATTTAGAGAGAAAAGGAAAAAACTAAATAAGTCAGAGTTTATATGTGAACCAGAAGTGTAGAAAGACTGACTGACAAACAATAAGGAGAGAGAAAGACAATCTTTTAGGAATATAACCTGAAATCATGTGAGTGGACCAATGGAGAGTGAGATAAGGTCATCTAAGCATAAAATCAAGGTAAGTTGATGGAATATCAGCATTTAAAACAAAGCGGGATTGAGAAAACAAGTATGGTTATCAAATATTCCATATTTGATATGGAATAAGTATAAGTGAGTTAAATCCTCAGTTTTCTTAGGAAGGAATCAATAGATACTGCTTAAAATGATAAATCAAGTAATAGACAGGGGGGAAAAAAGTACATGGTTTTTGGTGGTTAGCACCAGGGGGCAGGGTGGAGTTTAAGAGTTTGTCTGTGGGGGATTTGCATGTTACTTTTCCTTAAAAGCTGTTAAATTACTTAATTTGTTACTAAATGCATTTTTTTATTTTGGAAAAAAATGTTAGGCATATTCTGCTTTAAATACAGCTGTGTTTCTATTAAAATGAGTGAGCACTTATTTAAAAAGAGTTTTTATTAGATTTTCAGTTATTTGTGTTAAAATGCCATTTCTTATCCTTACAGCTTTTAAGGCCACGGGAGAAAAAGCTGGGACTAGGTAAGCAGAACCTCTCTCCCCCACCCCGCCCCAATACCTGCTCCTTACCTTGGTAACCTCTCTCCCCCACCCCGCCCCAATACCTGCTCCTTACCTTGGTAACCTCTCACCCCCACCCCCCCACCCCCAGTACCTGCTCCTTGCCTCGATAAGGTTTCCCACGTGTAGTTTCCCAGTTTGGAACAGGGCCAAAATACAGTGACTGCCTGTGATGGTGTTTAATGATATTAATGAATGACATTTAGTTGGTTTAACTTGAATTGCCTGTATCAACCAAGGCCCACTTAGAAAAACAAACTATTGTGAGTCTTTCAATATAAGGAATTTAATATAGAGAATCTGGTTACACTGGGGAAGGAATTGCTGAGAACCCAAATGGAAGAGTGAGGCTCCTCGGAGGTTAGTAGCTGCTGGAGGTCACTGCTACTCCCCCGGGTCTGGAGCAGCGATGGAGGAGCTGGTGTTTTTAGAGCCGGGGACCCGGGCTGCGTGCCTGGAGGAGCTACAACGGTAGAGTCTGGGATACCTGGTGGAAGCGGGAGCCATAGAGGGAATCTGGTCCACGCTGAGAGGCAGAGTAAGCAGGAGGACTCTGGGACTTTTCCCCTTTTGCTTGAAATGTCCCTTCTTCCTGTATTTCCCAAAGCTGTTTGGAAATCAGTCAACAAGAGAACAAATATAGTATCCTGCGATATATTTAGAGCAGAGAAGGGATCTAAGGGCAAACATTTGGACCAGCACACTGCCTTAGTTGTAAGTCCTTGAACATTTCTTTAAGTTAAACGTTTTTAAAGGTTTTTTTTTTTTTTAAAGAAAGCTGTTCTGGCTTTACAATGTAAGAGGTTATGGAAAATCTCAAATGAGCTCAGTCTCATTCTGAGATAAAAATCTTGAATGCCTTTTATCTCTATTGTCGGTCACAGTTGTTTTATGCTGAAAAGTGTTATTACTGAAAAATTGGGGGATCGTGGAGGAAACATGGTCTGCTAAGAAATTGAGTATCTGCTGTTCTGAAGATCCTTGATTTCATGACATGATCAAATGTTCAGAATATCTGAATCCAGAAGGTTCTTCAGGATTGAAGTAATCTTGAAACTGCCCTGAAAGCCACCAAGAATTATTAACCAGTCAGTGGCAATCCAGAAACCTATAGATGGTCACTTCTTAACAGAAGTCAGAAGAGTGAAGCCTTGCTAATAATATACTATGTTGGACTGGGGCTAGAGAACGCAGGAAATCCCGTCTCCTGTTCCTGACTGGTTACCCTTACCTGCCAAGTCCCTGAGGAACTTTTAGGCGTGAACATGGCTAAGTAATTGCTAGTTGCACCTTTGGACCGAGATACAGGGCTCTTGTGTGCCAGGCTTACCGTGGGGAAGACACTCCCTGGGTGGCTTTTCTGGGGCAGCAGTGCTGGGAAGAGCAGAGGCAGAGATTCAGGTTAGGTGGGGGTTCAGGCGTCACACGGGGTTTCCCGGGACTCAGGTGAGGTTAGGGTTCAGTGTCAGCTTCAGAGGACTAGCGGGTGCTTTTCAGAGATGCTTAGCAGTTTCTTCCCTGTTTAGATGGAGACCTCAGCACTTCTGGTGACTTCCTTTAATGGATATAGATGTTTTCATTTTTAGGAACTGCATATGTTCATGGGATACAGCATGCCACAGGCAACTACATAATCATTATGGATGCTGATCTCTCACATCACGTGAGTTGCATGTTTCTTTATTAGCTGTTTATTATAGTCTTAGCCTATTTTACTGACCTACTGTTCATTCTTAATTTCAGCCAAAATTTATTCCTGAATTCATTAGGTAGGTATTTCTAATATTTGAAAGAATTATGGTTCCAGTCATTTATCTTATATTGATTTTTGACTTTAGTTCATTTTTCATTCATTAAAATGCTCATGCTATTTTAAGTTTGCTATGAAAAATAAAACCAATGTATAGATTTGAGGCATGTGAATATAGTTACATGACTAAATGAATTATTTTAGGGGCCCTGACAGGACTAACCGAAAAATAATCCCTTTATTACCTACTTCTATAAACTATAGTTAATTTCTATAAATGTTATAGAAAAAGATGAAAAACACCTTCCCTGTTAAATGGAATTAAACCCTGCATCAAAAGGGTAAAACCCTGTCAACAGATGGGGTTTATTTTAGGAATGAATGCCAAAATCAGGAATCTGTCAAGATAATTCGTTTATCACTTTAACAAAGAAGGCGGTCTGATGAAGTCTATACATGCTGAAGGGTATGTCGTAAAATTCACTATCCATTTCTTCTTAAAATTTTAGTGTAGAGATAGAAGGAAACCACTTAAACATATTGAAGACAACCTAGTCCTAAGTCAGAAGTGTCTACTTTTTTATTTTTTGCTGCACCGCACAGCTTGGCAACCCATTCCAAAATTCTTGCCTGGAGCATCCCATGGACAGAGGAGCCTGGCAGGCTACAGTCCATGGGGTCTCAAGAGTCGGACACGACTTAGTAACTAAACCACCTCGACTTGTGGGATCTTAGTTCCCTGACCACGGATTGCACCTGGGCCCTCAGCAGTGAAAGCAGGAATCGTAATCACCAGTGGATTTCCCCATAAAATTCTTACCAAATGGTGAAACGTTGAATTAATTTTCAGTAAACTCATCAGTGACGGTCGGTGTACCAGGTATCATTAAACATAGAAATTTTAAGGATGTTGTAGCGTAAGAATTTAGCATATATCTGTAAAGGGTACAAAATTATATTTATTTACAGGTAATGTAAAAACATTTTTAGAAAATCCAAGAGACCATGACACCTTTCAGAAAACGAACTTGGAAGCTGTTCTGAACGTAAACTAAATAGAAAACCAGAGTCAGGTCACGTCACTCACTTGCTCAGAACACTCCCAGGAGTCCCTGTGAGCACGCGGAAGATCCACAGTCTTCACCTGCCACTCAAACTGCTCTGTGAGGCGGCCCCCGCCATGCAGTCTGAACTCGTCCTCTGCCTCTCCCCTGTCACCTCAAAAATACCTTCTCTGCTTAGATCACCAGTACCCAGAAACTCCTTTGACCTGATAAGGCAGTGGAACCAGTGGACTAGGAAATGGGGGAAAGATGCAGAGAGGCCATATGTAGAAGAAATCCAAATGGCTAATAAACCTAAGAGAAGATACTCAGCCAGGGGTGTGGTCAGGGAAATGCAATTAAAATAACATGTGTTACTATTTACTACCCATTAGTTTTTCAAAATTAAAAACCTACAAAGCAGTGCATCCAGCACTAATAAGGTGGTAGAAAATGGACGCAAGTGTTGCCAGGAGAGGTATGAGCTCCTGCAGCCTTTTCAGAAAGTGATTTCCCATGATATCTGTTAGAATTAAAAATACTTAGGAGCTTTGGTCTAGCAATTTTATTGAAAGCTCAGCAGCTTTTTAAAATTGACAGCTAACATTTTCTCTACAGGAAGCAAAAAGAGGGTAATTTTGACATTGTCTCCGGAACTCGCTACAAAGGAAATGGCGGTGTATATGGCTGGGATTTGAAAAGAAAAATAATCAGGTATATACATATAGAATATGTGCTTATGATTTCTCTTTTAGTGTAGCTGTTAGAAATATGTTTTTAACAGGGATTTGGATTAAATTATCATGTGAGGTTTGTGAAACCAGATTGTGATTTCCAAAAAAATATTCCCAGGTAGCCTTCTTACCTACAATTTTTCCTATATTAGAGTATTTTATTTTGGATGCTTTTCACTTGGGGAAAATCTGCATAAACCTTTGAACCTTTTCATAGAAATGATCTAATTCAGCAGAATTTATTTTGTGTGAACCTTCAGCTCTAAGTGAATCATCTATTTTTGGACTAAATATATAACTTTTCAGTATTTATTTTCTAAGAATTTAAGATACATCATGATTTCAGCTTTTACTAAGAAGCAAAGTGGTAAAGCTTTGGAGGCAGACCTGGGTTGAAATCTTGATTCTGTCATTTAAGTTACCTGTGTCCCCTTGCATATCTGGCCTTTTCTAAGCTTTATTTTCTTCTTGATAAAATGGAAGTAATACAAGCTGTTTCAGTTTTATTATTTCTCTGGATTCTTTGGTTTGGCCGCCGGTTCCTCTGCTGACTTCGCCTGGCTCGTTTGTGCAGTTCCCTTCAGCCTGAGGGTCGGCTGTGCTGGCAGCTCCGAGATGGCCTCACTGATTCTGGCGTGCGGTGCTGGTTGTTGACTGGGCCCGCCTCAGTTCTCCTGCGTGTAGCCCGTCACCTGGCGGGCTGGGCCCGCTGCTTTGCGTGGCCTCCGAAGGGCGCCGCCCAGAAGTGCTACAGCTGCGGGCACGGTTGAGTCCTAGGCTCCGGGGCTAACACCGCTTTGATTTCCGGTCAAAGCGAGCACATCATCAAGGGATGGGGACATAGAATCTCCCTCTGGATGGGAAGACCCACAAAGAATTTTTGACGACATTTAGTCTGTGTCACCTAGGTTGTTGAAGAGAGAGGTTTCTATATCTAAAAGATCTACCTAGCTTACTGCTTTTTGTGTAACAATATAACTTTATATAAATTCTTACTAATAGTACTTTTTATCACTCACTTCATTCCTATCAAAGGTTCTGTTAGGTTCAGTTTTGCCTCTTAACTGTGAAACTTAAAACATGTAAAAGCCTCAATCTTCAGTGAAATGAAGGGGTTAGATAAATGAGCGGTTTTCATTCCTTCTCAGTATTGGAATCATGTAGGAAGAAATTATACATATCTGCTCCCTGTTCATCCTCCCTTCCTTTCTTGTGCGTGCACATATTGGAGACCATCTGAATGGATCTCCAGAGATGGTGTGGTTCCCAGATGATTCTGTTGTGCAGCTATGATTGAGACCAACAAGTCAGTGATCTCTCAGGCCTCTCTGAATTTGGTCATTAAAACTATTGTTTAAAACCAGGGAGTCCCAATGAGAGACAGTTTGCAACTTTTGGTTGGATCATTTAGTTGTATTGAGTTGTATCTGTCATGACTTCTTAATGTCTGCACTGACTTTATAGTAAAAATTGCCGAAAAAGATTATGTATCACTTGCTCAAGGTCTCATTTTCATGGTCCAGAACCGGAATGTGAACCCAGTCCTGTGGCTCTGTATGCATTTTGGTTGTTGTTCAGTCTCTCAGTCATGTCCAACTCTTTGGGACCCCATGGACTGCAGCACTTTGGTTAAAGACCCCAATTTTAAAATGCATTACCCTGAATAGATGTATAAACATATACATACACATGCACATGAATACATATACTCCACATTCCTTGGGTCAGACTCAGTTTGTGGGATAAGCTATGTCTTCGAATTTTCTTGTAACAATCAGAAGCAAATTGGAGGGAGGTGGGGGAGTATGTTTTGTTAGCCGTTATCCCAACTATATCCCTAGCTGTGTATTTTATATGAAATAGGCTCTCCTGAGGAGTGCCTTGATGGTTCCCCTGGCCTTGGAGAGAAACGTTTTTCTGTGCTGCTTCTCTGCCACCTTTCCTCCCTCCAGAACAGCTGGTTTTCTGAATCTGAGCACGCTGAAACAGCTGCAGTTTTAGTACATTTTTCCAAGTGTACTTTACATCTTTTTGAGATGTTAATAATAGCTAATAACAATAATAGTAATAGCTTATAATTGATTGATACTTAGTTGTGCTTGAAGCACAGACCCTGAAGTCATTGTTATGGGCTGAATGTTTCTGAATTCATGTATGCCTTACCCTGACGGTGTTGGTGTTTGGAAATGGGGCTTGGGAGAGGTCATTAGGTTTAGATGAGGTCCTGAATGTGGGCACTGTTGGTGGAATTAGTGCCCTTTCGAAGAGAAACCGGGAAAGCTTGGCCTTTCCCTACCCGCACCCTGAGCTCCTACACCCTCCATGTGAGCACGCACCAAGAAGGCACCATTTGGAGGCTCAGAACAGGATCCTCACCAGGAACCACGGTTATAGCACCTTCATCTTGGACTTTTCAGCCTCCAGAACTGTGAGAATTGAGTATCCATTGTTTAAGTCACCCAGTCTGTAGTAGTTTGTTACAGAAGTCCAAGCAGAGTGGAACGAACCTGTGGTCAGTTTGCAGAGATAGCCAAAAACCAAAACCCTTTCCCAACCTTCACCCTTTAAAAAAACATACCGTTTTAATGCAAACTGAGGTTGGAAACGGCCCTCCCTTGGTGATTTAAATCTGAAAAAGCAGCTTGAAGTCCCTGATAGATCACTTCTTTGTCTTGTCAGATGTTTGTAATTCTGAGTTATGACTATTGGCAAATATGTGAGTGGGGTTAAAAATCTATTATTATTCTTAACTAAGGTTTGGAAAATGATTGTTTTATAGGTTATCTCCACATGTCACATTCAAAGAATAAAAAAATACCTTTTTTCTGAAAAACTGAGAACTATCAGATCTCCTTTCACTGACAAATCCTTTCTTTGTTCCATAGTTAACATTTTTGTTGCATTTATGAAATTAGTATAGCATTTTTAGCAGCTCTGCATTTGGCTGTATTTCTTTCGTGTAGAAATTGTATTTTATAAAGAAAATCTTTTCTTTGACAGCCGTGTGGCCAATTTTATAACTCAGATTTTGCTGCGACCAGGAGCATCTGATTTAACAGGAAGTTTCAGGTACAGTGAAAACTTGTAACTATTTTCTATTATTTCCAATTTCTTGCCTAAATCTCTTGCTTTATAATGACCTATTTTTAAAGAAACCCTTTTCATTTCTACCTCATTTTTGTTCTGGAACACTAAAAAAGGCAGATTGAAGTTGCTTAGAGGTGCTAATGAAGCCTAAGCATCTTCTTAAGGGAAAATACTGTACTTTTTAAAGAGCATGAAAGACAAGTTGGTATACTTAAAGTTTAATATTACCACTCAGCCCGTGCTGCTGCTGCTAAGTTGCTTCAGTCATGTCCGACTCAGTGCGACCCTGTAGACGGCAGCCCACCAGGCTCCTCTGTCCCTGGGATTCTCCAGGCAAGAATACTTGAGTGGGTTGCCATTCCCTTCTCCAACGCATGCTAAGTCTCTTCAGTGTCCGACTCTGTGTGATGCTGTGGGCCATAGCCCACTAGACTTCTCTGTCCACGGGATTCTCTAGGCAAGAACACTGGAGTGGGTTGCCATTTCCTTCTCCACCTCAGCCCCTAAGGTGACCACTAGCTGCTCATTCAGAATGTAGCTTCTTGTCTAGGTGGCACAAAGCCTCCTGCTAGGTCCTTGGGATTTTTTTATTTTTGCTTGTTTCTTGGTGTGTGTATAATTTTAGATTTGATACAGTAGGTTACTTTGTATGACCATGCCAAATGACTGCCACATTTTTTTTAATCTCTGAACTAAAACGTGTCTTCATCTACTTTAAGGTCTAGACTCCATGCATTAGTTAATACATTATGTTACCTGGTATATGCTTCCATCCATTAAATAATGTTGATTCTTTTGACCTTTGGTAGAACACATGCTAAGTCGTTTCAGTCGTGTCTGACTCTTGGAGCCCGCCAGGCTCCTCTGTCCACGGGATTCTCTAGGCAAGAAAACTGGAGTGGGTTGCCATGCCCGCTTCCAGGGATCTTCCCAACCCAGGGATCGAACCTGCGTCTCCTACATCTCCTGCTATGGGAAGGCGGTTCTTACCCATTAGCGCTGCCCGGGAAGCCCTTGCTAGAACACACCCGCTGTGGAAGCTAAAGAGCACTTCGGATGCCGCTGCAAGTGTGGGGTAGCAGTTAGAGACAGTAAGAGAGGCCGAAGTGCAGAGAGGAGCCGTCGCAAATTAGAGATCAGGTCAGGAAGATGAAACCTCTCTAGAATTAAAATGTAAGTTCTGAAACCACAATTTGGTGTGTGAAAGGATAGGCACGGGCCCATACGTACATCCTTCAGTTCCACACTTTGAGGCAAATGAATATATGAAGCCCGCATGTGTTGAGATGATTTTGAATGAAGACCCAGGGTAGCTTCATTGGTTATGGAGATGGGGACTTTGCTTTGGGGCCTAGTTCCCCTAGTTACTTCATCACCTAGCTGCTTCTCTCATAGCTTTCTCAAAAACTTCAAGAAAAAAGGTAGAAATTTCTGCCTTTGTATATATACTGAGGCTCAGGGGGAATTGTTTTTTAACCTCAGTGACTCTGAAAACAGAGCTCCCAAAGAACAAGATTGAGTTCACCCATAGGACTTGCTAGCTCTGTCTTTGTAAACCTGATGAGCTTTGAGCTTTGCCTTTGGCCTGCAGTCCATCTAAAGTTAGGATGTACATTCACCCATTTTAATTGTCTGACTGTGACCTCAGTTACTTATAGCTGATTCCCACCAATATTGCCTCAGTCTTGTGATTCCTACTTCCTGTCTTTAACTTAACCAGGCTCAACCTAGAGGGACTCAGTTTATTCCATGAATTTATTTAGATCTCAGGAAATAGAAACTTTATAGACACTTATGAGGAAACACCTGATACTTCTTTCTTGTTATGGAGTTTATATTGTACTTCTTCATCTATCAACTCTGTTGTCCCAGTATTTGAAACCGTTTCTTCTTTTTCAACTTTAAAAGTAAATTTTAAGAAAAATTTTGAAACTGCAATGGGTGGTTTTGCTCCACATTGATTCCCTTTACCATATTGTAATAATTTCTAATAGTGTGATAGGAAGATAACTCTTTAAAAGATACTAAGGATTCATTTTCACAATTGCCCTAAATTACTTACCAAATATTTTTATGGCCTTTCCAGTTCAGGACAAAAGTATCACAATCATCAACTGTGAGGACTTTTCTGTACACAAGTGGCCAGTGAAAGTTAAGTTTTTATAAATACCAGGGAAGTTTTGGAAAGGTCAGGATACATGTAGGCATGTATATTTATCCAGGTGTTCTCATATGCATTTTAATTTTTTATAGGTTATACAGAAAAGAAGTTTTACAGAAATTAATAGGAAAATGTATTTCTAAAGGCTACGTCTTCCAGATGGAGATGATTGTTCGAGCAAGACAGCTGAATTATACTATTGGCGAGGTATGTAAATAGCGTCAGTTCCTCATAAAGAAACAATAAGGTTTAGACTTTTTATAATAGGTTAATTTTCATAAGCTACTAAATAAATGTGGAAGGTTTCCAGGTGTCCATGCAAAAGAGTGAAAATTCACATTCTTTTAAAATTAATATATTTGATGTACCAAGATCTAAAGCTTAACAGAAGGCAATATTCCCTTTCAAATAAATGAAAGTGACCGATATATTCATCCTTGCCTTTTCTTCTGACCACTTAGCATTATGGGGTGAGTCTGTTTTCTGCTTTTCCCCTTGTTTCGGCCATCAGCCACCCTACTTAAGTTAAAAATGAAGGGTGAGGGGCTTCGCTGGTGGTCCAGTGGCTAAGACTCCCCATTTCCACTGTAGGGTGCACAAGTTTGATCCCCCATGTGGGTACTAAGATCCCACATGCCAGGTGGCCAAAATTAATTAATTTTTTTTAAAAAATACATGGTGACTCCCTTTTGCCCATGGTCTATGGGTAAATGAAAAGGGCAGGAATTGGAGAAGCAGTTTGCAAGAAAATAACTAGGAATGCTACTGCTCTTGTGGAAGTTGTTGAGATTTTTAGCTTAGTGCTAAAATATCGACAGCTAAACTTGATGATGGAGAAGGGGATGGCAATCCCTTCCAGTACTCTTGCCTGGGAAATCCCATGGACAGAGGAGCGAGCGGGCTAGAGTCCATGGGGCCGCAAAGAGTCGGACATGACTGAGCAGCTAACACTCAACTTGATGGACTCCTGGGAAAAATTCAGGCCATTTTACTTTTGGAGGGTAATTTTTCCTTGAAGCTTGAGTAAACCAACCTAATGTTCGGGATCATTGCCTTTCAAAACAGTAGGTTTGGTTCATATGACCTATTTAAAGATAATAAAATGCATGTTTAATTCTGAAGACTTGGAGGTTTGGAGGTGCAGGTAGTTACTCTAAGAATCCCATAATTAACCTTGAAGGACTTGCTGGCAGAGGAACAGTCCTGTTTCTGTTGTATGAGTAATTGTTGTACGCCTGCTGTACATCTTTTCTCATATTTTTGAAGGCTCACTTAACATATATTTTTTTAACTAGGTTCCAATATCATTTGTGGATCGTGTTTATGGTGAATCCAAGTTTGGAGGAAATGAAATAGTATCTTTCTTGAAAGGATTACTGACTCTTTTTGTTACTACATAAAAGAAAGTTATTCATTTATACTAAATCATGTTCAATTTAAACCCGGGAAAAGGCTGGTTGCTGATTTTTATAAAATGTACTCTTAGAACATAAATCATAAGGTAAGGCAAGTCTATTTTCTGGAGAAACTCCATTTTATATGTCAAATTAAATTAGAAAAATGAACAGTGTTCTCAATTTTCGTTTATATTTTGCTGTATTAAGACCTATAAATAAAGGTATATGGAATTTCTGCATAAAAATACTTCCGCTTTCATTAAAGTATACAAATGCAGGATTTCTTACCTGGGGAAAATTTTGAAAAAGACTGGATTCATACTAATATATGTCAGAACTAAGATGAGTGCTAATTATATTCGTGAAATATATGTATGGCTGTTTCTGTATGAACTGAAAAATACACACCTCTGCTTGCTCTTTTAAAGTGTACCCCAGATTTCTTAAACCAGATAACACGTTTAGAGCACAATTTAAATTGGGGTCTTTGCAGCTGTTGGCTCCATAAAGCATTTCACCTGTCAGAGCAAGTTGTTTAAAATACATATTGTGAATTGGAAGCAACAACATTTTATTGCATAATTGTTTTTTTCTCTTCTGGGCAATAACCTCTTTCAGTAAAGAAAAACATTGATGACATTAAGGCATAAATCTAGCTGCTGTAGTAATTTTTATTTTTTGGCCAGGCCATGAGGCCTGTGGGATCCTACTTCCCCAACTAGGGCTTGAACTGGAGTCCCTGGCAGTGAAAAACCCCATGTCCTAACCACTGGACCACCAGGGAATTCCCACCTGTAGTAATTTTTAAACAACTGTTTTATCCCTCAAAATACTTTGTTTCCATGTTACTTTGGGACCCTTAACAAAGCATACATCTTTAGTAATATGAGTAAATCCCCCAGTCTTCTGTTGAGGAAACTGTTCTGCAAGTTAAAAGGTTGTTCAGTAAAGCCAGCGCAGATACTGTTTACGCATTTTTAAGTAGGTATTGCAAATGAGATCAATTTCCAATTATAACATAGCTTTTAGATCATGTAGTATTTTTTAAAATTTTGAGTGAGACATACTTTGAGCAAATAAGCTTAAAATCAAGTTGACTTTAGAAGTAAAAGGAAGAGGTGTCTCTAAATGAAATATACATATTTAGTGGACAGTATTTCTATCACTACATTTTCCTAGTTTAATTTGGCTGCTAAAGCAATTTAAAATCTGGTTTTTCCATTTTCATTAACAGATCTTACCAGAAATGAATACCAGAGTATACAACCTTTGATGTCATTTTGAACATTACCTATTCCCGTAGTTGAATTCATAGGATATGTTCTAATAAGGGCCAGTACTATTCTGCTTTCCTTTTGTGCAGGGCTGAGTAGCTGGCCCAGCATAGACCCCTCTCCTTGGGGAAATGACTCCTCTTATCACTGATAACAACTAGAAAATTTATCATCACTGATGTAAATTTAGTTTTAAGCTAACATAATAGAAATAATTTTTTGCATGTTTCCTTTTTCATCTAAACCCAAAGTTAAATCTTTATTGTCAGCTATGTGGAGCAGACATTAAATAACCACTTCAGAGAACTCACTACTGAAGTATTGCCTGATTCTCAGGCGTCACTGGAGTAGGTTAGGTACCTTTTGCCTTTTTTAGTCTTTTGATTCTTATTTGTATGATCATTACAACAGTATTGCTGTTGGAATTTACAATAAAGTATTTGGGCAGTGAAAACTTTCACCATTTGGAAGTTATTAGAAAAGAATCTGGACTATTTAGATGCATTTTTGTAGTAAGTCTGGTGACTTAAACACTGTAAAATCTTTTTAAACATTTACATGTGAATCCAGCATCCCTTTTTCCTTCGTAAGTGGGGCCAAGGATGAAATCCAGATGTTCTCCCTTTGTATTGGTATTATCTCTGTATGAATCTAAGTATGGCATCTAAAAAAACTAAAAATTATTTCATATTAGTTGTTAGTGTCTTCTGCAACATGTAATTAGATTCTTCATCTTTGTCTAAAATCAAAATGTTTTCAGTGCCCCCCCCCTTCTTTTTACAACTTTTTCCAGCTATTGTTTTCCCTTGAGGTACTGACTTGGCTTTTAAAGATATATTTTATCACAATTCCAGAAATTAATGGAATATTGAGTCGGATGAAACAGCTTGTTAAACCTGCTGATTAGACAGTAAGCTCTATGTAACCATAATTTGTACTATTTTCAATTAAGTCAGCTTCTTTGGGGATATTCCCTATTGTTTGAAACAACTTGAAATTTAGAGAAACAGCAACGCAAGTGTAAGATGTACAGAGCACATCTTAGCGGGTTTGGTTAATTCTTCACAGTAGACGTTGTTCAGTATGTTGAGCCAGGGATAGACGCTCATAGGCTCTCCGCTGTGAAAGATGGGCTCGAGAACGGTAGGTGGGGTGCTGGCCGGGGTTGGCCTGACCTCAAAGGCCTCCCTCACGTCCCGTGCTGTCCAGACGGGCAGCACTCGCAGGGGCCGTCTCTGGGACTAGTCCGGGGGTCTGGGGGAGGCCTACCGGCAGCATCACTTCTCATCCTTGGGCTCACTAGGCCAGTGGCCCCAAAAACCTAGGGACCCCATTTGTCTTCAGGCCAAAGAGAAGAGCCCGTCCCTGACTTGAATGCCCTGTCCCTGGGCAGCGGCCGGCCTCGGAGCGCAGGCCTGTCCCCGAGTGGCGCGGCCCACGGCACGGGGCCAGGCACCGCGAGCTCGAGGCCCGCCCGCCGCCTCCGAGCGGGGAGCCCGGGCAGGCGGCCGCGGCGCGGGCTCCCCGGCACGTGGCCCGCCCGCCGGATGGAGTCCGGCCCCGCGGCGCGCGCAGGGATCCCCGGCGCGGCCGCCCGACTAGTGCGCGGCGTGCTGCGGCCGCGGCTGGCGCCTCCGCCGCCGGCGCCGGGGCCGGGGGCCGGGGGACGGCCCGCCGCGCACGGCCCGGGCACTGCGGCCATTATCCGCGGCGCCCCCTAGCGGGCGGCGGCGAAGCCGCCCGGCTCTCGCGAGAGCTGCCCCTCGGTGGGGATTATATAATTTTCCTTAAGCGGGAATGGGAGTGCGGATGCCACCCTCCCTCGGAAAAAGTTACGTGCAGGCACATATGCAAGTGAGGGGTGTCTTTGGGGGCGCGGGCGGAGGGGGCAGGGGCCCCCACTGCCCCCCACTTGGCCGGACAATGAGTCCTCTTATGCTAATGAGGCGTTACGTCACTTCCGCTCTTTCTCGGCCGCCATTTTGGCTAGGGCAGGTTCGGGAGCCGCTCCGAGGCGCCTGTATTGTCTGCGCGGGGAGACGCGGCACCGGCCCCCGCCCCCGCCGCCGCCGCCGCCGCCCGGTGCCCGCCGCCGGGGCCCAGGCGCGAGCCGGCCGCCGCCATCTTGGCCCCGCCCCCGCCCGCGGCCGCGCCGGGCTCGGCGTCCCCGCAGACACAGCTCCCTCTCCCGGCCCCGCGCCGGGGCAGAGCCGCGCGGCCGC
>ML662452.1:4420942-4472462 GCA_007570785.1 Antilocapra americana
AAGGTAAGCCCGGCGGCCGCCGCGCGCGGCCCCGGCCCCGGCCCCGGCTCCCGCTCGCCGGCCGCGGGCGCATTGTTGTCGGGGCCGCACGCGCTCGCGCTGCGCACTCCGGGGCCGGCGGAGCGCCCGGCCCGGCGCGGACCGCTACCCGGGCGCTGCCCCGGGGCCCGGGCGCCGCCTCCTGCAGCCCGACCCCGCTTCCCCGCCCCGCGAGCCCGCGGAGGCCGGCAGCCGCCCCGGCCGCCGGAGCTTCTGCCGCTAGTGGCATCTCCCTCCACCCCGCCCCCGGCGAGAGCCGAGCTGCTCCCATCCTTGGAGCCAATCCCTCTCGCCCGCCCCCGCCCCAAACGAGCCCCCCACGCGCGCCCCCAGTTCCTGGGACGAGCCTTCGGCCGGGTCTCCCCACCTTTAGCTGGGGGGGGTGCAGGTTGGGGGGGCGGGGAGCATGCAGGGCACGAAGTGAAAGTGTTTGCCTCCCCTGTTCAGTCCTTCCTCCCCAACATGCCAGCTCCCTTCTATCCTGACCACGGAGTCCTCCACCACCCCCTTTTCTCAATCGCAGCTGCCTGGTCAGCACGACCTCTTGCGAGTATTCTGAGCCCCAACTTTGCAATAAGGTGGTAAAAAATGGAGATCCAGAAAGCTGTGAGTTTGGTTTGGGTTTTTTTGGTTTTTTTAGTGCAATGAATGGGGAGTAGTTCTTTGAGCACCCATTTATTCACATCTTTTTCTCTGGACTGCCTCCCTGCCCTCCCCTCCCCCCCCAAATCTGGATGCCTGTCTGCTGGAAAAGGCGCGATTACCTCTCTTCCTCTTCTGCCCAAGTCCAGGAGCTAAGACCTAACATTCTTTTCAGCCACACGTATACCACACTGAGTCTTCTTGATGATCTTGCATTCCCCCTTTCCTCTGGACAGTTGTTGCCATAACCCCATTTCTCAGACAAAGGCTTAGGGAAAAAGAACCAAACTGTTTCCTGCGTTTGCCATTTTAATGCTGTCCATCCCCACAGACCCAAGCCCTTTCCCTGATGCTTCTTGTGCCAGTGTCTTGAACCTTCAAAACGAAAGGGAAAAAAACATCTCCTGGGTAGCTTGATAGAGTTTCTTTATGAATCTGCATTGTTGCTTCTGGTTTATGGCCATGAAGAAAATACCAGCCCCCACCCAAAATGCACCGCAGCCAAGTCGGCTAAAGGCGATGAGTGTTGGAGTCAGTAGGGGGCGCATTCCCTGCACTGGGTAAGGCTGCAGAGGGGGGAAGGGCCCCAGAGCTAGAACAGGATGTGCTTCACAGCGCCTTCTACAGACCATGGGAAAATGGACCCAGCAAGACACTCTGACACTCTTAGTTGGTGAGCTGACAGCAACATGGTGAAGGATCAAGTGAGTCAAGAGCAGTGATTTTGTTTCTTTTAAAGAATCCACCCTGCACGTTAGAAGTTTTCTCTTGACTTTTTCAGAGTGTTGACCCTTAGACAATCCACATTTGTTCTTGAGGAATCACCTTGGCACATCCTTGGTACACAGATTTCCCCTTCTCTGGAATTCTTCCGCCTTAAGCTTTGAATGTGTCACCATATCTTTCCAAGGTCAGATGGTAAAGGGAAAAGTTCAAAACCTGAGAGTAACAGGTTTGGGGGAGGATTGTTGATTCATTCCTTCTTCATGGCCCCATGTCTTTTCCGCTCTTTGAGAGTTCAGAATCCTTGAGGGATGTTGGATTTTAGTGGGGGAGTACTTTTCATAAGCATGTAGATGGGTGTCATGATTTGCAAAGCCTTGTTGGTAAACATCAAGCCCATATTGAGTTCTCCACTGCTCAACTCAACCAAGTTGATTGTAGAATTGTCCTTCTTTCCAACCTTGGACTTGAAATTGCCATTCGCTATCCCAGTAGCCAACCGCCTTTGCAAAAGTGTTGACGCCAGTCTTCTGTGAGCACCCACCTTCTTAGGGTGTGTTGATTTCTGTAGATTTTACTCCTCTTGTTATTTCCATAGGTGTGAGATGCACAATGCGAAACCTAGGCCCCAGCTCTTGCACCATGATGCACAGGGTTGCACTTTTTGTACTGAACTGATAGGTGGCCTAGTGGTTATGCCCTGTACTACCATTTTGAGGATCTGGACTCCGTTCCTGCCTTGCCCTTTGGACCACAGTGTCAATTCACACCGGTGGGTATATTCATCTTGGAGGGTGGGAACTGCAGCAACAGGGAAGCCAGAGATTTCTTCCTCTTTGGTCACCACCAAAGCCAATACTTCCAAAATTTCAGCCTAGCCACATTCCTCAAGGAACCGGTTAGAGCTGGTTGGTTAGAGCTGGTTGCCGACGTGGGTTCTGAACAGAGAAATGACTTGTGGCTTGTTTAAGAGAAAATTTTAAGTTGCTAATATTGTTTTAATCATTTGTATTCTGCACTCTTGTGTGTAAAGTACCTTAAGTATTCAATTACTGTTACTTTGATGACCCAATCTCAAGAGTTGCTAAGCTTTTAGAAACCGTAAAGATTCTCTGATCAGAACAGGCCTTTCCATGAACGTATACTTGCCACCAAAGATTGACAGTGTTTATTGACACTCAGGGGTACTTGGAAGACCTTGACGCAAGTATTTTATAAAGATTCACCAAGATAAATCTTTGGGAAAATAAATGTTGTAGTCTTTGAAACAGTTAACCAGTTGATGCTTAAGGGAGAATTTGCATTGGACATTTGCTACCAAGTAACATTTTGGTGAATGAAAAGGAGGCAACTTGGTTCAGGTATTCCATTAGAGACTTAACTATAATTGCTTTTACAATATGTTTAGTAATTAGAAGAATCAGATATATAATCTAGATGGTATTACTTGTCATTTTTAAATACTGTTCAGTATTTGTTAAATAGATAAAATGTTGACCTGAATTTGTGTTTGATATAGAGTTGTACAACTTTTTAAATGACTAATTTGAATAAAGTTTCTTCTTTGAGGGTTATGTTGGAGGCGAAGTTTGTGAAGGTGTTTTTGTTTGATTCATTAAATTACACATAAGGTACAATGTTAACTGATGTCCTTAGTGGTAATAGCCATTTTCCTCCTACAGGAAAACTTGCTGTGAGCTCTTAAAAAGCATAAATTCTGCAATTTCAAAGGTTTCCTGATATTGGCGTTCAAAAAAAAAGGTGAAACAGTTGGCCTTGAAGGGCTGAAATTTAGGTAAACTGTGAGGGTTTATTTAAGAACCTCAATTAACTAGAGGGTGGGGAATGGGTATTATATTTAATTGAACTTTAAGTAGATATTCCTTTGTCTTTGGCCCTTTTTGAAAATTTCCTAACTGTCTTATTAGAGACTGCTATACTTTGAACTAACTAAATCTTTGGTTTTTGGTTCTTATAAGTCTCTGTGTAGGAAATAGAGGAAGCTGGACTGTGAATCTCTAAAGATCCTTGGTCCTGCTTATTCTGAAAGTCTTTGGTTTTAAACATACCCGTTATGAATTTGTTTTACTTCAGTTTGTCTTTTTCCCCTTAAACTGGAGTGCAGGAAAAGTTATAATACTATTTATATTAAAAATAAAATGTCATCATGTTGAATAGACTAAATGTCCAGTAAGTTCTAGATTATTGTTATTTTGGTGACCCAGTCTCAAGAGTTGCTAAGCTTCTAAAAACCTGAAACATTCTCTGATCAGAACAGACCTTTCCATTAATGTGTACTTGTTCGCAAGTAATCAATAGGCTTTTTATCAAATAAAAATGGCTTTTGATTTTTGTTAGTGACATACACTCCTACACGCATTTATTATTTATATTTGATTGCTAGAAGTATAATTACATTAGGTGCACTATATATTGAAGTGTAACTACTGGTAAGTTTTAGAAAATATTAGAAGTTTTTAGTATTAAGAAATTTTACGTAGCAATCTTGTGGTTAATGTACACATTCTGACTGCACATTTAATTGTGAAAAATACAGTTTAATAAGGAAGATAGGACTGTTCTGTTATAAAGGAGCAAGTAGGGATCCCTCCTTGGGTAGGGGGAAAAAAAAAGAAAAACTTGAGAATTTATTCTGAAAGTAGCGTTTTTTCTTTTGAGAACCATGCATAAGTAACAAATTGCATAAATTGTAGCAGACCTTGGCAGATTGATTTTCTTAATAGATGGGTGGAGATATATATATACACACTCACACACACACACACACACACACACACACACACACACACACACACGATACTTTTTTAGTGTTGAAATGATATATACAAATAAAAGGTCCAAATATCAGAAATAACATTTAAAAACGAGTGCATGGGGGAAAAATCAATTAAATATCAGGGTTTTTTTTTTTAATCTGTTTGAATCTTAGATAAACTTTTTTTAATGTGAAAATAAAAAAAAATTCTTCATAAGATTAGAACCTAATTTGTAGCTTATATCAAGGTGCCCAAGTACTGTTGTGTAATAAACTACTTGTTCAACCTAGTCTTCCAAAGGTCTTTCACATTTAAAAAATGTTCTATTTCCAGAAGGTGAAATATTTTCCATGAGTGTAATTTTCATTTATTTGCCTAAGAGGCATGAACATTAAGAGAAATGTTACTCACTATGTATTAATTATAGTTAAATTCACAGAGCTTGATGTGTCGCTAGCATCATGTAAACTTAACAAAGGTTTTCTGCCCCTAGTTCTATAAGAACTTGGGGTGTTAAGTCTGGATCAAATGCCAGATTTTGCTGATGTGCATCTCTGTTAGTTACACGTTTTATGTTGTTAGTTTGAAAACTTGGTGTTTGAAACTGGTATGAGCCAAACCCCATGCTAATTAAGTGAATTGATATTTGAATATAGAGGCTGTTTCTTGTTTACACATTGGCGCCTTCCCCCTTGATTGCTGAGACACTTTATAAGAGCAGCCACCCATGTTTTGGCCAGCACGAGTGGCCACAGTTCCATGTGACTGTTTGTGTGTGTGCGTTTGCCTGATTCAGTTCATTGGAAAGTGAGGGGATGGAAGATTGGGTTCCCTCAGTCTCTTAGGGTCCCAGTATCCCTTATATCTTTGTTTCGATCACAACCTGTCTTTGATAATCTGCCAGTTGAGGGGTCGGTGGAAATGAGAATTCATCCTTCACTTCACTGGAAGGAGATGGCGCTCTGCGTATTAGCAGACTTCTCAAACTGGGAGGTTTGTGTGGGGATATGCGTATATGTGGGAAGTCACAGGTGAAATGTGAGCCAGCTGTGTAAAGTGAGTTTTGATGAGAGGTCCACATCTTTGTTCTACTAAGTGTAAAATAGCAGGGTTCTTTTCACTGTTAAGAGTCCTTGGTTACAGTTTCTCTCCATGTATGTATTCCTGTCCTCAGTCTTTAGATGCAGTCACAGGCCTCCTTGGTTTTATTGATCCCTAGCTTAGTTCCAAGACAGCAGCTAGAGAAATCCTGATATCTCAAGAATTTTAGCAGTGTTCCAGAAACAGAGTTGAAAATTAAAGAGAAGAACATAAAAGACTTTGAATAGAATTACCAGAGGAAGACTGCGCTGAACATATGCCACAGTCCAAGACTGACTTGTAGCTGAAAAGCATGCGTGTTATCTGTGAGAGACTCCTACATGTACTGTTTCTTAGAATTAAAGACAGATCCTTCCAATCCTGATTCCTTCTCCAGTAAGGGTGTAGATTTGTAATTGGGGGCTCTTAGCTTTGAGTTGTTTGTATGTCATTTCACGTATGATCTGGTTGAAGCTTTTAATATTGGTGTCATTTTCTTAGCACTTTATAAGCCATTCTCAATTCCCTCAGGACTGTCCATGTTTCACAAGTAGGGAAATTGAGGCCCTGCGTGTGCCGAGGTGAAGTGAGCTTTGGGAATGCGTCAGGCCTCCCATGCCTGTGTGTGGAATACAGGCGTTTATAGTGCCCCTGTGAGCTGTTTGGCTAATGAGGGCCCAAACGAGTGCTTCCTAACTTCATAGTGATGTTTTGTGTGTGGATGTCAGCTAACACCCAAGGATCCCAAGTCGGCTGTGCGGTTAAAGCATCCAGCTAGGCTGGCTTCTTTACGGGAGAGAGCTGTGCTAGTAGTAGAACATTGGAGAAGTAGCCGCTGTGTAGGGTTTGAAGTCGCCTGTATAAGGATCTAAAAAGAAAGTTTGTTTATAGTCTGTTGCTGTTCCCAGCGTTCCCGGCGTTTTGTTTTAGGGCAGTCTTGTTCCTTCTCTCCTCTGAGCAGTAATTTTTGCTTAGACAGATAATTGCGGGCTTTTGTCCTTCTGCCTTTTCTGTCTTTTTCTGAACCCTCTATGCTCCCATTTAAGAGCTGATGGAAACTTGAACTTCCCTTGAAAATTTGTAAGGCTTTCCTTTTCTGGTGGGAGCTGGCAACAATTGAGGACCTGTATGAGTGATCTCTTGAAACTTACTGTATCTGAAGAAACCTCTGTCTAGTGGAAATGTGGTGGAATGTATTAAAATTTTACATATTGTCCGTTTGAAGTCAGCAGTTAAGAATTCTTGCTCTGGTGAAAAAGATGAAGCGAGACTCTGTCTGTTCTAATGCAGGGAGTGCTTAAGAATCCTGGTGTGAGATCAGAAAAATAAAACTTTTGTGGAAAGTGTAAGGATTGAGTCATCAAGTGGCAAAACCTGCTGTAAGAAGAATGCTTTTGCTAAGCCTTGACTGTAGGAGATAGCTTAGAAAACGTGAGAGGGTAATTCAAGTAAATTATGTATTTTGTTATTCAAGAATAGTGAGAAAAACAGTTCCCATTACTATGGGAAAATTATTTTGACTAGATTTGATAGAGCATGGGAAACTTACTAATGAATTGAAAATAACTTACTTTTTATCTTAGGCCATCTAGATGGGCTTCTGGAATGCTTATAAATGAACATATGTGGATGTCCTCGGAGGCCTGCTTGTGAATTCATTTGATTTCCCTCTGTCGCATCTTTTAAACCTGGCTGTCCATTGACAACAAGCAGTTCCGAGGCTATGGCGTTCCGTGTAGGTGGCGTAGTGCTGGAGTCCCTCGCTGCAGTGTGTCCCTGCCTCACTGGGGTGCCTGTTAAAGTGGAGTAAAGGTGGAAGTGTTTCCCGTCTCACACCCTCCCTGAAGCTAGATTGGGATGTAAGGCATGTTCTCATTCATTTTCTCT
The DNA here is from genome assembly GCA_007570785.1 of Antilocapra americana. Lineage (NCBI taxonomy): Eukaryota > Metazoa > Chordata > Mammalia > Artiodactyla > Antilocapridae > Antilocapra > Antilocapra americana. The sequence continues at coordinate 4,428,091 of ML662452.1, forward strand.
TTTTTAGCAATGAGGTATCGCTCCCCATTTCAAGTAGAGTTTTATGTGAACTCTAGTCTTTAGAGTTGATAAAGGATCAGCTTTTCTGTTGTCCATCAACTGTCATTTTCCCCTCCAGCTGTATATATCTCTCAGTGCGCTCTGAGAAGTACACCCTGAAAGCTTTTGGTTGCATTAGAGTCCTGTGGGGTACAGCTAGGGCTCTCGTCTGAAACCTGGATACTCAAGAGACAGTTTCTAGTTGTAGCCACTAGTCTTTTTACCTGAAAGCCTTTTAACAGAGGAGTGACCCAAATTTTATAAGTACACATGTATTTTATAAGCAAATTCTAGATCACACCTTTGTATATCTAAGTCACCTAGGTTTATTTTGGGTGCTTGTGGATAATCTATTGCATAACTATTATAAGTGCCACAGAGCTTGTGAAGTTAATATGCTGACTCTAACATGAATGGCTCACAGTGATGCATTCTGTAAAAACACTATTCTGTGTAAGTATAAATGCACATTATAATGCCTTCAGGAACAGGCATGGCCACCACATCTGATTCTCAGTAATAACAGTAGTCTGTGCTTTTTAAAAGACTGTATCCTGGTATGAGCTCATAATTTGCAAAGTTACTGTTCCAGTTTCTGACTGCTCTAAGCGTTAATTGGCTCCATCATACTTGATTATTCTGACATTTGAACAGCGGAATGGTGTTACACTGATGATGTCCTAGGAAACAGGCCTCCAGAGGTTAAGTAACATTTTTAGAGTCATAAACCTAATAAGCAGCAGAGCAAGGATTTAAACAGATCTGTCGAGCTCTAGAGCTATATTTTTCACTACATTGTACCATCTTTTCTAGCAGGGCAAAATTTTACTGTACTATGTCACCCTACTTATCACAGGAGTTTAAAGGTATGAGGGGGAGAGATTTTTTTACATGTGGCTGATAAGGAAGCCCAATTTTTGTCCATAAAACAATAGAGTCTTGCTGGAAAACGTAACTTTGATGTCGGCTGTAGTTTCATGCTTCAGCTTTACCTCTGTCCGCCTCCTCTCACTTCTGTGTCTTGTCTTACGCCTGAGGCTTTGGTTGTTGTGCAGACTGTCCAGACTGAGTGGGTAGGTCTGCAGCGCCTGTGAGCCCCGCAGACCTCAGCAGCGCAGCAGAGCAGCCACGCAGTAAACGCAGGCTTTGCTCTGAACACAGTGGCCGCAGTGCAGCAGCAGCTTCCCCCCTCTGCAACCGCCGCTGCCGAGGGTGAACTGTCCCTCTTACCGAGCCTCAGAGCGTTTAGTCTGTGACGCATGGAGCACATGCCTTCTTTGCATATACGTACACACGTGTGTGTGTGTGCACATAGGGAGTAATCTCTGCAAGCCCTTTGTGGGCAGGGCCTGTTGGTTCACTCTGTGCTTCCTGAGTGCCTGCCGTGTGCCGGTGACTGGCTGACATGTTAGAGATACAGCAGAGGAAAGGAAGCGTCTTAAAATGTTTTAATGAACATGCTTTGCTTTGAGTAGTGAGATGGCATCTTGTCCTCTTGCCTGTTTTAATTCTTCTGTTTAGCCTATCAGTTGAGATCAGGGAAATTGGTCTCTGCTGAAAACTGATTCATAGTGATTATAATTTAAAGACATAAACATCTTTTTATCAGTTAGATGAATTACACTTTGAGGTCATGTTTTACTAAATCTCGAGGTCACCTGTGATGAGGATTTTAAAATACAACTTTTTTAAGTCACAGTGTGATTATAATTTTGGTGACTGATGATGTGGTGAACTAGGTTGTTTATTTCCCATTAGATTCTTGGTTTGATACTAATGAACCACACCAACATTAAAGAATACTTTAAGCTGTTAAAAAAAGTTAAATTTTTAAGCATTCTATTACCTTTGGAAAGGCTTCCTGTTGTGTTTTTCCTAGGGCCTCTCCTTTTGTACAGTTCTATCCTGTAACTGAAACTTAAGGTGATTTGAAAGTTTAATACATGAAAATTGTGTGAAAATCATTTCTGTACTGCTCCTGTCTGCCGTAGAATCATTTCAGTTTTTTTGAAAAATTAAAAAATAATTGAACTTCTCATTAAAGCAACCCTAACTGGGTTAAACTGTTAGTTAAGGCAGAGTGAATTTGGGTCTTTGACATTGACAAAAGTGATATAGTCCTCTGTTGAAGTAGTTAACAGTTTGGAGCCATTCATACATTACCAGAGAGGCACTCGTTTAATATAGTCCAAAATGGTCTAGAAATTTGTAAAGGCCTTCAGAGTTCTTTTATTACATCCAGGACTTGCTCTAAAGGCTCTGTCCTATTCACAGGAAGCTTTAGAGAGTCTTAACAAATACTTAATAACAGCCTTACCTGCTTCTGTATTCACTACTGTTTGTCTTGTATTTCCTGGAAGCCACTTTTTTTTTAAAAAAAACTTGAGTTTTGGTAAAATATATGTGACATAAAATTAACGCATCACGTTAATCAGCCACTTTTAGGTATACAGTTGTGTGCCGGTAAGTACACTCAGATTATTATGCAACAGTTACCACCATCCATCTCCAGAACTTTTTTCATCTTGCAAAGTGCAAACTCTGTCCCCGTTAAACAGTAAATCCTCATTCTCCCCTCCCTGCCAGTCCTTGGCAGACACCCTTCTACTTTCTTTCTCTGTGAATTCCACTACTCTTAGTGCCTCAAGTGAGTGAAATCATGTAATATTTGTCTTTTGTGACTGGTTTATTTTGCTTAAAGTAATATCTTTGAGGTTTATCCATGTTTCCAGTAGCTACTTTTTAAAAAATAGAAAGTGAAATTAATAATTTTCAATCCAGTATATCCAAAGTATTGTCATTTCAACATGCAGTCTATTTTTGAGATCCCTTGCATTTTTCTCATACTGAGCATTGGAAATCTCAGATATATTTTATGCTTAAAAATTAAGTCTAGAAGGGTAAAGAAGATATATTAATTGCCCAAAAGTACATGGAAAGATGTTCAACGTCGCTAAATCAAATTTAAATTATGATGAAAGTAATAACCTCACACCCATTAAGTTGCTCACTGTCAAAAGAAGAGAAAAACAAGCGTTGATGAGGAGGTGAAGAAATTGGAACCTGTACACTTGGGAGTGTAAATGGCAGAGCCCCAGGGCTACCATGCGATGCCGCAGCAGTGTCTTGAGAGAGCGGCTTGTACACCCGCGTTCACGGCGGTGTCAGTCACAGTAGCTGAAAGGTGGAGCAAGTGTCCAACAGGTGAGTGGGTACATGTGATGCATACATAGCATGGAACATCACTCAGCCTGAAAGGGAAAGAAAACCTGAACGATGCTACAGCTGGATAAACCTTGCAGGCGTTTGTGCTAAGTAAAACAAGTAGTGGCAGAAGGACAGGTATTCATGACCCCACTTACGTGCAATACTCAGAGTAGTCGGAATCATAGAGGCCAACAGAGGGGTGGTTGCCAGATGCGTTTGGGAGGGGAGGAATGGAGAGTTACTGTTGGATGCAGATACGAGTTTTGGTTTTGCAAGGTGGACGAGTTGTGGAGATGGATGGTGGTGATGGTAGCGTGGCAGAAGGTTAAAGCATCTCAGTTCCGTTCAGATGAGCCTCATTTTAAGTGCATAGTAGCCATGTGTGGCTAGTGTCTGCCATATTGAAACACGTAATTCTGAAAAATTAATTTAGAAAATTTTCAAGCAATATGGGTTTTCTTGCTGCGTGAGTAAATGCTGAATGAAATACGTTGATTCCCTTTTTTTGTTTTTTAAGAAAAATTGTGCATGCATAAAATCTAGAAGGATAAGTATACCCCAGCATTTACTGTTGTTTTGTCTTTGGGTAAAATTATTTGTGTTCGTCGCCTTTATCTACATTTTGTGACCTTAATGCTAGGTCTGATAACAGCTTAAAATATTTTTCATATTTCATACAGTTCAACCCATTTAAAGTATATGATTGAGTGTTTTCTAGTATATTCAGAGTTGTGCAGCTGTCACCACAATTAATTCTAAAATATTATCTTTACCCCCATGAAGAACCTAGTTAGTACCCATTGGTAGGCACCTTCTATTCCCTCCCTGCCCCTGCAACTCCTCCAATCTTAGGCAACTTTAATCTCCTTTCTGTCTCTTGAGATTTGCCTATTCTAGATACTTCATATAAATGGAATCATATAATGAGTGGCCTTTTGTAACTGACTTTTCATTTGCATGGTATTTTCAAGGTTCATCATGTTGAGCATATACCGGCATTTCACTCCTTTTTATGGCTAAATCATATCCCATTGTATCGATAAATACCACATTTTACTTAACCATTTATCAGTTGATGGAAATTTGGGTTGATTTTCCTTCTTGAATATTATGAATAATGTGGAGAACGTGTGTACAAGTTTTGTCTGGGCATACGTTTTCATTTCTCAATTGCCTTTGTAACAGTAATGAACAGAATTTGGCAGGGGAAAGGAACCTGAACTTCAGAGATAGTTGAAAGCAGACTAGTCTCCTACCTACCCTTGCCCTTTAGAAAAAGAAAAGATTGCCAAAGCCTCTGATTTTTCTAGGCAGTTCTCAGAAGAACATTCTTTGAGTGTGATAATGATTAACTGGTTCATTATCATAGGGGAGACCTAGAAAATATATCTGGCTTTTTAAAAGCTACTGTTTTATTTAAGGATTCTAAGATTGTGATTCTCATTTTGCAAAATACTGCCATTACAACTTGGATAGAAAGCTCTCTCTCAGATGTGACCATCCAGTAACTGTCAGCATCCGTGGTGACGTTTAAAGCGCGTTAGGGCAAGTGGTCTCAATCAGAGCTGAGTTCATGTCTCGCTTCTTTGAGGGTAACGGGACCATCTGATCTGAGATAATATGTATGCATTCTTAATCTTGTATCTCTGTCTGAGCTGGTTTGACTGAATTATTTATGGTTATTTCAACCTTGGGTATTAAAGTCTTGACACTTTCAGACGTGTGTATATCATATGCATTGTTTACTTTTAATTAATGTCAGTGATCAGAGCTTCATCTGCATGGATAATAGGAAGAACACCGTATCCTAGATCTGGAGAGGACCTTGAGCCCCAGCTCTGTGAGTGACACGTTCATTGCCCTTAAGCCGGTTGCTCCTCTGTAAAACAAGAAGAGTTTAGGTAAAACCCTAGATTGTTTTCAGTGATTCAAAGTGCTGCATTTCCATAATTGATTTTAGTTGATACTGTGATTTGAAATGTGAATCTCAGTCTTGTCCTTCTTAAGGCCTGTATGTCCATGCCCCTTCAATGAGAAGACGCCGAAAGATTGATGACAGCGACTTCTCTTCTAACCAGACATGCATTCAGAGCAGAGTCTCTCTTCCTCATCAGCTAAACCAGCTAATGCTGAAAAAGGTCGCACATAATGCCAAAATAAAAAAGGTTGTTGGCAGTCGCATGTGTGAAGTCTGTCCAGCCAATACAAATGCACCTTTTAGGAGCATTGGTTTAAAAATCATAGTGAGAACTGGAGAAGCGTTGTCCCGCTTGGCCAGATCATGTCACGCCTGAAGCAAGCATGTTTTAACAGGGCACCAAAGAGATTGACCAATGGAGCCCATTTGTTGGAGATTGGCTTAGGTCATAACGGAAGGAATTGTGGAGAGCACTGGGCATGGTTAACCTGGGGAAGGGGAGCTCTTGAGAGGGAAGGAGGAAGTGTCTTACAAACTTGAAAGGCTGTTAAGTAGCTAAGTATTTAGATTTACGTAGTGGAACTGAGAGTCGTGGGCATCTTTCAGAGCATTGTAGAGTAAGCTTGTAAACAGAACTGCCCCGTGTGGGACAAGCTGCCCGGTGGGGTTTGTGCTTTGCCCACACTAAGTGTCAGGCAGACGTCTCTTAGAGCAGAGCTGTGCATGGAAGAGAGTCACACATTGTTTATAGAAAGGGAACAAAAGTATCACTGCCATAAAACATTTTCTTACAGGATGCTGTATCTAGAGAATACAGTCATTTTGCCTTGCATAAATACAGTCTACCTACCAAAGAAATAGTTATGAAAGCTTAATTACAAGGGATTTAATAACTGATCTGGTTAAAAACTTGAAAACCTTTTTTTCCTGGAGTGGAGGCAGTTTCATATTTGTCACTTCACCTGATTGATTGGGTTTCTTTTATTATCAAACTGAAAGAGTAGTGAAAAAAACTCAGCAGTTAAGAACAGGAGAAAAATTAGTTACATCTCCTGCTTGCTGCTTGTCTTTATTAACAGTGTTCTAATATGATTACCCTGAGCAGCGTAATCGATGTTCATTATTTAAATTTACCTTTGGTGCAAGTGTATCTTCATTGGCGAAGTAGTTTCTTTTTCTAATCCCTCTCGGCTTTCCAGATTCCTCAGCACTACTGAACATTTTCTGGTAAGAAGGAAGACTAGACTGTCTTTTGTGCCGCAGTTTTATCCGCTAATCCAGAGTAGCAGTCTGTTCCTGGATAGTCAGTTGCTTGTTTTGTGGTGTTTGGGATTGAGGACGAGAGGAAAAGGAGGAGACCCAGCTGCCTTTTATGTGAAGAGCCTGTGGCATCTGGAAGGTCTTTTGCCCACGGTTATAGGAAATTGAAAGATAAGCTGCTTCTGTTTGGGACTGTGTTTTAGGAAAAGATTGAGTAGGGTGATTGCTTCCAGACCGAATGTAGGCTCTAGGATCCCAATGTGTTCACTCATCAGAGGGTTGTTCTCGAAAGGCTTTACAAGGTTCATTTTCTTAAAATACAAATATGTAAACCTTTTTACATCTGGTTTAATTTAAATGTAGGGCTAGTGACATCCTGAAAAGCATGTAAGGTGTCTGTGTTCACCACTTTGGATCCCAGAATAGTCAGGAAAGATAAACACTTAATTGGTTGTAAAAAGAAAGTGTTTCATAGTGACCATACTTCTACTCAGTGATGTTTACAGTATTAAATATGTTGCTGAGGGGGTGACAGAAATATGGGGATGAGGTTTTCCTTCTGCCTGAGTAGTTTTTAACTTAACGGGTCCAAAATGTTTCCACAGAGACATCACACACATTTTTTTAAGTGCCATCATGGGTAGCAGTGGAGTAACTGATGCTTTAATTCTCTTCCTGTGACTTTTCAAATGCCTATGCCCCTTGGAAAATAGCATAACTTAATATTTTTAGTTAGATCAATGGTTTAAAGAAATTTCAAAAATTTAAAAACCCCAGTGTGGGTTATGTAAATACTTGTACCAACATTAAGTGGAATATTGTTATCAGTATTTAGGATCTGAATTTCTTACATATTAATTTGGGTTGATGATGTACCAGAACCAAAATTGTTTATATTGTAGTATATTTGAATGCATTATATATTGTAGTATGTATTTGAATGTCTTCCTGATTTTTTAATTAACTTAGAGTATATCACTGCCTTTTTTGCTTCACTAGTAATGGCATCATTTCTGGCCTTTGATTCTCCCCACTCCGTACCAAATAGATATTTCCAGAGAGGTGGTTTTTTTGTTTTTGTTTTTTCTTACAGCTTTAATGTAGAAATGTTTAAAAAACAGAAGAGTATAAACTGTGTCCTAATACTGAGGCTTACTGTGGGCTTCCTGTAACCATATTCTGATAAGACTGTAATTTTATTCAGGGGAGATTTTCAGTAAACCATTGGAATTCTGCTCTAGCCATCAGATTTAATGCTTTGGGTGACCTTGGCATAAACTTGCATTTTGAACTTAGTTTAGACAAGTAACTATTTCAAAGAGAGACTTGGAGATGGAGACCTTTTTCTTCTTCCTCTTTTCATCAACCTGAGCCCCTCTCTCCACTCTATCCTTTTCGTATTTCAACTAAGATTTCTTTAAAAACTAGGATTTCACCCCTTTAAGGTCAGGCAAGGGCAGGAAACCACTGGTTAAGACTAAGCAACTTAGATTCAGGTTTTACCAAAAACCTGGTCTGGTCTACCTCTCAGTACAGTGTTAGAACTATTTTTTCCCATGAAAATTGTAGATTTGCCTTCACTAGTATAACTGATGCAGTAGCTGTCATTCTAGTATATGTTCAGATTTCAGTTCCCACAGACTGCAGAGTAACAGGGTTATTCCTGCAGGTGCTGGAGACCAGGACACACTGCTGTATTTACTTCTGTGTTTCCTGGCCTGTTAAATTAGCACCATATATTTTTATTAGCAACTTGAAACATGTTAGAATGCACATAAAAATACGAAGAATTTGTATACTGGAAAATGGTGTACTAGATCCATACTTGTAGTTATTTAAAACATAATCTGCAGAAGTTTGATTTGGAGGCTTTTTGTTTTTCTTCTTTGCTGACTCGATTATGTATGCTTAGTCAGAGGTTTAACATCGGGTTTCATGGGGGTTCTTTCTGTTGTTTTCGCTTTGACGGTGCAGTATGAATGCTTTTCTCCTAAAAACGGGGACTGAAGGGAGCTGTCCTTGACACGCCGTCTTGGCTGAGGGGCTGCAGGGTGCAGACGGGCCCTGCTGAGTGCTGGCACGTCGGGCCCTGCAGACCTCGCCATCGGCCTCCTGGAGGAGCACGGCCGCCTGTGGGGCTCCTCTCCGGGTTCTTGGCCCACGTGAGCCTGAGCGCAGCCCTTGAGGGGACCGAGGCTCTTGGGCAGAGCTCGTTTCTGAAATGACGGTTACTGTGTTTGTCGGCTAACGACCTCTTTGCCTAAATAAAGTTCACAGTCATTGATGTATCCTCTTCCTTCTGTCAAGATTTGACCTATAGCTATTTCCTCGTGCTTTTATTTACCTCTTTGTTGTTGGTGTAAAGGAGTATTTTTGCTTTTGAGACAAGAGGTTCATACATTTGATCAGTCTTATGTATAGTTATAATTCATACGGTTTTAAATCATCTGTACCCTGTGGCTGCAGATCTCATTTTCATTTTAATCATCTGACTCTTGCTTTCTGAGGAAGGAATTACTTTCTGAGTGGGAATTTGGCCTGGATTGTTAGTAAAAATTTCAGGGTTTTGGCCCTAATCAGTAGGTGTGGGTATATTTTGCAGAGATTGATAAGAAGGAATATGACTGAATTATTCAATAGTGAATTTAAATCATTCTAAAAAATTGAAGATTTAAGTGTAGTTCATCAAATGGCATATGCTTAACCAAAATTTAGTAAAACACTTAGAAATGTTAATTCCATTATTAATGGGTTTGAACTTTTCCCAAAATCTTCTAGAATTTACCAAGTGTTTTACTCTTCCCATAAAGTGTTTTTGTTTTTAATTAATGAAACCAGGGGCCAATGCCTCTTTCAGAATAATTATATCTTCCTGACAAATCTCTATTCTTCCTACTACTCCCAATTCACAAATGTAATTATTTTGCATAAAATTCCCAATCTTCCCTCATATTTACTCATTTCCTCTTCTGTTTCCCACTACCAAAAGTTTTGGTTGCAAGCAACATGAACCAAAACTTAAGCAAAAGTGATCATGTGCTTGTTTGTGTTTATGAGAAGTTTGGGGGAGGAATGGTGAGACCAGGAGGGCTGTCTTTCGGCACAGCTGGACTGAGGATCTAACAGCAGCAGCATGCGCGCCCTCTGTTCCGTGCTTTCCTCGTGCTCACTCTCAGCCCTGTTTGGGGCACATGACGGATTCTGTACTTACGCGGAGTCTACAGAGGTAGAGCGCTAAGTGGTTAACCAGAGTCATGCACTCTGCGCTCTGATGGTTCCGAGAGGAAGTTGGGCAGGGAGGGAGCGAGTGTCTCCTTCACTCCAGTAACCCAGTGTCTGTTGTACACCAGAGAAGCATGGACTGTTGAAGGGGAAGAACTGTATCCTGTTCAGCTTTCTATTTTTAGCACATTAATGGATAAAGTTCTCCAAAAATGATTGATGAACAGTGGTTTCATTTTATTAAATTGGATTTTTTCCCCCATTTTTATGCTGTGAGCCCATAAGTTAATGGTTTGGCCAAAGGAAGCTTTCCTTGGTGTGAGGATAATGGTGCTGACCTGAGGAGAGTGGCCATCCTGATAGCCAAGGAGGCTCATGAGAATGGTTAGCCACTTGGGGACAGATCTGGAAAGCAAGCCCATCCCTCTGCATTCCTTTCAGTGCCCGCCTCTAGACAATTTTTGATGTTATTGTAAGACATCTTCCTCCCTAAGAGTAATGATGGTAAATATTTTCAGCTCTATTCAGAAGTGAGGAATACCCCTTAACCTCAGGCAGTCAACTGCCTATTTACTCTGTCCTTCTCCCTTCCCATTAAGAACAGGATAAATAGGAAGGTGTGAGCCCTTTGATTCAGTTCCTAATTCAAAAGGCTTTTAAGGGGTGAAGAAGAGGCCAATGTCTCTTCTTTTAAATGTTTTTAAACAAGAATTAAATCGATAACATCAATGAACCCCAAAGGAAGCTGTTGATTTGAAGTTGTTTCTTAACAGCAAGCAGTGAGCTGGAAAAAAATTAAAAAACATGGGGCCCTTGAGTTCTTTTTCTAATCACTCATAATAATTCTAACATTAGCTGATAGAGGTTGTTGGAGACTTTCTTTCAAGGACTCTTTGGCTTGTTGGCATAGAGAAACTGAAGAAATGTACACAGGAAGTGGAGGAAGGGAGCCTTCTTTAATTGTTGTATTTCTATACCATCTACCTGCTTTATATCTGAGAAAAGTGTTTTATTCAGTAAGTGAAAAGCTAGAGGAAGTTTTGATTGTTTTTGAGGATGCTAACACGTATGAATGTGTTGTTCTAGCTCCAGATGGACAATATTTGGAGATGGTCTCCGTGAAGGGTACCTTCATCCAGGGAAAGGGGCAGATGGTAGAATTCCCAAGATGATCAGAAGTGTCAGAAATCTGCTTATGAAGACAGTTACAATCTTAACCTAGAATATTCTTCATCTTTCAATGTAAACTTTAACTTGGATTCCTCCTTGCTAATTGTAGAATAACCATTTTCTGTACAGCGTTTTCCAGTAAGTGGTGTCACTATAAGACTTTAATTCAACTCAAACAAACTGAAGAAATTTACTTTACAGCTGAAATAATCATCTTTTGTATGTAAGATTTTGTAGCTAAGCTCCCTCATGAGCATACTCTAGCTTTTCCGCAGCCGTAGGTGGATAACATTGGGCACCACATTGGGCACCGTGAAGCAGTGAGGTATCCCTCACTCGGAAGTCTTAAAGCTGCTTTGTTAGCTGGCGTGGGGCAGGCGCTTAGAAAACCCGTGCTCTCCGCAGGAAATGGGGTTTTCTTTTATCCTGAGCTGCAGTTTGACTCCCCAGGATGTTTTCTGTATGTGGTGACATTTCCATATCTTTCTGTATTTGTTTTACTAAGATGTTGAGCTGCTTTTCCAGGAGGCAGGGAAAACCAGAAGGGGCTGGCTGTCTTTGGGTCACATCTCCGCTCTGAAGTGGAATGGGATCGACATGGGAATCCAGAAGAGCTGGATTTGGGCCCATGGAGAGTTTATGAAATGAATGGAGAGACAAGACGTCTCTTCTCAGAGTTCATTGCGATGCTTGGTCTGTTCAGAACTAGCCTAGAGCACCTCCTTTATTCCTGGAACACTTTTCTGTCAGGTGGTTCTCTCTAAATGACCTAGTTCGTGGGAACCTAGTTTTTTTTCTTTTTAATCAGTTTATTAAGAAACAGATTTTTTTAATCAAAAAGATGGTTCAAAACAATTTAGCAATGAAATTTCCGTAAGGGATAGTGAATTTGGCCTTAATGCACATCAGTTTGTACCAGAACTGACTTCTCCGTCTATTGGCTAATAATGTGCAGAATGAGATGGCAGAGTGTGCAGAGGACGCCATAGGCATGCTTTATAACTAGAAGTTCCATCTGGAAGATGCTTGTTTCCGGGAACTACATTCTTCTTTTGGCCTCAAGTATACTAAGTTCTGGTGATATATCCAGATTTAGGATTTCTAGAAGTTGCTGGGCCTTTGGTAAGATTCATTTCCCCCCCATTTTTCAGTTTTTTAGAATACTAAGTGCAGTAACTTACTACAGTTGAATTGGTTGACTTTGTGATCATGGTTTACAAATAGTAGTGGTATCACAGAGTGATAGCCTCTATTAACTAGAAAGCCAGATTTGCATGTACTGAATTTTAAATTCTGATATATTGGCTTTTGTTTCTGCCTGGTTTTGGTGTTTAGAGCTACTTTGTAGCCTGTAAATTTTATTTAGATTATTAAGTCGATGATAAATCTTTACCCTGCTGTGTAGGAAACATTCTTGGTCACTTTGGAAGCCATACAAACTATTGGTTGCCCAAGTTGTATTTTATTTTCATAACCATTGTTTTTAAGGAACTTGGAAAAGTGGATCTAAATGTCTACTTTAATGTATTGGGTCATTTAAATAATTTTTCATACACACAGAAGCTTTTCCTTTTTCAAAAGGCTCCCCTGATGTCTCTCAGTTACCGTTCGCTCTGACGCCTAGCACTAGGCTTTCCCCGTCTCAGCACTTACTCCGGGGCACGAGAGAGCGCCTTTGTCCAGGAGTGGTGCTGACTGTGGGCAGGATACAGGGCCACTCGTGTCTAGTTTGGGCAGTGTGCAGAAGCTCCCAGTACCACCACAGTCTGCAGGATTGTCCCCAGGCAACACAAACGCACTTCCTCTGGCACCTAAGATGATGTGGTAATGATGCTGAAATGGTGAACATTTTTCTGCTTTCAGAGGTTCAACATCACAAGGAGAAAAACATTCACATTTGATTTTAAAGTAATCGGTTGGGATATAATCCTAATTCTCAACTTTAAATAAGTTCATCCCAAACTAGTTTTTTAAAGGTCTAATCAGAATTGTACCACACTGGATTCATGTTATCTATAACATAAAATGTCCTGTTAAAAATAGAAAAGATCAGGGAGTACTTCCTTTAGGTATTCAGAACATACTGGATAAGGATATCTACTCAACCTTTTTTTGTCATACTGGGCCAGGGTTTGTGATCCTACCATCAGTGGAATTAGTAACTATTGCAAGTTGTTCGTGTTTTGACTTGACTTAAATTTTTTTTTCCAATAGAAACTATGTTCCAACTTCCTGTCAACAATCTTGGCAGTTTAAGAAAAGCCCGGAAAACTGTGAAAAAAATACTTAGTGACATTGGGTTGGAATACTGTAAAGAACACATAGAAGTAAGTAGCATGTCATTTTTTAATTTTTACACAACTCAGCTTCTGCTCCATTACTTTGTGTCAGTGGCCAGGATCGTTAATTTTTAGGTGCGATTCTGAAATTTAACTGCAGCATTAGCTTTGCTAGAACTTTCTCAATTAGCCTAACTTGTTCCCTTCTCCCTAAAGTGGGCTTTTTCATCTTTGCATCCTGAAGCAAAAGCAGTTACCACTGAGAAAGTACCACGTCGGACGTTTTCTACTAGGTGCTTTGAAATGGCCTCTAAATTCAAATCCTTTAAAACAGCCCCTAGGGGGATATAGGAATTCTTATCTCAGATATGCAGACGAAGAACCAGTGAAGAACTAGGTCCACCTCACAGCTGAACAAGTGGCAGGTCTCTCTTTGGGACTCCAGAGCCTGTTCTCATTCTGATGTGCCTGAATGTTTTGGTTGACCTTCTGATTGTGGAGGTGTAGTGGTTGGGGTGCTTGTTGTCTTTTTCCTTGGGATTTGAGCGTTTGTTGGCCCTTTTGACCCATCGTAGAATATTGTCTTTCCCTCGGTAACAGTTTGGACTTCACAAACTGTTTTTCTCGCCTTTTACTCCGTGAGCGTCCTACCAGCCCGGTGGGTAACCAGAGCAGCGGTCTCCTCTTCCAGGTCTCGTTACTCTAATCTTGTGGTTAGTGGATCAGAAACCTCTGATTGGAAAGAAATGTTTAACATTGTTTTTCCCACTAGCCTTTTAAGTTCCAGCTGGTCAGGGACCGTAACAACCTTGTCCATCTGTGTCTCCTCAGCACCTAGTACAGTGCTGGGCACATAACAGGCACTTGGTAAATGTTTGGAAGAAATTGAAAGTAAAAGAGCAGTTTCCTTCATGCAGCAGGTTTTCTTTTCCTGGCTCCCTTACCTACTCTGGGGGCATGTCGTGAAGACCAGAGCTCCTCAGAGCCGGGTTTTTCTAGCTGTGTCGTCCCCAGTGTGGCGTGCACACCACACGCTCTCCAATACTTCACGCGCAGGTACATCTACCTGAGGAGGTAGTCCATTTACTTCCCACGCAGTGGGGTGATCTTCACAAGAGTAAATAGTGCAAATATTAGAGGTACTTTTCCTATCCTACATTTGATTTGTTCATCCCTATTATACCCACTATGTACTCTGGAATATATTTATGTATACTTGATAGTCCACACTGAACTGTGACCCTTTTGGAAATGAGGAATTTTACCATAAAACTTTGTATATTCCTATCTCAAGGTGGAGGGGGTGGAGCATCAAATTTTTACACAAGAGTAGCTTAACATAATACCACCTGCTTTCTTTGAGTAGCTGTCCTTTTGGGGTTCAGAAATCCTGGGTTTTCTTTCTAGTCCAATCCCACCCCACCGTCATCTCCATAGAACATTTTTCTTGCACAGACCAGAATACCACATCTGCAGTACTGAGACTGAGTGACGTTGCTGTCTTACGCTCTGTTCGAATATTACAGCTGATGAGTTACAACTCTTAAGAAGGGTGCTTTGGTATCAATACATGGCTTAATTTTTTAATTAGAACTTGCAGTGGTTTCTTTGGAAACCTGGTGACTGTGAGGAGAATGTTTAGTTGATCAACAATGTTCACTGTAACATCCGTGTGCCCTTATTTCCTAAGAACCTTATACTCCTAGTTCTGGGTGGGGTTGACTTTTCCTGTGCATCTCCCCAACCCTAGTAAGAGATAGGATTTATGTGTCAAGTTGGGCTAGAATTAATACCATGTTTTTGAAACTTCTTTCACTGTTTTCTAGGACTTTAAACAGTTTGAACCTAATGACTTTTATTTGAAAAACACTACATGGGAAGATGTAGGACTGTGGGACCCTTCGCTCACAAAGAACCAGGTAAGGGGCACTGGAGGCTCGCCCCGAAAGCGGCATCTCCCTTTTCAGTTCTAGAACTTTCACAATATTGCATTATTGGTAGACAACCTAATGTGGACAGTGTTAAAAATTTATTATTTCATATTTTCCTAAGAGAGAGAGAAAAATAGGAAGAACTTTGGTCTGTTTTTTTTTTCCCATTGTCCTGAAACTATACAGAGGAACAGGAAAGTTTGTTACTTAAAAGCTATGATGCCTAGTGTGTACCAGAATTGCCCTCTCCTCCCCTAGCCCTGCCAAAAGTACCCTGGTTCTGCAGATTCTAAAATGTTCCTTCCAGTGTTCAGTTTGTCTAGGGCATCCATCATTTTTCTGTGTTGCAGTCCTTGTTTCTTCTGTAAAGGGGAAGTCTGGACTCTGCTCCATTTGAGTTTTCTCACTTGTCTGTACCGTCACCCAGCCTCTGTGGGGTAGTCTGAGCTAGCACGTTGGGTGGGGGATAGGTGGTTCTATAGGATGGTAGAGGTGGGCCGCTTGATTGTCACTGACTGGAATTGAAAACAGTGCTAGGCAATCAAAGGCACCAGCAGTGTGAACAAATAACAATAGTTGAGGTTATAACAAAAAAATAGAGGGCTGTGGGTGGTGTGTCTTTTCCCTCAGGGAGAAGTGACTATCAATTCAAACTGTACCGTTATTTATTTCAGTGGTGATTGTAATTCTGGATTATTTATCTGTTCATCCGTTGGAACATACTTGGCAGGAGTCAGTACTTTCTAAACTCCACCTCAGAAATGTGATGTCATCTGGTTTTCTTATTAATAACCCAGGAAAGGGTATTAACCAGCAGCCTTAAAACAGGAAAGCCTTCCAGTCGGACACATGACTTAGTTAATTAAGTTTTACCAATACCAAAGGAGGGAAGCGCAGTATTTCATTTTGGTTGTGACCAATGTCTGAAGCAAGGTAGATTTTTTATGAGGAAAAAAGATCGCCTCTCACCAGACTTGTGTTTCCCCCATCATCAAAGGACCAACTGCACAGATGTTAATGAACTTGTTTCTGTAAGTTGCTCTTTGATACTAGTAAATTCTGCGGTACTTACTTTATTGGCTTTTTAACATCCTGCATTCCTCACATTCTGCAGGAATTTTTACTTAATTTCTTAATTTGAATCAGAGCAGCTGTCACTTCATTACTTCTTTTGAAGCTGCTCTTGCTTGAGAAGAAGGAACAGCATGGCTTGCAGAAGAAAGCTGACTTCAGATAGTGATTTTTTTGATCTCAGTGAAATTTGAATACTATTCTCTTCTTAGATCAGAGGGGGGAAGTGTTTGAGAGTTTTGAAAATGTGCCTTTTTTCTATGAAAATTTCTCCATGATGGAAGGGATCAAAGGTGTGTCTTCGTATTGTACTGCCTACTTGCAGCAGAGCACTCTGGGCCCTGAGTCCTAGTATGTAGTGAATCTGAACCTTCGGCAGTCTCACAGCTGTGCTCACAGAGGGATCGCAGTGACTTCACCTGGCTTATTCTTTGTCCTTTCTAACTGTACAAAATGCTTATCTGGAAGCCATTTGTCTTTGGGTTTCTGTAAACCAGTGAGCAAATGTAGCCGTTCTTTTCGAAAAACACTGAGGAAGAATTCTGAATGGAGTTTTTATTTGTAACACCAAAATAAGCGTTTATTAGTTTACAGCAGCTTTTTTATTTGAATTTATATTAGTTTGGTACAAATGTAATTGCGGTTTTTGCATTGTTGAAATTTACCTTTGCTATTGGAACACACTTAAATAAATGTAGTTACGTCATACATTGTAATGTACGCGTCTCGCTTTATGTTTTTTTGTGAATGACTTATTACTTGCTGTTCATATTTATTTTAGACTATGGAAATGATGTTAGACAAAAAGCACGTTCAAGTGATTTTCTTATTCTTGTTCAAAATGGGTTGTAGAGCAGCAGAAGCAGCCAGCAGCGCAGTGCGTCTGGCCCAGGGACTGCTGCTAGCAAGCGTACACGTGGTGGTGGTTCAAGAAGCTTCGCGACGGGGCGAGGACCTTGACGAGGAATGTGGTGGTCACTCGGAATTTGACAGCGACCGAGTGCGAGCCATCATCGAAGCTGATCTTCCTACTGCGTGAGAGGATGCCGAAGAACTGAACATTGCCCATTCTGCAGTAGTTCGGCATTTGAAGCAAATTGGAAAAGTGAGAAAACGCACTAAGTGGGTGTCTCATGATACGCTAACTGAAAATCAAAAACAAGGTCATTTTGAAGTGTCTTTTATTCTACGCAGCAGCAATAAACCTTTTCTCTATCGGAGTGTGACGTGCAACAAGAAGTGGATTTTACATGACAGACGGTGGCAGCTGGCTCGGGTTGGGCTGAGAGGAAGCTGCAGAGGGCTTCCCAAAGCCGTGCTGGCACCGAGGAGGGGGTACGGCCGCGGTCCGGCGATCTGCTGCCCGTCTGGGCCGCTGCAGCTCTCTGAGTCCTGACGAGGTGTGCTGCCTGGAAAGTAACACTCGGCAAGGCGGTGGGCGGTGCTGCTTGGCAGAAAGGGCCCGTTCTTGTGCACAGCCACGCCCAGCCACATGGGGCGCGGCCAGGGCCTCATCCACCGTGTTCACCTGAACTCTTGCCAGCCGACTACCACTTCTTCAAGCATCTTGACAGCTTTTTGCAGGGAAAACGCTTCCACAACCAGCAGGAGGCAGAAAATGTTTTCCAAGAGTTTGCTGAATCAAACATACTTATTTCTCATTGGCAAAAATGTGTTGATTGTCATGGTTCCTATTTTGATTTATAAAAATGTGTTTGAGCCTAGTTACAATGATTTAAAATTCAGTCCAAAACCGCAGTTACCTTTGCACCAACCTAATGTTTTATAAATTATGCATTTTGCAAAAGGAAGTAGTACGCAGATCAGTGCATTACAGTTTCAGTTCTAAAAATAGTATTGTCTCTTCAAGACTATCTTGGGGAAAAAATCTAGAACCTATTAATGCTTATCTGAAGTGGTATTCTGATTCCAGCTTTTGTCTTCTCTTTAGGACTATCGGACAAAACCTTTTTGCTGCAGCGCTTGCCCGTTTTCTTCAAAATTTTTCTCTGCCTACAAAAGTCATTTCCGGAATGTCCATAGTGAAGACTTTGAAAATAGGATTCTCCTTAATTGTCCCTACTGCACGTTCAATGCAGACAAAAAGACTTTGGAGACACACATTAAAATATTTCACGCCCCCAATGCCAGCACGCCAGGCAGCAGTCTCAGCACTTTGAAAGACAAAGGCAGGAGTGACGGCCTTAAGCCCAAGCAGGCCGACAGCGTGGAGCAAGCTGTTTATTACTGCAAGAAGTGCACTTACCGCGATCCTCTGTATGAGATAGTTAGGAAGCACATCTACAGGGAACATTTCCAGCATGTGGCGGCACCTTACATAGCAAAGGCGGGGGAGAAGTCGCTCAACGGTGCGGTCCCCTTGGGCGCAAGTGCCCGGGAGGAAAGCGGTATTCACTGCAAGCGATGCCTTTTCATGCCCAAGTCTTACGAAGCTTTGGTGCAGCATGTCATTGAGGACCACGAACGCATAGGCTATCAGGTCACTGCCATGATTGGCCACACAAACGTGGTGGTTCCCCGGTCCAAACCCTTGATGCTGATTGCTCCCAAACCTCAAGAGAAGAAGGGCATGGGACTCCAGTCAAGAATTGGTTCCCTTGCTTCTGGAAACGTTCGGTCTTTGCCATCACAGCAGATGGTGAATCGACTCTCAATACCAAAGCCTAACTTAAATTCCGCAGGTGTCAACATGATGTCCAGCGTCCACCTACAGCAAAACAACTATGGAGTCAAATCTGCCGGCCAGGGCTATGGCGTTGGTCAGTCGATGAGGCTGGGGCTCGGCGGCAACGCACCGGTTTCCATCCCGCAGCAGTCCCAGTCTGTGAAGCAGTTACTTCCAAGTGGAAACGGAAGATCGTACGGTCTTGGGTCCGAGCAGAGGACCCAGGCGCCAGCAAGATACTCACTGCAGTCTCCGAGTGCCCCGTCTCTCTCTCCAGGCCAGCTAAAGTCTCCTTCCCTCTCCCAGTCACAGGCATCCAGAGTACTAGGTCAGTCCAGCTCCAAGCCAACTGCAGCTGCCACTGGCCCTCCGCCACCCAATACTTCCTCAACCCAGAAGTGGAAAATATGTACAATCTGTAATGAGCTTTTTCCTGAAAATGTATATAGCGTGCACTTCGAAAAAGAACATAAAGCTGAGAAAGTCCCAGCGGTAGCCAACTACATTATGAAGATACACAATTTCACAAGCAAATGCCTCTACTGTAACCGCTATTTGCCCACAGACACTCTGCTCAACCACATGCTCATCCACGGTCTCTCGTGCCCGTATTGCCGGTCGACCTTCAACGACGTGGAGAAGATGGCGGCTCACATGCGGATGGCCCACGTGGACGAGGAGATGGGGCCGAAGACAGACTCGACCCTGAGCTTCGATCTGACGTTGCAGCAGGGCAGCCACACCAACATCCATCTCCTCGTGACCACGTATAACCTGAGGGACGCTCCCGCTGAGTCGGTTGCTTACCATGCCCAAAATAACCCACCCATCCCTCCAAAGCCACAGCCAAAAGTGCAGGAAAAGGCAGATATCCCTGTTAAAAGCTCACCGCAAGCTGCAGTGCCCTATAAAAAAGATGTCGGGAAAACCCTTTGCCCCCTTTGCTTCTCGATCCTCAAAGGCCCCATCTCCGACGCGCTCGCGCACCACCTACGAGAGCGGCACCAGGTGATCCAGACGGTGCACCCGGTGGAGAAGAAGCTCACCTACAAGTGCATCCACTGCCTCGGCGTGTACACCAGCAACATGACCGCCTCCACCATCACGCTGCACCTGGTCCACTGCCGGGGCGTGGGGAAGGCCCAGAACGGCCAGGACAAGGCCAGTGCGCCCTCGCGGCTCAACCAGTCTCCAGGCCTGGCGCCTGTGAAGCGCACTTACGAGCAGGCGGAGTTTCCCTTGCTGAAGAAGCGCAAGTTAGAGGAAGACAGCGATTCGCCTGGCTTCTTTGAAGAGAAGCCTGAGGAGCCTGTTGTTTTAGCTTTGGACCCTAAGGGTCATGAAGACGACTCCTACGAAGCCAGGAAAAGCTTCCTAACAAAATACTTCAACAAGCAACCTTATCCCACCAGGAGAGAAATTGAGAAGCTGGCGGCAAGCTTATGGCTGTGGAAGAGTGACATTGCTTCCCATTTTAGTAACAAGAGGAAGAAGTGTGTCCGAGACTGTGAAAAGTACAAGCCTGGTGTGTTACTGGGCTTCAACATGAAAGAGTTAAACAAAGTTAAGCATGAGATGGATTTTGATGCTGAGTGGCTATTTGAAAATCATGATGAGAAAGATTCCAGAGTCAATGCTAGTAAAACAGCGGACAAAAAGCTCAATCTTGGGAAGGAAGATGACAGTTCCTCAGACAGTTTTGAAAACTTGGAGGAAGAATCCAATGGAAGTGATAGCCCTTTTGACCCTGTTTTTGAAGTTGAGCCTAAAATCCCTAATGATAACCCAGAGGAACACATACCGAAGGTAATTTCTGAAGATGCTTTAGAATCTGAGAAGCTAGACCAAAAAGAGGAGGATGGTTCAAAATACGAAACTATTCATTTGACTGAGGAGCCAACCAAACTAATGCCTGATGCCTCTGACAGTGAGGTTGACCAAGATGATGTTGTTGAGTGGAAAGATGGTGCTTCTCCGTCTGAGAGCGGCCCTGGTTCCCAACAAGTGTCGGACTTTGAGGACAACACGTGTGAGATGAAAACAGGAACCTGGTCTGATGAGTCTTCCCAGAGTGAAGACGCAAGGAGCAGTAAGCCAGCTGCCAAAAAAAAGGCTACCATGCAAGGTGACAGAGAGCAGTTGAAGTGGAAGAATAGTTCCTATGGAAAAGTTGAAGGGTTTTGGTCCAAGGACCAGTCACAGTGGAAGAAAGCAACTGGAAATGATGAGCGCTTACCCACTCCCCAGATCGAGTGGCAGAACAGCACCCTTGACAGCGAGGACGGGGAGCAGTTCGACAGCATGGCTGACGGGGTGGCCGAGCCGATGCACGGCAGCTTGACGGGGGTCAAACTGAGCAGCCAGCAGGCTTAAGGGCCGGCTTCCCGGCGTCGGTGGCCAGCGCTGCAGCCTGGAGCTCCGGTCTCCTTTCAGTTACGACTGCAGGGCTGGGTCCTAACTGGCACTGCGTTTTGAGTGCCGGGTCATCAGGCGGCGGGGACGTGTGTCCACGCCAGTCCCAGTGGTTGTTTCTAAGTCTGTGACACATGACTGGCAGATCTGGCTTTAGAACGCTCTGTGACAGACCCAGTAACTAGATGTGAAAAACCAGGAAGCTGGTGGCTCATGAACGCACACGAGATAAAGCAGAGGTTTGTTCTATCTGCCTTCTCAACACTTCTTTCCCTCTGTAAAACAGTGTCTGGTCGGACGTCCTTGAGAAGCGTTCTCCTGATTAAAATGGTAGTGAAGGGCCAACACACACGCTACCAGTCCAATGTGTACAGTAGACTTTGGGGAAATCAATTTTTTTTCATGTATTCATTCTGAATAGTTGAAATGTATATTTGTACAGTCTTTTAGACCTATTCAAGTGATGCTTATGATATTGTTATTGTGTACCCATCATAGACTCGTTTCTTTTTTTTAGTGTTGCCCTTGCTGTGTAATAAGCGCTGTATCTAGTTGACCTAGCAAAAGCCTGAAACTACGCTAGTGTGGACTTCGGGACAGACTTAGTTTTTGCACATAACCTTGTACAATCTCGCGACAGAGGCCAGCCACATAAGATATATATCTGGACTCTCTTGTATTATAGAATTTTTCTTGTTCTGAATATCCTTGACATTACAGCTGACAAAAACAAAAACTGGTATTTCAGATGTTCTCTGAAATCTTTTAAGCTAAAAATCACATGCAAGAATTGACTTTGCAGCTACTAATTTTGACACCTTTTAGATCTGTATGGAAGTGTGTTGTGTTGAAGCAGCAGACCAAGGAGCGCTGCTTTTTGGATATTTAGTTTTATCTTTAGTTAAACACCACCCTGGTGTATTCATTTATACCATCTAATATATGACACACTGTTGTAGTATGTATAATTTTGTGATCTTTATTTCCCTTTGTATTCATTTTAAGCATCTAAATAAATTGCTGTATTGTGCTTAATGTCAATACTTACTTGCTTTATTACCCCTTACAGTCCTGGGTGTCCATTATGTCTTGTACCAGTTGATGCGGGGGCTTCCTCGTCAGAGGTGGAGGCACAGACCAAGAATGGCATAAAGAATGCTTTCTCTCAAGGCTCAGGTTGCAAATTCTTTGGTTCGGTTTGGCTCTTGTCTTTTACCTTTCTAGTCACTAAAATAAGCATCCTTGAATTTTTTCAGTTCCCCTGTTATTAAGGATCAGAACCTGCTTAGATATGTAAATGTCTCAATGATAAGGATGTGAACATTAATAAGCATTGGTTTGCAAGCAGAGTCTTAGTACCAGTCATGTTTTTTCTTCTAAATGAAGTCCGTATTAGTTTTCACCTTATGATGGGAACAGTTGTACTAACCAGGCAACTACTCTCTGCTTTTATTTTAACTCTGGACCATCCTGCTGTTAAGACAGAGCCTTGGGAGAGCACACGGTCTGGGAGCTGTGGAGATGCAGGAGCTGGTAGGGTGCGAGCAGCCCCACACCAAAGAACAGGAAGTTAGGAGGGCAGAACAGTGCCGTGTGTGTGTGGCGGCGATGACGTGATGGGATGGGCGCTCGTCTAGCCCGTGCAGGGGCTGGTTGGTCACCTTTCAGGGACATTGGCCCAAAGAGTTCTAAAGGGTGGCTAGTTGCCATGATCTCCAAGACTCCAGAAAGTCCATCTTAACGCTTTTGTTACCTGAGAACAAAAGTTGGACCAGCCTCCCCTCCAAATCTAAAGTTGTGCCTCTCAGAACAATACAAGAGAAAGCACAAGAATGGACTAGAACCTTCAGGGTGTTTGGGGCTGGCACGAAGCTATTTTAAATCTGTCACACAGATAGATTATAAATTCTGTGGACAGCCGAGATGCTACAGATTACCTACTCAGAAAAGTGGCGTTGAGGACCCGTCTTAGCTGAGGATAGTAATACCAGCTGCGTCTAAGCCATCTCACATTAACTTTGAAGTTGCTCTGCCCAGGAGGAAGAATTCAGCCTGGTCTTGGGAGTCCTACATGAAGTACTAGTGAGACTTGTGCAAAACAGTGGGGTGAGGGTGGGGACGTGCGCTCCGGGTTGGACATTTGAGCAGAGAGAGAGGAGTACGCTTTGTTGCTACAGTGGTGTGGGTGGGCCTTGTCAGCATGGGGAAGAGTTTAGCCGTCTACGAACTGGAAATAAAGGTCCCCCAGTAAGAACTGTTGGAGAAGTCCTGAAAGTGTCTCAATAAAAGCCATTTAAAAACAATGCCGTTGCTGCTGTTTGCTTTTGGAGTAATCTGGAAAGAAAAGCTGGCTTTCTGCCATCTTCTAATTAGAGAAGCTCTATAACTGTAGACTGAATAATCCCGCAGATTTTCTTTTGAACAAGGAAAAACAAAATTCCAGAGCGCTTTTTGCCCTTCAAATTTCCCTGTGGCCAGAAGTTCCAGACTCAGACAGGAAGCATTGTGGTTTCTCTCCCGTTCCAGCATGTAGAAGCATTTTCTTGCCCCATCTTTGGTTCCTGACAGTTGAGGAGTACGAGGGTCTTCAGCAAACAGCTCTTTGTTTCCTCTTAAGGTCCAAGCAGAAAAGGAAATGCTCCTTCCTCCCCCTCCCAACCTCCATGGCTGTGTCTGTCTAGCCCAAATGCCTACCCACTTGTAAAGATGAACACTTCTTCAGAAGGGAGCAAAGTAGGTTCAGATGATAGATTTGAAAATGATCTTTATATAAAAGGCTGAGGAATGCCCCACCTGAAACACTTCTCTGGGGGCGACTCGGCTGGCTTTTGCCAAATGAAGACCGCTGTGTAGAGGGGTGTTTCCCTACTCTGCGGACTAGACCTTGAGCTGGGGCTCCCAGATCATCTCGGCACTACAGCTTGAGAGCCACTTGGCTTGAGTGATGGGAAGATGTGGTTTTTACCAGGAGGTTAGGTAGAGCACACTGAATCTGATTGCACAGAGCGGCTGGTCAGCCTTCCGCCTCTCCCTTAGGCGGTGGGCTTTTCAACCCCTTGGACCCTTATTTCTGACCCACCCAGTAGCTTATTGGCCTGGCACCAGTTGCAGGCATGTTTCACCAAAGTGTCATGTAGGAGCGTAACTCCTAAACCCAGAGGACCAAAAATAAGGGCGAGAGACTGCTCTCACCAAACTGATGCATTCCAACATACCAGTTACTAAAGGGCTGCCTTGACATGATCTGGAGGAAGGTAAACGACAGGCAAGTTAAAAGTTAAAACGGTGTTTTCTACCACCTGCCGCTAGAAGGTTAGCTCAAAAGTAGATCAAAACTTGCACAAAAGGAAGACTGCTATTTGGTGGTTCTTTGCATCCTGCTACTTCCGTCAACAAACTCCACTTTAAAAAATTAATATTCACTGGAACTTGAATCCTAGTGGCATTACAATTTAGTGGAGTTGTACTTAAAAATCTGCATGTGAGGTGTAGCTGCAGATATCCTGAAAATCCTGAGTCGTGTTTTCAAAGGGCTCCAGCTAAGAGGATTCGGGAGGGAAGGTCCCCAGTCATTTCCTGGACACAGGCGCCGGACCACGTAAGTGAGGGGCTGCGGGCGTCTGCCTTTTTCAGCCTGTGTACCCTGCGCATCTGCGATGTAAACCACCCCCCACCTTTGCACCAGGACACCATCAGTACCCCGTAGAAGGATGAAAGGGCATTGAAACGTAAACTGGTTTTTGCAAAAATATGGCTGTACTTTCATTAATGTCTTCGTACCACCAAGTGAAACAAAATGGACATCCTGATGAGCAAATTGTTGACCTCGTGGAAGATGATAAAGCAAGAGGCTAGAAATAAAGGGGCCTTTTCCAATGCATGCGCGGAATATAAGTGTCGCCATCTAGCCTGAAGCAGAATGCGACAGCTGTGTGAGAGGATCAGCCATCTGGGAGTCAAAATTTTTAAGACCCCGCGTTGAGGGTGGCAGGTGAAAAGATGGCTGCATCTGCTGGGCTGGCTCTTATCATCTTCCCTGGGGAGAGGACTCCAGAGGCTTAAACACAGAGTCCTCCAAGGAGGGAACCTCCCCACAAGGGGCGAGATTCCACCTTCCCCAGGAGTTTGACACTGTTCATAAAATGGCCTGGAGCTCAGCACACATCCTGAGCACATATTGACTCAAGAACCTTCCAAACATCACAGAAGTGTTCTAGGACTAGTAATAGGGCCCTAGATTCCAAGAGAATTTGAACCCTCAAAACAGTCCTGCCCCAGTTCCCCAAATCCACCTCCACCGCCTCAAAAAAAGTCTTGTTAAAGGAGTGTTAGTACCAAGTTTAAGGACATGATGCTTGAGCGAAGCCAACTTGTCCCAAGACTCCAGCTGGCAGAGGGGAGATGCTCACTTGGACCCAGGATATCTGAGTCCACAGCCTCTGGGTTTCCCGCCACACCATCCAGCCCTGATCTTGGCTGAAGACTGCCCTCTCCAGAAAGGCTTTCCCTGCTGTGAATACAAGGACACGTGAGCCCCGGGTTTTAAACCAACACATCCTACTTTCCCCAGCACAGTGTCTCCCGAACAACTCTCACTGCCCATCTTCGTCATTTTTGCCACATCTGCCTAACAGCTGCTTTACATACTTGGTATGTTTCAACTCCCCTTTTTAAAAGGGAAAACTTTTTGCAAGAAAAGTCCAACTAGCACGATTTGCCGCTAATGGAGGCACCCCTAAGAACACAAGGCAAAAAGTGAAGACTAAAACTGCCACCTGTCATTGCTTGCCGAGGGCTGTGAGCCTGAGACTTACTTTGTTGGTTAAAAAGGAAAATCGGAGGGGTCCAGGGCAGACTAGCACCAAGATGAGACCTTTTCCTTGACCCAGGCAAGACTAGAAAAATTGGGTGTGTCTCTCTGGACTCGTGTTACCTAACGCATGCCAGATGGCACCAAACCCATGTGTCAACAGGTGGCTTTGGTTCAGAGTTTCCCAGGGAAGTCTTTGCCCATCAGCGATTACCCAACTCTTCTTACCTGGTTTTAGGTTCCTTTTTATGACATAGGACTCCCATTGACAGTAATGGGAACTCCAACTCAGATTGGGCTTTTAATACAGCAAGCAGCAGTAGTTCCCAAGAAGGCAGGCTGCTTAGTGATGTGGGCAGGGCCTCAGGGTCTCTTGGCTTTGGGTCTCTTGGCTACCCACACGGTCACCTTCATTCTAAGCAGGCACTCTGGCGTTCCTGTTGCTTCCCACTCACCTGACCTGAGAGAGGGTATCCCCTCCCTCGCTACTGAGCAAGAATCCTGAACTCGGGGCCAATTGGACCATTCCAGAACCAGTTTCCATGCAGGTAGGCTTAAGACAGGCTTCCCTGGTGGCTCAGTGGTAAAAATAAAAATAAACTGCCTGCCAGTGCAGGAGACTTGAGTTCAGTCCATGGGTCGGGAAGATCCCCTGGAGAAGGAAATAGCAACCCACTCCAGAATTTCTGCCTGGGAAATCTCATGGCCAGAGGAGCCTGGCTGGCTACAGTCCATGGGGTCACAATAAAGTCAGACAGTACTTACTGACTAACCACCACCAAGCAAGGCTTAGACCGGAACCACCCCGGTGAGTCACTGTGAGCTAGGTCCACCGGATGGGCTTAGATTGGGCTCGATCACGCTCCATCTCTGGAGCTGGGGCGGAATCAGTTCAACTCAAACCAGAAACCAACTCAAACCCAATTCCATCCATTACACTCGGGAGGATGTGAAAGGGATAGTGAGTCTCAATACTCTTCAAAGGAAACCTTGACATTTTTCTTAACAGCTCTTCTTGGAGAACATGTCCCAGAACCGGCTGCATCTCCAAATCACCTGGGGAGTTTTAACACTTCGAGATCCCGAGGACCCACCCCCAGAGATGCTGACACAATTGGTCACAGGCTGTGGCCCAGCTGACTCCAAAGGACAAGTAAGCTGGAGAACCACCATCCTTTTCTTTTTTCTTCGGTTGTGCCTTCCGGCGTGTGGGATCTTAGTTCCCGGACCAGGGATCACACTTGTGCCCCGCTGCAGTGGAAGTGCGAGATCCTAACCACTAGGCCAGCAAGGAAGTCCCTTTTATAAATTAATTATTTAAAATTTTTTTTTCTGCCATTATAAAGACACAAGCGAATGATGCTACAGCGTGAGCCTTCCCCAGTTCATCTGTTTGCTCCCAGTGGTCTCCTGGGTAAGACCATTGATCCTGTTTCTCTCCTTCAACAAACATACCCTCGCTGGACAGCCTAAGAACCCCCACCTCTACACCCGGAGGTCAGTTTGTGTGAGGAGAGCTGATGCCCTGACGTCTCCGCGGTTCCCTAGGAGCCGGGGGCGTTCACAGGGCACCCTTACCCCAGGAGGAGTCACTGCTGCAGCCATCCCCAGCCCTGGTGCCCACACAAGAAAAGCACAGACCTCCAGGTCTCCTTTGCCCCCTCCTCGGGCATGTCTCCCCCCAGAAGGGCCTTACTGATGAAACACTGGCCGTTAGCATGTGTGATGGTGCTGCTCCCTGCGTGACCCCACGAGGAAGTCCTTCCGGGTGAGGGGCCGACCTCCAGCAGTCAGGCTTGGCTTGACTTGGTGCTTTGAGGGAATCTTGTGGTGCTGGAGAAGACTCTTGAGAGTCCCTTGGACTGCAAGGAGATCCATCCAGTCCATCCTAAAGGAGATCAGTCCTGGGTGTCCATTGGAAGGACTGATGTTGAAGCTGAAACTCCAATACTTTGGCCACCTCATGCGAAGAGCTGACTCACTGGGAAAGACCCTGATGCTGGGAAAGACTGAGGGCAGGAGGAGAAGGGGATGACAGAGGATGAGATGGCTGGATGGCATCACCGACTTGATGGACGTGAGTTTGGGTAGACTCTGGGAGTTGGTGATGGACAGGGAGGCCTGGCGTGCTGCAGTTCATGGGGTTGCAAAGAGTCAGACACGACTGAGCGACTGAACTGAACAACTGTCATTCTCCTGATGGAGTACACCTGCCCCCAGCGGCCATCTCTCTACCTCCTTCCTCAAACTCGGCATCACAGGCCAACAGCAAAGCACAGTCATCAGAAGTCCCAGAGAAGAAGGCAGAAACAAGCCTCCAGCCACTGGCCCTGCCCAGCTGCTTGCAAGGCGAGCATGCATCCAGATGGTGCTTCCTGATAAGACAAATCTTGATGCTTTTATGTCTACAGCGAGCACAAAGGGCTCAGAGAGGAAATTCTGTGACAGCTGCTCAGTCATAACTTCTCTGAATTCTTGCAAACCCAAAGATGGTTGTGCTCTTGACCAGGACGCAAAGCACAAAGCGGAATTTTGCTCTAAGATGCAGAGGGAGATGCCCTGAGGCCTCCAGGTGCCTCGATCAACAGGTCATCTTGAGAGAACTGATAATCCTGGAAACAGACCCCTTTGAGGGTGTCTGCCCGGCTTCTCACCTCTTCCCTGGAACTCCCCTTTTGACCCCAAGAAGGAGCACTTTTATGATGAATGGACACTGAGTTTCGTCAAATGCTTTTTCGTGCATCTATGGAGATGATCGTGTGGGTTTTTTTTTACTTTATTAATCCAAGTGTGTTGCACTGATTGATTTTAAGGTGTTAAACCCACCTTGCATCCCCTGGAGATGGCCCACTTGGTCATGGTGTATAACCTTCTTTATATGTTTCTGGATTCAGTCTGCTAATAATTTGTTGAGGACTTCTGCAAATGCAAATACCATTGAGTCCAGGCATGTAAAGAAATTCGTGAGATAATTTGGATACAAGAGAAACGTGGAGAGTGAGGCCCTTCTAAAGGGACTCGACTTTATTGTCCGGCAAGAATATGAGCCCAATACTGCCTGCCATATTTTAGTTTTTTGAGTAGAAGCTGGAAATCCAGTTCTTTATGAGAAATGTCCTGATTCTTAATTGCTAGCAACTTATTTTAATTGTATTTTTTGAATAGGGAAACACCAAAATATCAAAAAGTATAAAATAAAAATGGAAAGTCCACATCTCACCGAAAACAGAATGTTCACCATTTTCAAATATTTGTTTATCCTCCCAGAGAACTTTAGTGCTTCCCTTTCTTACACAGATGATAGCATGTCGTGTCCTTCTTCTCCCACTGTGTTTTTGGGGATTGTCCACACAAAGTCATAAGGAACTCCTAATCTACTTTCACATCTTCATAGGATTCCACCCATCCATGCACCTATGGAGGCACTATGACTGAGCCAGTCCCTAGTTGACGGACAGTTAGATTCTGTATTTCAATGGACAGTGAATAAATTTTTGCATTTATCATTTCTCTTGTGTGTGTATACTGGGAGGCTAGGTCTCCAGGGATGGAACTGGGTATGCACACTGTCTAAGGGCACGTACATCTCCAACTTCGATAGGCACAGCCCAAGGGTCTCCATGAGAATCGTGTCCCACCACCAATGTATAAAAATGCACCTTTCTTCAAAATTTCAACAACAGTGTCATCAAAAACATTTTATTTTTGCCAGCATGATAAATGAAAACTGAGTGTTCAACATTCTTTCATACTTACAGATTAAGGTTATTACCTAGTCATATTTTGAAGATGTCTTTTGCATAGTCTTTTCTATGAAATGCTTATTCATATTCTTTGCTATTTGGGGGGGGTTTCTTTCCTCTTATTTGTTTGTAGGAGATGTTTATATATTAGGGTTATCCCTTTGTAGTACAAGCTGCAAATATATTCTCCTAGTTTGTCATTTGGCTTTTGCATTTGGTTAGAATTTTGTTGTTTTGTTTTGTTTTTTCTTTTTGGTTGAATTTTCTGCTTGTTTTTGCCATGCAGAGGATTTAAAATTTTTAAATATCAAAATTTTCTTTTATGGCTCCTGGATTTTTTATGATTCTTCAATGTTTCCGCCTCCTTGTTCTATAAATTCATTTTACACATTGAACTCCTCCTTAATCCATTTGGAATTTTGGAACTGTTCCTGGTGTACACAGTGAGGTATGGAACTCACTTTATTTTTTCCAGATGGTAACCGCATTGTCTCAACATGAAAACAATTTTGAAACAGTTCAGGGCAAACCACACGGTTCTGCCAACCTGTGGGCCACCATTCTGAAACCTCTTGCTTTGGACAGATGTGACGATCACATGCATGGAGAACGTGGGAATGATCAACAAAGGACCTAGCTCTTCCAAAGACTCACAGTGGCCTGGGTTCTGGCACCCCTGTCTGAAAACAGCCACCAAAGAAATAGACAAAGATCACCCTTTCCCTGGCTGCAAAGTGACCCTTGCCGTGGGCTTTGGGTTTGACCCCTCCAGGGCTTTGGTCGACTTGCTGGGAGACATCCGACACTTGCTCCAAAGATGATGCCCGTCAGGGCACCTGGCTCCAAGCCAGCACATCAGCCGCTCTGAGGACCGAGGTCAGCAATTCCTGGCAGACTCTGCCCTGGCTCACCCTTCCGCTCGACGTCTCCAAGTGTCCCTAAAATGTCATTGTTTGGCATGGCAATTCCAGGAAACTTGGGAAAACCAGTACCAGCTCATGAGTCACTGTTTCCCCAGAGATGCTGTCAAGGAACCTCACCCCTCCTCCCTGCCCTGGGCGTGAGGGGTGGCCCCCGAAGAGCCCCGGACAGCAGAGCCGGCAAGGCGGAGCAGGACTCCAGGGGCTCTCTCTCTTTGCTGCCTGATTCTTCGAAAGCCGCGGGCCCTTGGGTGCCGAGAGCCGACTGAGGAATGCAGGCCGCCGGCCCTCCCCCACCCAGCCCCGTCACCAGGCCCCGACGCAGGGCATCGCTCCCTCACTGCACCCCCAGAGGCAGGCGCCCTTATTCTCTGCCTCCAACTGGGGAGGAGGCTGGGCTCAGAGAGGGTAAGCCACGAACCCGGAGCCACCGGGCGAGAGGAGCAGGAGGCGGTGGCTCTGAGCCCCGGGCCTGTGGGTCTCTGCTTCAGGACACGTCGCGGCTGTGGCTTGATCAGCTGACACTCCCATCCGCCTCGCCCGGGCCCTCTGTCCGGGCTCTGGAAGGAGAAAGAAGCGTGGGCGTCTCCAGCCATCAGCATATGCCCGGTTTTCCAGAAATGTGTGCCCTCGCCACTTGTCTGAAAAAACGAACTTCCCATCGAATCTCCGCTCTCCCTCAGCAGACCGGGGCACGGGGAAGGGTCTAAGCTTCTCCGTTAAAAACAGTCCTGATCAGTACAACGCAGCCCTGACAACGAACGGTCAGCAGCCACAGGGACGCTGCCCACAGACTCTGCGGCGGCCGGGGGAGCGGGCACAAAGCCGCCACGCTGAGCCTTCACGCACGCCGGTCTGCCTCCAGGGACGGAACAGAAGCCCAAGCAGCAGCCCCGTGAGCGCTGCGAGATGTCAGGATGCTGTTTTCTCCGGGGTGGGGGGGAGGGTGCTGTTATCTCGGGGGTTGGGGGGGGAAGGGGGGTTGGAAGGGAGCTCGAGGGGCTTCTCAGGAGCAGTGCACGCTTCTAGATGGGGTGAGGGTCAGGCAGATATGTTCATGTGTAAAAGTTCAGTGACCTCAACATTGGATTTATCCTTATAATGGATAATAAGGTCTCAACGTTTTAAAATAAGTTTACAGGGAACTTCCCTGGTGGTCCAGCGGCTAAGACTCCGTGCTACCAACCCAGGGAGCCTGGGTTTGATCCCCAGGCAGGGAACTAGATCCCACATGCCACAACTAAGACCCAGCATAGCCAAATAAATAAATTTAAAATAAGTATACAAAAATTGTCTGTATACAAAAACACTGGCTCTACTTGAAACAAGGGCTTCACTTAGTATCATTTAATTTTAAAAAGTATCCTAAAATTGACAAGGCTCAACTTATTTTTTTTTTTTGCCTTGCTACTACTGCTCTCTTGCCTGATTCATGATGTCAGATTTCTTTGAAATTTGAATGCAGGTCTGTAGTACAGGAGTGTGTATATGTGTGTGTGTGTGAAATTTGAATGCAGGTCTGCAGAACAGGGTGTGTGTGTTGAAATCTGAATGCAGGTCTGTAGTACAGGGTGTGTGTGTGTGTTCTTAGCTCTGGGAAAGATTCCAGAAACTAGAAATAGCCATCACCAAAGTGAGGAACCCGTTTCAGGACGATAGCTCAAAACCCATCTACGTGAGGAGAAATTAAAGCAAACACCCCTTGGGAGACCTCAGGAAATCCTAAGGGTCTCGGCATTCTGCTGGGCATCTGAAGGCCAGAGCTGTGTGCTCCCCTCAGCCGAGGGGCTTTAGAATAAGCAATTTCTGAGGATCTGGCTTGACTCGGTGGCAGGAGCACCCAGCAAGGAAACATTTACACCAGTGACCTCTTGACACTTTATTGAGATGGTTCACAGGGCCAGTGGGCACTGGGGTTCAGACAAACCAGCCAACAGAGATGGACCTGGAGCCATGCACCCTGGTGACACCTTCCAAGACCCCCACAATTCCTGTGCAAAGATATCCGTGTCCCCACAGCCCGTCCTGGGGTGACCAGCTATCCCCAGGGGTGACCACCTCATCCAGACCACCAGGCAGGCCACAGCTGGTGGAGGAGACCTTCCCAGCTCATCACTGAGGCACTGCCCAGCCCCTGGGTCCCAAGCGCTTCTCCAAACCCCATGGGCCCTAGTGAAGCAAGAGGGAAAACTCAGAAAACGAATCCACAACAATAAAAGGAAAGAAGAAAACTACATCTGTTCTGCACACAGATTTCACTTCCCGACGGCCCGGATGGCAGGACTGAAGCGCTCACAGACGCTTTTGACAGCTGCGGGCTCGGGGCATCACCTCCCCCACGTCCACGGGAAAATAATCCTCCGTTCTGTACAACGCGGGCAGCTCGAACGTCGGGGCCACTGGTGCCCACCGCTTCTGAAAGGACAGAAAACCAGGTGGCTCGTCAGTCATGCGAAACAGCTTGTTCTGAGACCCAAGAACTCCAGTCGCAGGAGTTCACCCCGCAGGGAGGGTGGTCCAGGTGAGCAGAGCCCATGATTCTTC
This sequence comes from Antilocapra americana, assembly GCA_007570785.1. Classification (NCBI taxonomy): domain Eukaryota; kingdom Metazoa; phylum Chordata; class Mammalia; order Artiodactyla; family Antilocapridae; genus Antilocapra; species Antilocapra americana. The sequence goes on from ML662452.1 coordinate 4,461,303, forward strand.
ACCAAGAATCATTGTGAAGAATGAAGAATGAATGTCACACTGCCGGCGACAGCCAAAGCCAGCCCGTCTGACACCTGATGGGGACCGGCAGGGCTGGTCCGTGTGCCCAGTCCCCCGCAGTGTTTGAGAGAGCAGGCAGAACAAGGCTCTGGGAGGACAGCTGAGAACGCAGCTGCACCTCGGGCTACCAAGTGCCAGGGAGACGCACTGACACCCGCAGCGGCGGGAGTCTAGATCGGGCCTCGGGCCGCCGCTGGGGCAGCTGGGGTCGGGCGATGGTTCTGTGTGCGCCCGTCTGTGCTCCTGAAGGCTGGGCCATATGCGTGTGTTACTTTGTTTTTTTTTTTAATTGAACCATTTTAAGAAGGGTTTACGTATCTCTCATGTGGGTTGTTGTCGCAGGGAGGTTGGGGAAGGGAGATTTTCCATCAAGCAATGGTCTCCAAGCTCTCGTAACCCTACAGGTTTCATAGGCATCTCTGGGTCAACCTGGTTTCACAGAGGACCGCCTCAAACAGTGCTTCTCTCGCGCGGCTGCACAGGGGACCCCCTGAGAGTCATGGATGTTTATGCCCAGGCCCTGCCCCCAGGGCCTGACGTTGTCGGTCTGGGCTGTGGTCCGGGCACCTGGGGATTTCAAAGCTCTCAGGTAGAGCCGGGGCTGATTCCATGACCTGCTCGGAGGCAGGGTCTGCAAGGCTTCCTGGCGGACCCGGCAGGCAGATTCGGGCGGTAAAGTGGGGGTCCGGGGGGCAGAGGGAGGAGGCTCTGCACGTCTCCACTTGGGGTCCCTGTGACCACCTTCTGGTCTTCATACCCCTACCCGCAGCTCCGTCTGCTGCGTGATCTACAGGCTACCTCCGCCCCCGGGCCCCCGCTCGGCCCCGAGGCCCTAGGTCTACCCACCAGGCTCCACCTCCGCCCCGGGGCCCCAGCTCCGCCCCTGGGTCCAAGCTCCGCCCTCAGGGCCCCAGCTCCGCCCCCGGGCTCTAGCTCTATCCCTCAGGTTCCACCTCCGCCCCCGGGTCCCAGCCCCGCCCCCAGGGGCCCCAGCTCCGCTCCTGGGTCCAAGCTCCGCCCTCAGGGCCCAGCCCCGCCCCCGGGCCCCAGCCCCGTCGCCTGGGCCCCTGCTCCGCCCTCAGGGCCCCAGCTCCGCTCCTGGGTCCCAGCTCCGCCCCCCGGGCCCCAGCTCCGCCCCCCGGGCCCCAGCCCCGCCCCCGGGCCCCAGCTCCGCCCTCAGGGCCCCAGCTCTGCCCCAGCCACCGGTGCCAGCGCATGGTGTGGGTCTCCAGCCCACGGTTAATAACAGCTCCCCCAAAGCTCAGCCTCCCGTGAGCCCGGCACAGCCCTGAGTGTGCCCTCACCTGCCCCATGCTTGTCCCCGCAGCAGCACCCGGACCGCCCTCACCACTGCGGCAGGGGTGGGGGGGTTCCGAGCCCAGGAAGGTGCCTTACCCCCCCCAACTCCGAGCACCTGTCTCAACTCCTACCTCGCACGTGCTTGCACCCCGCCAAGGGCACCTCTGTGAACAGGACGCAGCCCAGTCATCAGGGGCTCCCTGCTTATCCGCAGAAAAGGGAACCACTGGGCACACACCCCCAACGTGTGACGGGAGATATGGGGGGCGGCACCGGGGCCCTCGGAGCCCAGGAGAGGCCCGGCTTCTGGAGGGGTCAGAGGTTCCCCGGGGCTGAGGGCATAGGAAGGGCTGTGTGGGGGGCGGCGAGAAGGGCGTTGGCCAGGCTGCAGACACCCTGTGACCAGGAGGACAGTGCTGGGCCATGGGCACCAGAGTGGGTCCATCTGGAGTCGGGCCGGGTCATTATGTGGACAGGAAGTTGTAAACCAGGACCAGATGATGTGGGCTCTTGAAGGTCATACTAAGAACCTTATCCTAAGAGATCGAGAGAGAGAGGGAGAGAGACAGAGACAGAGAGAGAGACAGAGAGAGAGACAGAGCGGGGCAGGGAGTGTGTGTCATGAGATGTGTTTTAGAAAGAGCAGAGCAGAGACCAGACTGGAGGCGAAGGAGGGGAGCAGAGCAGAAGCTGTTGCAGGTGGGTGTAATTCAAGGTGAGAGTGGCTGGATTTGGGGTGAGAGAGAACAGACTCTAATGTCTGAGCCCTGAACTCCCCACTCCCACCAGAGCTAGTCTCTGCTGCAGAAAGAAACCACCAAAGAATACCTTATCCACCTTATTTCAGATAAGGTAGAATGCACTGGGGGTCCAGGGACCACATACCTCCCTGAGTCACCAACATCTACATCTGGAAAGCTAGGACGAATGAGCAAGTCACCTTGGTCAAGGGTCTGCCTCACTAAAGGGAACATTTAACCAGCAAACGCCAGGTCAGCTGCTCTGGGCTCAGCTCACTTGGTTGGGGGTAGGGTACTTGGGACACACCCACCCGCTTCTCCCAGTGCCGCCCCCCCACCCTACTCCTGCGACTGGACTCAAGTCTTCCCATAGCACTACGGCCGAAACACAGCTGGGAAATGAGCCCCAAGATCGTCCCACAGCCTCAAGGATGCCATCCATAGATAAGCCATTGTTTTAGATAATCCTCACCCTCTTTCTCCTGAGACCTGACCGCTGTAGTAGCTAGAAAATGCAACAGGCAAATAATGACAGTTCAAAGATCAGCTCCCTTGTCCTGACACATGGCTTGGGGGCTAAAGTGCACCTTCCTCTCCTGATCTCGGGACCCAGGGAAAGGGGCCAGGCCAGAGCTGGTGTCCCTGTCTGGGGATGCCGGGCCTCTTGATCCCCTGTTCTTTTTGTATTTTTAAGAATATTTATCTATTTATCATAAGTATCTGGCTGCACTGGGTCTTAGCTGTGGCACACGTGATCTTCAGTTGCAGCTGTGAACTCTTAGTTGCGGCATGTGGGGTCCAGTTCCCTGACCAGGGATCGAACCCCAGCCCCACTGCACTGGGAGCTTGGAGTCTTAGGCGCTGGACCACCACGGAAGTCCCTCTGTCTTCTTTCTGAAATGGTTCTCCCAATGGGGATGGGGCTTCTGCCTCCTCTCTCAAGGAGACAGGCTCTGGGAAAAAGGAGAAAATCCATACAACGATGAAGGAACCAAGGAGAAGGAGTCCTGAGAGACTCCGAGCAGCTTTAGATAAAATCGTTCCTTTAGTTCCAGCAAGGTCGAGTGCAAAAGGCGGTGGCACTTTTGCTGGCGACAGAGTGGAACCATCCTTCCTGCGTTCAGAGGCAAGGAAAAGGCGGATGCCCGGAGAGGTGAGCCTTCTGCCGGCACCGTGGATTATTAGAGAGTGGCCGCATGTGAGCTCGCAAGAGGAAGCCCCTCACCCGGACCCCACAGGGGCTCACGAGGACAAAACATTCCAGACGAGCTTGCTCCCCTTTTCCGTGGGGGCCCCAGCCTGGGAGATGGCGAGAGATACCCCAGAGGCCGGTTCGCCCCTCCACGCTGGCCCTGGGCCCAGGCCCTGACAACTTGTTGGGGCACGTGGGAAATTTGTGGGAAAGTGACTCACAGCTCGTCGGACCTCTGGACCTGCAGTCAGCCAGGGGGAGGGGGGTGCCCCGAGCCGAGCCGGGGCTCCGAACGTGGCCACTTCAGCCCTCGATGCTGCTCTTGGAGAGCGGGTAGGCGTGGGAAGGCAGGGGAGGCTATCTCAGCCTGTCCAGCCTCCACGTCCCGTGGGTATCAGTGCCTTGATGGTTTTGAGGGCTCACTGGTGTCAGCTGCCCATCTCCACTGCCCTCCCCACCCACCCCCCCAGCTGAAGGAGGGGTGAGAGGAGGCCTGACCCACCCAGGCCGTGACTGTGCCAGGGGTGAGCAGGTGACCCAGGCTCGTCCAGTTGAGAAACGGCCTTGGGACTCTGGCTACTGGGAGTGGAATGCTTCCTGCCCCTGTCGGCCCTTCCCAGGTTCCTGCGAGGACGGGCCATGGGCCTGGCGGTCACTTCTGCCACCACGCTGGGGGGCCTGCCCGAGAAAGAAGCCAACACAGGGGAGCAGAGCTGGGAGGTGAAGCAACACAGAGTCCTGACAGGGTCACGGGAGCACCCGAGTCACATCCTGCCCGAGGTTGGTGTCAGCTAGTCAGTGCTGGGCTCCCCTGGTGGCCCAGACAGTGACGAACCTGCCTGCCGTGCAGGAGACCGGGGTTCGATCCCCGGGTCGGGAAGATCCCCTGGAGAAGGCAGTGGCAGCCCACTCCAGTATTCTCACCTGGAGAATCCCACGGACAGAGGAGCCTGGCGGGCCGCAGTCCATGGGGTCGCAAAGAGTCGGACACGACTGAGCGACCGACACACACTTAGTGTTACCTGGGACTTTTTCTGTTCATGAGACCACGGGATTCTCTTCTTTTCTTAAGCCAGGTTGACCTGTCACTTGCAACCAAGCATCCTGCCTAAAGCAAATAATAAATCCACAAGAGTGCGGGCAAGCGCCTGGAAACAGGTGGGGATGCGGCAGGTGAGGGCTGGTGCGCGAAGCTGCTAACAGCCAGGCACCCCCAATGCCGTCTGGGTGAGTAGGACCACACCCTGGAGGCCAGGCCCCAATCCCGGGCCCCCCAGGATGCCAAGGAAACCCAGCTCTCTCATGCCCATGCCTTCTTGGATTCTCAAGACGACCTCCAACAGGAGAGGCGGTCCCCAACTCAGAGATCACATGAGCCAGGGAACCACAGAGCTGGGGTCCACTCCCACTGCCCAACAAGGCTCTGGCCGCAAACCCAAATCCTGGAGAATCTCAGAGCGGACTTGCAAGAGCATCCCTGCCCATCCCTGGCCTGCAGCTGATACTAAGATTCTTCTCCAGGGGCGGCCAGGTTTGCAAGGAGGCCTGTTCACCTCCCTGAAGCTTCGACCCCCGCCCCCCAGCCTGCGGGCGGGAAGGTTCCACCAGTGGGGAACAGGATGGGAGGAAACCTGAAACCACAGGTCCAGGGCTCTGCCACCTCCCCCCGCCCCGGCTCCTCACCCCCACCAGCCCGTGCCCCCAGCTGGAAGAGGGCCTCTGGAGCTGGGGCGCTGGGCCTCGCAGGCCCTCCCTGGTCCGCCCAGCCTCCCACGTCTTCCTCACTTCCACCCTAGACCCCTGAGTTCCCAAGCCCGCAGCCCACACACCAGACGTATGTGTGTGTATGTATGTGTGCTTGGTTGGCTGCATGATTTTTAAAAACTGGAATTAATTTCAAACATGTTGAAAAAAATTGGGAGATTTCTCAGAAAAACCAGCCTGCCAGCTAGCTTCTCTTGGAAAATCAGATGATCTGGAAGCTCCTGGTGACTGGGCTGAGGCACCCCTTGCGGGCGGCCCCAGGCCCCTGGCAGCTACATCGCCTTTCCAGAACCCGCTGCTTCTGGTGGTGGATGCTTTGGAGTTGGCCCCCCTGGGCGGGCCGCACCACCAACCAGCTCCTCTTCTGACAAAGCCCCCACAAGGCCGCTGCAGCACGTGGCAAAGGAAAGCCTCAGGCCAGCCTGGGCTTGGGGTCTCGCCTCTGAAGCCCCCGCCGCCCCGGCCCAGTCAGAGCGCCATCTGCTGAAGCCAGGCCCACCCACCTCAGGGCTTCATCTGCCCAGCCCTGTTCCCAGAAATCCCCTACGGCCCCCGTGAGTCCTGGCCCCCTTGTGTCTCCTCTTGGAAGTCCCAGCTGCATATTCCTGAGCCTGGACTGCTTTCTGTGCAGGCCAGGGTCAGCACATTTGTTCTGCACAGGGCCAGACAATAAGTGTTTGCAGGCCCCGTGGTCTGGGTCACAGCTACTCAGCTCTGCCCTTCCAGCATCAAAGCAGCCATAGGCGATGGTAAAGTAATGGCATGGCTGTGTGCCAATAAAACTTTATTTACAAAGATGGGAGCAGGCCCCACGGACTTCCCTGGTGGCCCAGGGGGTAAGACTCCACACTCCCAATGCAGGGGGCCCCGGGTTCAGTCCCTGGTCAGGGAGGTAGAACCCACATACCGCAACTAAGAAGTTCCCGGGCCACAACTAAAAGATTCCGTGTACCGCAAGTGAGAGCCAGCACAGCCAAAAAACAAAAAAAGATGGGGGCAGGGCAGATTTGGTATTTTTAGTTTGCCCCTAAATTAAATCTGTCTTCCTAAATAGAACAGGCATAACAAACCCATCCCTGTATCCCCCCTGCAGGCGGGCTCTAAGAGGTCACCAGACACAGGCTGCAGGGTTTAGGGCCGTGTCCACCTTGCTGACTGTCCCCGGGCCAGAGTGCTGCTCGGTCGGCTGCTCTCGAGACGTCACTGCAGCCCCATCCTGTTCCAATTCACTAAGCATCCTCCACTTCAAAACAAACCGCACCGCCATCCCACATGTGGGCTCCAAGGTGTGGTCAACCTCTGGGAGGCAGAGGCCTCAGGCTGACCATGGATGCAAGCTCAGGTAGCCAGAGACTCACCCTCACCCGCCAAGTTACCAGGCATCTCCAGCCCAGGGGGCTTGGAAGAGGCCCAACCTACTGGGCAAACAACGACCTCACCCCGTGTCCCAGCGTCTCTCTAACCCTCAAAGCCCTCCTTCAAGATAGAGGTTTCCCATCCTCTAGAGCCTCACTTCCCTCTCTGTCAAATGGGGATAGTACTATCAGCTTCATGGAGCCCTGCGTGGAGCACAGCAGTGATTCTGGAGGTGCTGCAGCCACCTTGGTGCTGTGAGGACAAACGCCACAGGCTTAAGCTCACAGGGCAGTAGCTCGGAGAAGTCCTGGCCATTCAGGGCTTCTCGCCACACAAGGAGGAAACCCAAACCCTATTTGGTTGAACCGCTTCAGTCAGGCGTCTGCTGCGCAGCCTGATGGACGTATGCGATCACTCTCACCATCGCTCCAGTTAACAGCAAGCTGCCCGAGGTCACGCAGCTAGTAAATGGGTGGAGCTGGGACTCAACCCAGGTCATTCACATGAAGAATGGAATGACTGCCAAAACAGGGAAAACTTCTGACCTCAAAACTGTACCAAAAGGTAAAATGGAATTCCAAATAACTGCTGTGTGCACTGACCCTCCAGAAGCTCCACTCCCCTTGCGTGGGGGCTGTATGTGGTGACTTGCTTCTGTAGAATACGGTAGGGGAGAGAGGGGCATGGAAATAACCGGCCAGCTAGTCAAGGTCAGCATCATCTGTGCTACGCCACGTTGAGAGCAGGGCCCTGGATCCGATGCAACGGGAAGGGCACTTCACCTCTGTGGTCTCCCCGCCAAAACCCACAACCCCAATCTAACCACGAGAAAAACATCAGATCAGCCCTAATTGAGGGACGGTGTACAAAACACCTAACCAATAATCCTCAAAACTGTAAAGGTCATCAAAAACAAGGAGAGTCTGAGAAGCTGTCATAAACCAGAGGTGGCTAAGGAGACACAACGACTACCTATAATACAGAACAGGACACTGGGGAAAACTAGCGAAATCCAAATGAAACTTTGGGGGTTAATTAGACAGCAGTGTATCAGAGAGGGTCCTTTAGGTGTGACAGTGTACCACAGTCAAGCAAGACGCTTGGGGGAACTGGGTAAGCAGTATGTGAAAACTCTGTATTATCACAGCAACTGGTCTATATTTCTAACGTACAAAACTGTATTGGGTGGAGGCCAGTGAAGCAGGCAGACAGAAGAAACATCTCTGTCCATCAGGACAGACCAAGCCCCCAGCGTTTCTCATCTCAACCACAGTGACCGAGTAATGAGCACCTCCTGAGTGCCCAGCCCATAGCAAGACCTGCAGGCCCACGGCCCGTTCACGTCCAGCTGCTGAGACAGGTATCCCTACTCCCATTTTCCAGAAGAGGAAACTTAGCCTCACAGACACATCTGCCCAGGATCGCCCTACTGGGAACTGGCAGAGAGTGGAATTCAAACCCAGGCCCGCCCTGGCCTACACAGCTGGGACCCAAGGACCCCGGGACCCCGGGACCCCGGGGCTGAATGGGGCAGGGAGCTGTGTTCTCACCCAGGACTTGAGACGTCCCTCCAGGATCTGCTTTCCAAACTTGGACCCTCAGGCACCCCGCTCTAGCCTATTTAGAGACAGCAAACCAGTGGCCTTTGGGTAGTGTCCGGCCCACGCACTTGACAGAATCAGTTCAGTTCAGTCGCTCAGTCGTGTCCGACTCTTTGCGACCCCATGGACTGCAGCACACTAGGCCTCCCTGTCCCTCACCAACTCCCGGAGTTTACTTAAACTCTTGTCCATTGAGTTGGTGATGCCATCCAACCATTTTGTCCTCTGTCATCCCCTTCTCCTCCTGCCTTCAATCTTTCCCAGCATCAGGGTCTTTTCCAATGAGTCAGCTCTTCGCATGAGGTGGCCAAAGTATTGGAGTTTCAGCTTCAGTATCAGTCCTTCCAATGAACATTCAGGACTGATTTCCTTTAGGATGAAGTGGTTGGACCTCCTTGCAGTCCAAGGGACTCTTAAGAGTCTCGACCTCCAACACCACAGTTCAAAAGCATCAATTCTTCGGTGCTCAGCTTTCTTTATAGTCGAATTTTCACATCCATGCATGACCACTGGAAAAACCATAGCCTTGACTAGATGGACCTTTGTTGGCAAAATAATGTCTCTTCTTTTGAATATGCTATCTAGGTGGGTCATAACTTTCCTTCCAAGGAGTTAGGGTCTTTTATTTCATGGCTACAGTCGCCATCTGCAGTGATTTTGGAGCCCAAGAAAATAAAGTCTGCCACCTGACAGGACAGGCTGGTGCAAATTGTAAAACGCGTTACCTGCCACCGTGGAGGCACCAGGATGGATCAAGTAGACACCGCGCTCCTGCTTCTCCTGAACGATGTGGCTGCCTGGCCGCGCTGGGCCTGTTCCCCTGCGAGCTGTGGCGAGGTGGGCCCCCTAGATTGGCCTGTGCCATCCTGCCTGCCACTGGCCTGACTCACTCGCCCTTAGACTCGCCAAGCCAGCGGGCATCCGGGCTGGAGTGGCTCCGGGCTCACGTCACCACGGGCCTGTGGATGCTTCCAGTCCTGTGGCCTGGGACCCTAGGGGTGGGGGGATGGCCAGGCCTGGCCGCTGCTAAGACCAGCGGCTGCGCCCTCAAGCCAGGGCCCCCCCCAACCAGGGCATGCCAGGGCCTGGAGTCAGGTGCCGCCCCCGGGGCTGTTCTGTGGGGGAGAAGGCCAGCTGGGAGAGAGCAGGGCAGGGCCACATAGCTGCTGAACGGCAGAGCCGAGCACCAAACGGGCTCTCCTGAGCTCCTGGCAGCGGCCTCCACCTTGGCCAGCCCGCCGCCCTTCACCCTCGGGCCCAGCCTCCCTGCTCAGGTCCCCTCAAGGCTCCTCAGGCCCCGCCTGCCTGTCCTGCTGCAGGGCCCCCAGCCTTCCAGAACACTCTGACAGCTGTGAGCAGAGCCCCTCCCATCCCTCTCAAGCAGCCCCTGCGTGTCCAATCCTGCCCGCAGGGTGAGGCGGCTGGCCCCATGGTGGCCGCATGGAGCAGCGCCCCTGCCCGCCGAGCCCTCCTGCCCAGCTCGGCCCCGACCCCTGGCCCCACCAGCCTGCTCAGCATGGCCGCTGGCGGCGGCAGAGGCTGCTGTGGCCCTGGTGATGGGGGCAGGGCTGGGGGTCCCCAGGTGGGACAGCTCCGGCGCAGGGAGGACCCCTGAAGCAGGGACAAGCTGGTGCAGGCTCGTTAGAGGCAATGCTGACCCTGGCAGCTTCCAGAGCCCTGCGGATTCCACTTTTAGTGGGAGGGAAAGTATTAACATGGAAACTAGCAGAGGAGGAGCCCCCGGAAGTTCTGCCAAACTCGCACGGGGTCTGGGAGGCAACACAGGACACCGGGTAGACGGAGTCACGGCACGGGCCCCTCCAGAGCTGGGTCTCTGGGGGCTCCCTGACCCCTCCAGCTGTGGCCCCTCTGCCCCCCCCCGGGGCTCTCTCCTGGAGGAGCGGGGTGTCTGACCTGGGCTTTGCTTCTCATCACATGGCCACTGAGGCTAACTACCGTGCACTTACATGTATGTATTTTAACTGGGCCCCTGCTACATTTCAGAGACTTAAAGCTGCAGATCACAAGGGCCCTTCACACATGAGGAAACTGAGGCTTGCAGGAATCCCCCTGGCAGTCCAGTGGTTAGGACCTGGTGCTTTCACTGCATAAGGCATAGGTTTAGTCCCTGGTGGGGGAACTAAGATCCCACATGCTGTTTGGTATGGCCAAATAAATAACTAAACGCACACAGTAAAAGCAACGCGTGGCTCTGGAGGGGAGCCTGGAACAGAAAACAGATGAGAAGGAGAAACCTGGCAAAATCCAAAGTTCAGTGAGTAACACTGGACCAGCACGGGAGGTCTTGTTTTGACAGCTCTCCTACCCACCGTCACGTGAGGTGACGGGAGATGGGGACACGGAACAAGGGGCATGCGGAAACTCTCGGGAGCACCGTCTTTATAGGTTTTCTGCACATCTAAAATTACTCAAAATAAGGTCATTTAAAAATAAACATACAGGGGGCTTCCCTGGTGGCTCAGTGGACAAGAATCCACCTGCCAATGCAGGAGACACAGGTTCGATCCCTGGTCCGGGAAGATCCCACATGCCACGGAGCAACTAAATTCGTGTGCCCCAACTATTGAGCCTGTGCCCTAGAGCCCGGGAGCTACAACTCCCAAGCCCACATGCTTCAACTACTGAAGCCCACGTGGGGAAGAGTCTGTGCTCTGCAACAAGAGAAGCCACCACAATGAAAGCCGCCACAACCAGAGAGAAGTCCGCGCAACAACGAAGACTGAGCACAGCCAATAAATAAATAAAATTATCTTAAAAAAATAAATAAATAAACACATACAGTGTATTCCTGGTAGCACACGTGAAGGGCTGAACGGCACACATAGGTGACAGTAGGACAATCATACTAACGTCCCAATGATGATGGGGATGAAGATGGCAGCTGGACCTTCCTTTATCTCAGTCACTGCTCAGGACAGTCCTGGACAGGGGCTGGGACTATGTTATCAGCCCCATTTTACTGAGGTTCTGCAAGCTTAGTCTCCACGCACAGCATGACGCTTGCAAGCAACGGGCAGGGCCGGCCAAATGCCTTGATCTGATGCTCTGCTATCCCTGTCTTGAAATTCTCAGTAAGTTTAATATTTTAGGGAGCTACCATTCACAACTCCGGCTGCGCTGGGTGCTC
>ML662452.1:4472472-4500519 GCA_007570785.1 Antilocapra americana
GGTGCTCGCTGCGGTGCTCCGGCTGCGCTGGGTGCTCGCTGCGGTGCAGGCTCTCTCCATTGCGAGGCTCCGGCTCCGGGGCTCGCTGACTTCAGTCACTGCCCCCCGCGGGCTCACAGCTGCGGCTCCTCGCTGCTCTGTGGCGTGTGGACTCCTCCTCTGAGACCAGGGACCGAACTCGTGTCTCTGGCATTGGAAGGTGGACTCTTGACCACTGACCCACCAAGGGGAAGCCCCTCTCAGTAAGTCTTGACAAAGGGGCCCCCGCCAATTCTGTCGCGGGCTGCGGTGACAGAGCCGGATTACAAACTGGGATCTGCGTTCTCCATCCTTAGGACGGTCACACACGGTCAGCTCCGTGCACAGTGTGGGCCCAGCGCTCCTGGCTGAGAAAACCTCATGGGACCAAGGGTGGCTTGTGGGAGCAACGGTCGAGTTTGGGGAGGACCTCAGTGGGTGGATTCGGTTGGAGCTGGGGCTATCCCAGAACAGATCAGGTAAAAGAAGATCCTTTACCAGGCCAGGGCACCAAACCAGCTGCCCATGGCCAGTGGCCTCCCTGTCCCGCTGGGACATGTCCGTGAGCCCAAACCAACAGCTGGCCAGGGTCCAGCAGCTGGCGACGGTCTCATCAGAGCCATCTTTGTTTCACTCTGATGCTGATTTTCAACAGAATCCTCGAGGTTTCGTTGGCTGACCTCGAAGGTGGTTGACTCCGTGAAAGGGTGTTGGAAACGGCACCAATTAGCTCTGGGAAACAGAAAGCAAACACAGACAAGGCCGGCCGTTCTGTCGGCATCCCGCACGTGGGCAGCTGGTCTCCATTAAACAAGCGAGCCGCCAGGGCAACAACAGAGGCAGCCGCCAGGACCGGCGGGCGCCGAGCAGCTGCCCACAGGCCTGCCTCGCACCCCTGTCTTCGCCCAGGACTGCAGGAACCTGCTGCAAGGCCACCCTAGGCCGGCACTGGGCTCCCGCCCCCCAGCCCCAGGCGGGTGGCGGCCGCAGGGCCTCTCCTCCCTCAGACACTGAGCCCCCGCAGCTCTGGCCTGGTCTTGGCTCCAGCCTGTCCTTTGCCACCCGGTGGCCTTGGAGCCTCTGAAGTCACTGTCACCACACCGATCCCATCCCCGTGGCCCCAGAGGCCCAGACACGGATCTCACGAGGCCCTTTCACAAGAGCTCAGCTCGCGCGCTATCCTGGTCGGATTTAGGACATTTTATCCATGGGGCCCCCTGAGCGTGAAAAAGGATGTTTTCCAAAGTCTGGGACATAACATTCAAGAGGAAGAGAAAGGAAAAGAGGGAGAGACAGAACTTGGTGGAAACAGAGATGAAGATAATTAGAGATGGGGGCTTCCCTGGTGGTTCAGACGGTAAAGAATCCACCTGCAATGTGGGAGACGGAGGTCAGGAAGATTCTTTGGAGGAGGGTATGGCAACTCACTCCAATGTTCCTGCCAGGAAAATCCCATAGACAGAGGAGCCTGGCAGGCTACAGTCCATGTGGCTGAAAAGAGTCGACACGACTGAGCGACGAAGCACAGCACACAGCAGAGATGGAGTCTCGGACAAAAGGAGGCAGAGACAGAAACAAACAAGGGAAAAATATGAGAGAGAGAGAGAGAGCCAGGACAGAGAGAGAAGATGCGGACAGCAGATACAGGGGAGTTCAGAAAGAGAAGGACTAGATGGGAAGGGGTGGGGGAAGACGGGGTGGGGAGAAAATGAGAGGGAGGACAGGGAAGTGAGGTGGGGGGCGGGGGGGCGGCTCGGGCGAGGATGGGGAGCAGACTTGATGGGAGCTGGGGGAGTCGGTACTGGGATGCGGGGCCTCTCCAACCCCAAGCCCAGGCAGCGTGCCCGGCAAGGACCCAAGAAACTCCCCAAGTCACCCCACCTTAAGCCCTATCCCTTTGTCCAAGAAATAATAGCATTCTGAAAGGACAAAGGCCAGTGCAGGACACAGGGCCGTCTGGGTGCAGTGGGCTCCCTGTGGCCTGAGGGACAGCGCCTGGCTCTTCTCTCATCTGACTCAGGACCTGGGAGAAACCTCTCGTCTCCCCCTTCCACCCAGGGGCGGTGCCCTGTCCCCTGCTGCAAAGCCAGAAAGAGGAGAAGAGATTCTGGACCGCCCCCCGCCCCCCAGGGCCAGCCCAGGCCTCTGGCCCCCCTCGCAGGGGCATCTCCCTCCTCCTCTCCTCCATGACTGCATCCGCTGTGCCCAGAAGCACCTGGTCCATGGCAGATGCCCTACCGGTGAGTGCTCGCTCTGCCTCTGGGCTAAAGCCTCAGGCTCCTGTTGGACCCCTCCAGCCCTGAACCCCACCCTCGCATCTCCAACCCTGGCTCCACCTGCCTGTACACCCAGACGGACCCCGACTCACACGGCCCCTTGGATGAATCTCTGGGGAATTATGCTGAGCGAGAAAAGCCAATCCCCAAAGGTGATATGCTGTACGATTCCACTTCTAGAACACTTCTGAAATAGCAAAATTTTTGAAATGGAGGACAGGCTGGTGGCTGCCAGGAGCTGGGGAGAGGGCTGTGGGGGGGAAGGCGAAGGTGGTCACAGGAGGACGCGAGAAACCCCTTCAGGCTGGGCCTGTTCAGCCTGCGCTGTGGTGGAAGAGACAGGAGCCTCAGGAAAACAGAATTGTCCTGAACAGATCGAGCCGTACAGAACTTAAAAGACATACAAGAAAGTGCAGGTAAGGCTGGGGAAACCCATGGGACTTCCCTGACTTCCAGTGGTTAAGACATCCTCTAAGGAGCGGGGGTGGGGGCTTCCCAGGTGGGGCTGGTGGTCAAGAACCCGCCTGCCCACGCAGGAAACAAGAGATGCGGGCTCCATCCCTGGGTCGGGAAGATCCCCTGGAGGAGGGCATGGCGACCCACTCCAGTGTTCTTGCCTGGCGAGTCTCACAGAGGAGCCTGGGGGGCTGCAGTCCCTGGGGTCGCAAAGAGGTGGATACAACTGCAGCAACTGAGCACAAAGGCAACCACGCAGGGAACTAGAATCCCACGTCATGCGATGTAGCCAAAAAAATAAAAGAAAAAAACCGAGGGAGATTCAAGAGCAGCAACAGACTATCATGGTGGAAACCTCACTTGTCACGTCACACCGCAGTTTGGAAAATGTTACCATTGGGGAAAATTGGGCAAAGTGTACAAGGGCGCTTTCTAGTCTATAAATCTCTTATAACTGCATGTGAATCTCTAACCGTGTCAATGAGGAACCTCAATCAAACACACACACGTCTCCCCACCCCCACTCTGGTCCCCGGCCCAGGCCCCAGCGTCTCCTTCTGGACCACCCCGGCAGTTCCAACCTCCTGACCTCCACCCTTGCCCTTCCAGCGTCTCCCTCTGTATCCCGACACCCTCCAGGACCCGGGCCTTGCACGGAGCCCATGACCTGCTCCACTCACCCCCGCCACCTTCACCTCCAGCTCCAACACACCACCCCTGCCTGCACACTCCTCTCCTTACCTCCTCCGGGACCTCGTTGTGCTCCATGTCCCCTTCTCAAGGAGGCCTTCTCTGACTACCTCTTGTGGGTCTGGGGAGACCCACATCAGCCCCTCACCTCCTTCTCCCCCAAGAGGCACTTCATACAGGGCGGGGACGTTCTCTGTTCTCCCTGGGTCCCGAGGATCTGAAACAGCATTTGACTCACAGAGGTGGTGGATGGTAAGTATTTGTTGAATGAATGAATGAAAAGGGAGGTGGTGGGCGGACATCTGGCATCAAAGCAGCTAAGCCCGGCCCAGGGGCTGCGGAATAATGGGGTAAAGGGCTGGGGTTGCCCAAGTGGTGGCTCCTGGAGCAGCCAAGGCCTTCAGGGGAACAGAAGGGGAGACTTAAGCGGAGGAAGAGCCCAGCACAGAGGGAGATAGCGGGCTGGCCTCCAGGCACAAGCTCCCCAGGTCTCCCAGAGCAGAAGCCCAAGGTAGGAAGGGACAGCAGCCAGGACAATACCCTGCAGGCCAGGCCACGATGTCCAGCCCCGCCCCTGCCCCCCAGCCCCAAGCTCTTGAGAACAACAAACAGGGGTGGGTTGGAGGCTGAGCTCACTTTCTGGAGCCTCCTGGGGGGCCCCCACCACCTGCCCATTGCCTTTGAAGTAGCTCCAGCTGCCTGTGGGGATGAGGGTGGGAGTGAAAGCAGGGGTCACAGAGGACCTCGGATTGGCACTTTTTTTTTTGTAATGGAAGGATAATGACTTTACAATATTGGGATGGTTTTTGCCATCAACAGGAACTGGCCATAGGTACCCGTGCCTCCTCTCTTTTGAAACCCCCTCCCACCTCGCTCCCCACCCATCACTCTAGTTGGCGCAGAGCACCAGCTCTGGCTTCCTGCATCACACCTCAACCCCCCACTGCCTGTGTCACCGCTGGGAGCGCATGCGCTTCAGTGGTGCGCTCTCAGATCAGCCCACCCTCTCCCCCTCTGCGTCCAAATGTCTGCTCTTTATCTCAGTGTCTTGTCTGCTGTCCCACACACGGGACCGTCAGCGCTGCCTTTCTAGATCCCATATATATGTATCTATTCACATACGACATTTGTCTTTTTCTTACTTCATTCTGTGTAAAAGGCTCTAGGTTCATCCACGTCATTAGAACTGACTCAAACGTGTTCCTTTTTATAGCAGAGTAATATTCCACCGTGTACACGTAACCCAACTTCCTTATCCATTCATCTGTCGACAGACACCTAGGTTGCTTCCACGTCCAAGCTATTGTAAACGGAGCTGCAACGAGCACTGGGGTACATGTGCCTGCTTCAGGTACGGGTTCCTCAGGGTGCATGCCCAGCAGTGGGACTTCTGGGGCATACGGGAGTCTTATTCCTAGTTTTCTAAGGGGTCTCCATGGTGGTGGCACCGATTTGCATCCCCACCAACAGTGTAAGACAGCTCCCTTTTCCCCACACCGTCTCCAGCACTTACTGTTTGTAGACTTTCCGACGCTCTCAAGATCCCCTCGAAGGCCCTCCTGGAGCTGCCGGAGCTGAGAGCAAGACCCCTCCCCTAGCACAGTGAATGATGCCCCACTTTGGAGTCCCTCAGATGGCGCAGCCCCCCTGCCACGCTGCGTGGCCTTGGCCAAGTCGCTCAACCTCTCTGCGCCTCATTTTTCTCATTGGCCAACAGGGCTAATAACAGTTTCTACCTCAAAGGGTGTTTTACCCAAATACCCCCAAAGTGCTTGGAAAACAGTAACTCCTCAATGAATGCTGGAGACTTTCATTATTTATTACTGCCCTCTGAATTTTGTTTTTCTTTTCAAATTGGAGTACACTTGATTTTCAATGTTGTGTTGATTTCTGTTGTACAGCAAAGTGAATCAGTTATACATGTACCTGTATCCAGTCTTTTTTGTTTTGTTCTTTTCCCATATAGGTCTTTACAGAGGACTGAGTAGCGCTCCTGCTGCTATACAGCAGGCGCTCATGAGTCATCTATTTTACATACAGCAGGGGGTCTATGTCAGTCCCCATCTCCCAATTTACCCCTCCTCACCTTATCCCCTGGCAACCATAAATTTGTTTCCCACATTCACGACTCTACTTCTGTTTTACAAATACGTTCGTTTGCCCCTCCCTTACTTTTGGATCGCACGTATAAGTGATGTCATGACGATGCGTGTCTCTGCATCTCACTGACCTCAGTAGGACAGTTTCCAGGCCCATCTTGCTGCACTCAGTTCTCTTAAATGATGTCATTAGATTGTGAACGGCTCAAGTGTGCAGTTTTATAACACTGCATTTTTTCCAGTGTTAAATGCATTCAGCTTCAAAATATGAATGTTTGAACTAAATCACAACTGTGGAAGCCAGTTCTGGTACTGCTTCGATTTTTAATTCCCAACGACCCTCAAAAACTATCCAGCACGCTTCTCAGCCCCTAACAGGTGTGGCTTATCATCACCCAGGTGACCAGGCTCAAAGGAGATGCTCAGCAACGCCTCCCGGGCAGACAGTGACACATCTCTGGGGCCACACCGGGCACTGGCCCTGAGACCAGCCCCGGCCCACAGCCTCCCGTTTGCCCCCCAGCGAGGACTGCTGTCATCCGAGTCCCGCCTGCCCCCCATACCCACCCCTGGGGGCGGTGCCCGGGGCCTCTGGAGCTGGGTCCAGCCAGCCAGGAGCCGCCAGACACAGGAGGGGACAGGGCAGCGCTGGGGCCACAGTGCTGAGACCCCCGGCCCAGGTCACCAGGGGCCACCTCCCACGCGGGGCTCAGTTAGGTCCATCCCTGTACCGGCCAGCTCCCTGCTCTGACTCCTCGCTCCACTGAAAAGCCAGGGCTCCCCAGTCTTCAACCAAGGTTCCCAGATGAATTATTAGGACTCTCCAAGTAACAGGAACTTTGGCCTTGACATTACAATCTGACAAGGTGTGATGGTATCAGCTGGAACAGGCACCTGGATGAATCTACTGCTTAATGAGACGTGGTTTATTTTCCCGGCAGAAAGCTGGCCATGAACAGAGCCAAGTTCAAGAGCGTCGCGGGCTCCTTAGGTATTGAAGGGATCACATTTTCTCCAGATGCCTCAACCCCAGTGCCACGGGCTCCTTAGGTATTGAAGGGATCACACTTTCTCCAGATGCCTCAACCCCAGCTACAGGCATCACACGGGCTCCTACACTAGGAGGGAGGAACCCCCTCCACCCATCAAGTAACCTACAACCTGCAGTCGCGGATGGGAGCTGCTGGTGCTCTGCAGGGGCCTGCCTCGCTCAGGACCGCCGCATCACCCAGAGCCAAGCTGATGCCGCACGGCGGGCACCGACCCCTCTCACAGCCTCTCTTCCCCCGCTTTCTGCCGTGCGCAGGAGCCAGAAGCACGCACCCCACCCACAATTACCTGCTGTAACGCCCGCCTCTGAGTTTACTCTCCAGGGTGAGCGTGAGCTGGGGCCGGGGCCAGTGTCCTCACTTCTGCATCCGTTAGTGCCCAGCTCACCGCCGATATCACTAACAGCGCCCCCACCAGAGCCTCCCGCACGCTAAGCACATCTCTGCAGGAGTGCCCCCCAACTGTGGCCCCTCTTATATCCAACAAAGACCCCGGGGCTCTGAGGGGGCAGGAGGTGTCCCTGGCACTGCCCAGACTGGACCCACAGTCGGCCTGCCCCTCCAGTCCCCACTGGGAGCCCATCCGGGCCCACAGCCTTCCTCTTTCCATCTGAGGAGGGGAGGGTCCCAGTGAAAGCCCTAAGGGGAGCTGGACAGACGCCAAGGCTGGGGAAGGGCTGGGGAGAGGGGCAGGGTGTGGGCTTGTGTGTGTGAGACGCAAGCAGAGACATGGGCGGTGGGCTGGAGACCTGGGCTCCACTCCTGGGTCAGGAAGACCCCCGGAGGAGGGCATGGCAACCCACTCCAGTATTCTTGCCTGGGGAATCCCACAGATAGAGGAGCCTGGCAGGTTACAGTCCATGGAGTCACAACGAGTTGGACATGACTGAGTGAACACACGGAACAGGTGGACGGACATAAAGGTGAACTGAGCCAGGGCCGGTAACTCAGTTAGGTGCTAGCTTAGGTCGACCCAAAGGAGAGCCCAAGGAACGCTCATAGCTGGCACCAACGTCATCATAACTACTATCGTTTCGTCAAAGAGAAGTCAGTCCTTACCCTTGAGAAACTCTCAAGTCTTGGGGAGCAACAGGTGAGAACAGAGATGACTCCCAGGGTGCTGTGCCGACAGGGGAAGGAACAGGAGATTGAGAGCCCAGGGGAACGCTGCCTGGGGCAATCCAGACGGCTTCCCAGAGGTGGTAATGCTCGATGTAGCCTTGAACGACGAATACACAGCACTGGCAGGGAGCAGGCAGGGGACCAGCATGAGCAAAGACCAGAGACAGCGTCCACCAGGCCCAGAAATGGGCCAAGAGGCAGCCCTCGGCTCGAGGATGTTCCCGGGGATGGTGGTACTATTAGGAGACAGGGCGCTGTGTCCTGCCAACCACAGAGAAGTTGGGGTGCTCCCACGTGGGCCTCATCAGTGCCCCCTGGCCCAAATAAACACTACTCTTTGCGGAAAGGACCTTCCTCCCGGCTCAAAACCTAAACAAAAACATAACACTTAAAAAAAAAAATCTGATTCCCAAAGCGGCCAGCCAGGAGCCCTCCCTGGCACCCGTGTCACCAACGATCTGGACTCAAATAAGATCCGTCAACGTGTGAGTGCTGAGGAGCTCGGGGCCAGCGAGCCTGCTGGGGGGCTGGGGAGCCAGCCCCGCTTGCCTCCATTGCTGCGTTAATATCTGCCATCTGCTCGGGCTGCATTTCCGCCACCCCCCCTCAGCAAGGGACGACTGCGCAGCGGAGGAGAGGCCGCTCCAGGGCCGGGAGAAGGCGCCAGGGGGTCTCGGCTACCTTCTCTGGGCGGCGGCCTCGCTGGGCCTCCAGCCCGGAGATAAAGGCCCAGCCCGGCCGGGCCTCCTTCCGGGAGTCACCCCTCCAGGGGCACTGGGCAGGCGGAGAGGGCGGGGCAGGGGGCCCCGCCGGGCAGAGCCAGCCTGCCTGCCGTCCTCTCAGGCAGGGCGGGGCGGGGCGCGCTGGGGGGACGCGGGGCGGGGCAACGCCCGGCCTGGCACAGGAGGCCAGCAGGCCGGCCTGGGCGGGGCAGCTCCGCCCACAACCTCGGCCACCTCCAGGGAGGCCTGGGAGGCGGCCCCAGGCCCTGGGGAGACGGCAGGCAGGCGAGGGCCCTGTCCAGCCCAGCTCTCCACTGCCTGGGGACCACCCCCGAGGGACCCCGGGGCGGGGGGCTCCAAGGGCCATAGGCCTTCACAGCATCCGCTGATTATCGTTTATTAAACACCTACTAGGCACCCGAGCCAGTAGGAAACTCAAATGCCCAGAGGCAGGTAATGACAAAGGGCGACGTGGGCCAGATGGTGGCTCATCATGGGTGCTGCTTGGGACCCAGACCTCTGCTTTTTCCTTTTAATATTTTATTTGGCTGCACCAGATCTCAGTCATGGCATGTGGGATCTAGTTCCCTGGCCAGGGATCAAACCTGGGGCCCCCTGCATTAGGAGTGCAGAATCTTAGCCACCAGACCACCAGGGAAGTCCCCCTTCTGCTTTCTCAGGAGAAGCCAGAGGTCTACATTCTTATGTAAAATTTCCTTTTTTAGATGCTGGCAGCTAATTCAAATTCAACAGGTACATAGACCAAGCTGGCCAAAGGACACCCCTTGGTGGGGCAGACCGGGCCCAGGGATCTCCAGCTTGCCACCTCCACCATCTAGGCGGCGGCTCCTACACTTGGGAAGATCACAGAGAGAAGGGAGAGACCCTGAACAAGGCCAAAGTTGGGTCAGATCTTGTCTCTAATGCCTCTGCTGTATGACCCTGGGCGAGTGGACAGCCCTCTCTGAGCCTCAGGTCCCTTCACCCCTGGGGCTGTTACAGAAAGTCGAGACAAGGCACAGAAACTCCTTCATGAAAGCACTCAACGGGCTGTGCTGCGCTTAGTCGCTCGGTTGTGTCTGACTCTTTGCGACCCCGTGGACTGTAGCCCGCCAGGCTCCTCTGTGCATGGGATTCTCCAGGTGAGAACCCTGGAGTGGGGTGCCATGCCCTCCTCCAGGGGACCTTCCCAACCCAGGGATCCAGCCCAGGTCTCCCACACTGCAGGCGGATTCTTTACCAGCTGAGCCAAAAATTACTTCAGGGCAGCCCGAAAGTACTCAATACAACTACCATAGTTGGAGCAGAGTAGACGCCCAATATCATCACGCTGCTACAGAAAGCTGAGGGCCCCTGCTGGGGCTGACGCAAAGTGGAGGAAGACGCCACAGGCTTTCCCCTCTTCCCTGGTCCCAAATGCCTCTGAAGGAGGAGGGGGGCGCTCTGGGATCCCGGCCATCAGCCCCAAATCCAGAGCTGGGGAGTGTGCTGGGTGTGACCGAAGGCTTAACACATTTTTTTTTCCCCCTCAAATATTTAACAGTGAGAAAAATTACTTGCTAACTTTAAGACATTAGAAGATTCATATAAAACTCCACATGCCCAGCGTGCTCCCCCAAATAGGAAAATCTGGCCCTCCCTGATTCCGTTTCTGCAAAGGCTGCTTCTGAAATTTGCTACCCCTATCATTAGGGCTGGGGCTGTGCCATTCGCCACAGTCCGTACCATTCCCTACTGTGCCACACCTGGTGGAACTCACCCACTGGTGTTACCAGATCGCCCGTGGGCAGCTGTGGGGCGAACAGGGCAGCCCCAAGTCGAGCCCAGCCCACAGTCCACCCGGCAGCCTGCTCTGCGCCGTGTCAGGACTTGGCCCCAAGTGGTTTTGCTCTCAGCCAGAGAGCCTTCCTTGGAAAACACTATACTGTTATCCAATCGGGAAATTAATCAAAATGACACCTCGTGAACAAGATGTTTTGGTTTGGTGGAAAACAAACAGTGGCTTACAACAAATTGGCCAGGCTGTTCCGTGCCTCCGGGTACAGGCGCTGAGCAGAGGGCCTGGTGTGGTCAGGACACCATGGCGGGCGCTTGGCCGTCACCGGGACCTGGCCCTGGGGGACACGGCGACCCCTGGCATGCTCTCCATGCCCTCCAAGGCCACACGCCTGCAACCCCGTCTCACTTTCACTCCCACATGTGCCTGAAACGATCTCCAGATGTGAGGGGCCCTGTGTGTGCAAGCAGTGGGGCCGCCTTCTCAGGCAGGGTCTCTGGGACCAGACGCACGCCAGGAGACCTGGGCACCTCTCGAAAGCCCCCGCTCTCTCTCCCAGTCAGACAGAGGCCCCGAGACCCAGCAAGGCGAGGGTCTCAGGGAGCTCCGGGTACAGCACGTGGTGTTTCCAGGCCAAGGAAACAGTCCTAACGCGCAGTCCTAACGGCTGAACTCTGAAGCTTGGAGGGCACGCCTGCGCCCGGCTCGGCTCCCGTGGTCAAGTCTAAACAAGACAGCGCTGACCCCGAATGCCAGCCTGAGCTGCGGGTAGAGAATGAGCCCTGGAAACTCCCTAAAGCAGAGCACATTTACCAAGTCACTCCCTGGCTGCGAGCCCTCCCAAGGCTCCCTGCCACCCTTAGACTAGTGCTCGGTACCCCCGTCTGGCCCGAGACCCCTGCTTTTGTCCAGGCTGCCCCCCACCTCGTCTCCTGCACCCTCCCCGGCTCCCCACCTGGGCCTCACTGCTGTTCCTCAGGACCCAAGCTCGGCCCATCCCGGAGGCCCCATGCCTGCCATCCCCCCTGCTGGGAACATCCCTGCTTTTGACTTCAGCCTGCTCTCACTCACCATCGGGGTCTCAGCTAGTGTGGCCCTTCCTTAGAAGTCATCCCTGGCTCCCTCAGAGCAAGCCAGGCCCTCTTTAGGCATGTCCAGTTACTGAACTTTCTGAGGATTTGGTCACTGCCTCGATTCTCCTACCGGACATGTGCTTCCTGAAGTGAGAGGTCACAGCTCTCTCCTGAGATAATGAGGGTAGAGTTAAGAATGTGGGTTCCTAGCCTGATGCCCAGCCGTGTGGCCCCAGCTAAGAGACTAAACCTCTCTGTGCCTCAGCTCCCTGGCCGGGATTAAAAATAGCACCTCCCTTGTGGGGTGTTGGGTTGAGAACAGCAGCTGCCAGGGCCGGGCTTGCTCTCTGTCACCACCACCACAAACCCTGCTCACCCCAGAGGGATCAGGCAGTCTGTCCTGAACCGTTACGCAAAGGCACAGCTTTCGCAGACCCACCAGTGCTCAGAACCCGCCATCCCAGAGCTCTGGACTCTTTTTCTTCCCACTGCTTTAGTGCAGGAGGCCCTCTTCATTGCACATCAAGTCGAAACCAGTTTTCTAGCAGGCAGACTGTCCCATGATCAAGCCCATGATAACGGACAGGTAACCTCTCTGAGGCATGCAGAGGCTAAGAGCCTCACCCACGGTCACACAGCTAAAAGATGCTACAGCCAAAGAGAGGTGCGATTCTGAGTTAAAGGTGCGCGGCACTGTAGGAATCAACACAGAAGCAAAACGGAAAACTCTCATGCCGTACAGCATGGGGACGGACCTTCGTACCCTGATAATGTGCATAAGTGCGTTAGCATGAAAACTGAAGCCTAGAAGTGTGTACATTCTTATGTTTGGGCACAGAGGGCCCAGGGCGCCAGACCAGCCCTCACCTCGGTCTGGGCATTGACAGTGCACTTTTCTGGCAGTTCAAGTCGGGAGGCCAAAGGCCCAGCCTTCGGGGGAAGTGCGTGATGAGGAGTGACACTCAGCTGGCATCCCCAGGCTGGCCCAGGCCTCGGCCAGCACTGAGTTACACAGGCAGGTGGGCAGTGGGGGCAGGGGGGCTTTTTGGCCCCACTGCTGGTGTGTTGGGAGTCCGTGGCCCAGTGCCCCGCACCCTTCCTGGACTCCCCACTTTAGCTGCAAAGTGAGGGAGAGAAAAGACGGAGAGAGGAGGCTAGGAGGGCAGGTGGCGCTGGCAGAGTTAGCAGAACCACAGACCCAGCCTCTCCTCACCCCTCTTCCTCCCCAGGAACGCCTGCTCCAGCAGATGGCCGAGCAGGGAGGGTGGAAAACCCCCCGCAAAAGGCCCCTGCCCAGCTCCAGGGGTGAGAGTGGGGGGCCTCCCACCTGAGCCCCAGGCGGGAGGCCCCCCACTGATGCCCCTGGCTCTGGGAGAGCCCAGGGGCAGCGATGAGCGGCCCATTCCCTTTGAGGGGTGGGCTTCCAAAGGAGTAGGAGTAGGGGCAGGACCCTCAGCCAAGACCCCTGCCCCATGCCAGCCCCTCACCGCATGGGGCAGGGAGGGTGAGTGGCAGCAGGGAGGCAGAATCTGGGCCGCTATGGAGGGCTCCTCACAGCCAGAGGTCTGCAAGGACCCCCACCCCAGACTGCAGCTGCAGCGTTCAGAACCAGGCCCAGAGAGACCCGGCAGGACCAGGCGCTGCAGAGCGTCAGCTCCACCACGTTCTGGGTGGGCAAGCGGTCTGACCCTTGGGTGCCTGTATTCTCATCTGATGCCTAGCCCTCCCTCACTGGACAGGCTGCAAGATGCCGGCGGGGCTGGGCCCCGGCACAAGCTGTGACGACTCTTATCTGGAAGAGCCCCTCCAGCTGGCACCCTGGGTGCAGGTGCGGCCCTGGAAACCCTCAGGTTTGCACACGCGTGTGCGCACACGCGCCCGCATCCCCTGGACCACATGAAGCCCTCCCCGGGCCAAGAGCAACACACCGAGGTTGCTAAATGACTCACCAGCCCTGGCTGGGACGCGTTTCCTGGAACAAGTCACCACAGGTAGGGCTGGGGAGCCTCCCGAGTCTGGTAGAGATGAGGGGGTGCAGGTCCCAGCGTGCCCGGCCACACCCC
Source organism: Antilocapra americana (assembly GCA_007570785.1). Taxonomy (NCBI): domain Eukaryota; kingdom Metazoa; phylum Chordata; class Mammalia; order Artiodactyla; family Antilocapridae; genus Antilocapra; species Antilocapra americana. The sequence continues at coordinate 4,485,818 of ML662452.1, forward strand.
GACGGGATCCCGCAGCAGGAGTGGGCGGGGGACCCCAAGCTACAGCCCCGTGGGCCTGAGTTCCAACCCCAGCACTGACCTCAAATGCCTCATCCCCCCTCCAAGCCTTGCCACTAAAGGAAGACACTGGTGCCAGCCACAAAGGGGCAGCTGTGCAGGGTACAGAAAAAGACTGCAAGGTACAGAGACGAAGGGCCCGGCAGGCCCCACTGTTAGGGTGCCTGCTGCAGACAGCAGGAGCCAGGGCCTCTGTCCTTCCTCCTCCATGGCGCTTCTGAGCCATCGGTGGGCAGAGCACTGTGTGACTGGGGGGCTCCTGGTCACCCTGCAATAGTCACCATGACTTGAGAGAGAGGAGGACCAAGGAAGCAGCTCCTGACTTCACTGTCAGTGGAAGGCACCAGGGAACGCATCTGTCTGGAGAGGGGGCAATCCCAGAGGGCTTCTCAGAGGAGGTGACATTAACTTGGGCTCTAAAGGATCAGTAAGACTTCTGAGACCATGAACTCTGATGCCACCATCCAGCTGCTACTGGCTTTGGGCCAGTCCCTCACCTGGAGGCAAGCAGGTAAGCAGCACATAACAGTTTTTCCACTAGTATAAGGGGCACAAGGACCCTTCCTTTTGCATAGGAAGGAGCAGTGTGGGAGGGAGAGGCCTTGGCCAGCTGTGGGCTCACTGCCCCTCCCACTGTGCCCCGCCCTTCTGGTCGGCTGGAGGCTGACTTGTGCCCTGGGATGGTGAACCCCACCTGAATTCTGGAAATGGCCCTGAGCCTCATATGCGGGAGGAAGGGACAGGAGCTGTTTCTAATCAGCAGGGGAACGCCAGACAGACCGTGCTCGGGCAAACAGCAGGCACTTACTAAACGGTGGGTGAGGGGGCGGGCAGCCATGGCACCACTGCTCAGGGCACACGGGGGCACCCAGGGGAGGGTCTGTGATGCCCGAGCCACAGGCCAGCCCCCCACCAGCCAGCCAGACGCCGCTTCCTGTCTGCAGAAGCCAGCCGTGCCCTTTGAACTCCCGCTTCCGGTGCCCCTCTCCCGGCTCCAGGGTCTGGGAGGGGGTTGGGGGGTGGGGATACTCACGTTCCCAAGCGCGGGGAGCCCGGAGGAGCCCAGCCACTTCCGCAGGGCCTGCGAGAGGGCCCCGTGGTCCCGCTCAGCCTGGAGCACGCGGGCCTCCAGGAAGGAGACGTGGTGTCTGACCATCTTGATAAAGGCCTGTCGGGGGGGGCAGAGAGACGAGACGCCACGGCTGCCTCCCTCGGCCGCCAGCAGCCTCTGCCTCCCACCTCCCTCTCACCCAGACCACAGGCGCCAGGCTCTGGGAGACCGCAGGCTCGCTGGTGCCTTGCCGGGAGCACCTTCAGAAACCCTGACGGTGACAGTGATGCCCCCTCTGGGGGACCCGGCCTGGCCGAGCCTCCACTCCTCTCCTCTCCTCTCCTCTCCTCTCCTCTCCCCGTAGTGACCCTCCGTTTAGACTATTTTACAGAGGACAGAAACCAATGGTCAGAGAGGTCGGACCACCTGCCCAAAGTCACACAGCCAGGCAGCGGCAGAGACGGGACACAGGCTGCACAACCTTCTTTATGAAAAATGAAGTTTTTAGAAATTGGTCTCTTGATCTTCTTGCTCACGCCACGCAGCTTGCGGGCTCTTAGTTCCCCAAACAGAGATTAAACCTGTGCCCCTGGCAGCAGAAGCGTGGAGTCCTAACCCCTGGGCCACCAGGGAATTCCCAGAAATTGCTCGGTTTAATATTTGATGGGTATTGGGGAGTCTCAAACTCAGAAACTGCCAAGGGGCAAGCAGGTGACAAGCGAGTGAAATATGAAATAGGCTGAGAATGGGCTGGGTGAGCTGGAAGACCAGGTCCCTGGCCCCTGGGGGTCACTCAGCTTGCGGCTCTACTGCAAAACCTCCAATATCGAGAAGAGAAAAGACAAGGCTGGGGTCAGACCTGCTGGACTAGAATCCAGGTCTACCACTCACTGCTCATATGCCTCTTGCCAGGTTACTTCATTTCTGTTGCCCCCAGTTTTATTATCTGTGAAACAGGAATCAACAGTATCAACCCTGCTCAGCAGTTTAGTGCCCAGGCCATATTAAAAGCTCAGTTAATGCCAGATAACATCATTTAAAAAGAAAAAACAGGACATTCAGATTTCATGAAAAATGTCTAGCTTTTAACAATGTTGGCAATAAATAGGCTGCGCAGGCCCACTGTTTGCGACTTCTGATGTGCCTGGGTGCTGGGTGCACATGCGTCAGCATCTGTACCTGTGTGTGATGTGTGTACGTGCGTGTGTGTGCGTGCACATGTGTGTTGTGTGTGCGCATGTGTGCACATGTGTATGTGTTGTGTGCACGTGTCTGCACATGTCACATGTGTGTGCACTGCTCATACACCCGGGAAGGCCGCCAAAGGTGGCAACTCCACGTCCATCTCAGACGTCCTCCCCTCTGTGGGCCTCTCTGTTCCGAAAGGAAAATGCAGGTTTTCCTGCACCAGGAAGAGGCAGGAGACCCTCTCAGCACCGGGCCCCACGGGGGAGCCTCCATTCCGCAGATGGGAGGCCCAGGCCGACCCACCCAGCAAGGCCCAGCACCAGCTCTGCCCTCCCCCTGTGCCCCACCCAGGCGTCCCTCTGGTTCCTTGAAAAGTCCAGCCTCTCTCTCCTTGGGGCCTTTGCAGCAGCTCTCCCCATGCCCAGGCACCTCTCTATTTTCCAAGAGGTAAACCCTGCTTGTCTCCCAGGCCCTGGGTCCGCCGTGCCCTCCACAGAGGGGCCTTTCCCGACCACCTAGGCTAACACGGCCCCGCCGCAGAGCTGCCTAGTCCCCGTCTTCTTAGCTCTCCTCTCCCTCTCAACTTCCTGTCTGCCGGTCCAGGGTCCATCTCCTTCCAGAATGTGAGTTCTGGAAGGGCAGGTGTTGAGTCAGTGACGTTCATGAGGCCACACCAGGGCCTGGCCAGCTGGATGGCGGAGGCAGGAATGCATGGATGGAGGCGTGCACATGAGAATGAAGGCGCACGTGAATAATGCATGCATGTACAAATGCATATATGCATGGATGCACACACAGGAGTGAACGCACACGTGCAAGAGTAAATGAATAAATGAATGACTGCATCCTTAGCAAAAAGACATTGGACGAACCCAGGACGGCAGTGCTGTGGTGTGGCTGCTTCCCTGTGGTCCTGGCAAGGGCAGAGCTGAAAGGCTCTGAATAAGGCATATCGTGTGTGTGTGTGTGTGTGTGTGTGTGCGTGTGTGTGCGTGTGCGCGCGCACACGTGCGCTGGCTGGAGGGGGAGATGAGGAGCCCCGAGCCGGGCCGCTTCCCCAGGCTGCTTCCCCTGGCCTCACCGGCTGGCACATCTGCTATAAAACACAGAAGAAAGTCCTGCAGTCCCTCCCTGCAGCCGATTCCAATTTTACGCTCCCTGCGTTAATGCCGCTGTGGTGGGGAGTGTGAGGGACGCTGAGGAATGTGCGCTCACGAGGTCTGATCCGCCTCCAAAGCGCCTGCCAGGGAGGGCAGGCCGGCCAGGCTGCGGCCAGGGAGAGGCCGAACCTGGCCAGGAACGCTGATGTGGGGAGCGGGCGACCCCGACAGGCATCCACACACAGAGGGGAAGAGAGGGCACAGACGGAGGCGGCTGGGGACGGGGACCACCCTTGGGAGGAGAGGTGGCTTCCACAGAATTGTCTCTACAGTAGAAAGAAATCACTTTGATGATCAGAAGGAGGGAAGGAAGGGAAGGAGGAGGGGCAGGGAGAGAGAGAAGGGACAGTCACGTGGTCTTCTCATCCAGGTGTGAGTTCCGATGTGCCCGAGTCCTTGAGACAAAGGCCCCCGACTGGGAGCAGGCCCAGGTCCAGCCAGGGTGCCAGCGCCCGGCACCGAGGAGCAGTCAGGAGCAGACGTCTGTAATCCCGGCCCTAGCACTCCCCACCTGTGTGACCCTGGGCAGATCACTTCTCTTCCCTGTGCCTCAACCGCCCTACAGAACTGGACCAACACCAGGCCCTGCTCTGCTCTGAAGGGGAAGCAAGTTCTTTCATCTGAAGCACTTCATCTGTGAGTCCCTGGCTCACAGCAGTTGCTCAGTAATTTAGTTTCTTCTGGCCTGAGCAGTCACCCCCAGCAGGTCACAGTGATAAGGGAGCAGAGCGGTCCTGGGCTCCTGGGAGCCCCCAGCTGGCTGGGCAGAGTGATGAGCAGGCTCTCAGCCTGCGGGCACCACCGCAGTGACAACCTGTCCTCCCCGAGCCCCCACAGGATGCCAGGGGCTGGCCTCACACCCTCAGCTGACACACCCCACCTAGAGGAGGAAGCAGACGGTGGGAGGGGAGTGAGCGACCTGCGGCGCCGATTCAGGCCATCCTGGTGGCCAGGCGGATTACACTCCGTGCTCCCAGTGCAGTGGGCACAGCTCTGATCCCTGGTCGAGGCACTAAGGCTCCGCGTGTGCACTCAAAAAAGTAACCCCAAACAAAAACAGTCTCCAAGGGGCAGATCTGAGGACTCCATCTGCCTCAGGGCAACGCTGGGTTCTGATCAGGTCCTGCGTCTTAGGTCGCACGTAGCTCAGCAGGAAATACGGAGTCTCCCATTTGCCTTGAAATCCATGATCCTCTTAGACCAACGCAGTTTTTCTTCTTTTTAACTAGGGCCCAGTTGCAGAGAAATCTCTCTCTGCTCTAAGGAAAACAGCAGCCCAGGGGGCTGGCAGGAGGCAAATGCCACTGGGCCTCAATGGTGTTGGACTCTAGGTCAGCGTGGGGACTGCGGCAGCCTTAAGAGTCACACCTCATGGGAGGGGGTAGCTGCTTCCCAGCTCCAGCTGTTCCCAGAGGACAAGGAGGAGTGGCTTGGGGCTGGTCTCATCTCTGGGCACCCAGGGCAGCCCTGGACCCTGCTGGCATCTCCCAGGCTCCTGCGGCCCAACTTCTCCAGCCCTGCTCTGGTCATCACTGCCCTCACCCCTGTAACCTGGCCATCCTGGATCCTTTTGGTTGCTTCTGATGGATCCCTCTGATCCATCGGCTCCTTGCTGCCTGGAGCTTCTGCCCCGGCTCTGCCGCCCTCCCGCCCCTCCCACCCAACACAGCTCCTCCCACTCACCCTCCAGGGCCTGTAGCGTCCACTCCTCGGTCACTACTGCCCTCCAGAGCACGTGCCTCTGAAGTCACCCTCGGTGAATGTGGGCAGCAGAGCAATGACCCCACCCAAAGGTCCCCAGCCTCATTCCCAGAGCCTGGGAACATCTCGCTTTCCATGGCCAAAGGGACTTGGCAAGTGTGAAAAAGGTCCTGAGCTGGGGAGGCTGTCCTGGTAATCACGGGGGCCCTCGTAAGAGGCAATCAGGAGGACAGAGGAGGACAGAGCCTGCAAGATGCTGTGCAGGGCTCTGAAGATGGAGGTCGGTGCCACGAGCTGGGAGATGCGAGCTGGCAAAGGCCAGGACGGGAATTCTCCCCCAGAGGGAGCCGGCCCTGCTGCCTCCTGCTGCCACGGTTCAGACGGCTGACCTCTGGAGCTGTAAGACGCTTAACTCATGCTGTTTTGAGCTGCTGCGTGTGTGAGAACTTGTTGCAGCAGCTCTGGGAAACACGACGGCCACACTCTGCTGCTGTTTCTCCTGGCGGGAACCACAACCTTGAACTCCGTCCTTCGCACTGTGAGGGCCCACGGTGGCATCTAGTAGGTCCTCGGTAAGTGTCAGAAGACTGAATGCTAAGGGAAAAAATGGGGCTCGAGCGGCGGGGCAGCCCAGAAAGGCAAGAACCAGGGCTGCACATCTGTGCATTTTTCTGTCCTCCTTCAAACGTGTGGAATAAAATTCAAATGAATCAGCTATTCCAAGGGCAAAGTTTTAATTATATTCCTGCCTCCTTCTCTGCTGACAAGAATGTTAATTCCCTGTGAACTCCAGGGCTGGGCTCCCTTCCTGGGCAGACTGGAGGGGCTCACGTCCCCTCGGTCCAGGCCGCCACCGCTACACTGCAGGCTCTTCCAGCCTCCCGGTCTTTCACTGTGCAAGGAGCCAGGAGCCCGACCCAAGGGCCCCAGTCTGAGGAAAAGCCTGGGCTCTCGTGGATGTGAACTGAAGCCCCAGCTTCATGGAATCCGCTGTGTGATCCCTGGGAAGGGGCTGACCTCTCAGAACTCGTGCTCCTCTGGGAGATGGGAAGGGGAGGGTGCAGAATCGCAGTGCAGCCACGAGCAAATGAGAAACCCTGCACCTCAGCCCGGTGCCCAGACAGACAAAAGGCAGGTGAACTAAGTCAGCAGTGAGGCAATAGGGCGGGGTGGGGACGGTGGTGAAATACAGAGCACGGGCCCGTCTGAGGGGAAGCTGCGCCAGTTCTACCAGAATGCAGCCTAGGGGTTGGAAAGGTTCAGTTTCCCAATCTGGGTCATCTTCACGTGGGGGTTTACGCGTGCGTGCTCAGTCGCTCAGTCCTGTCTGACTCTTTGCAACCCCACAGACTGTAGCCCGCCAGGCTCCTCTGTCCATAGGATTCTCCAGGCAAGGGTACTGGAGTGGGTTGCCATGCCCTCTGCCAGGGGATCTTCACAACCCAGGGATCGAACCTGCGTCTCTTGTGACTCTTGCACTGCAGGCAGATTCTTTACTGCTGAGCCACTGAGGAAGCCCCCATGGGGGTTGATATGTATTAAAATTCACTGAATTGTACACGTACGATGCCTAACTTTATTTATACCTTAAAAAGTAAACAGATCAAACTATCTAAAGAAGTATGGGCCCAGAGTTCTGAGAATTGATAAATTTCCAAAAGCCGCTTAGTCTCTTGAGGTCCAGTGGACCTAACGGACTCCACACTTTCACAACCATGGCTCAGGTTCAATCCCTGGTCGGGGAACTAAGCGCTCACAGGCTGTGTGGCATGGCCAAAAATAAATAACAAAAAGCAGCTTCAAATTCAGATTTTTATAGAAAGCACCCCAATTTGAAAATGAGATTCTTTCTATAAATTCATATTTGTTACATTTAAAAAATACCATGTAGGCCCCTTTTTGCCACCCACCCCCTCCACTGGGTCTAAGGCCTAACACTATCAATGCCAGATCACCTTCTTGGGAGCGAGGACGGAAGAGCCAGAACAAGTCCACAGACTCACAAAGAAAGATAATTACCCGGACTCACCTCTAGCTGGTCCACTTTGGCGTAGATGCCACGCATTTCCACCACCTTGGCCTTAAGGAGTGGGATGTTTTCTTCCAATATCTGTGAGGTGTCGCTCCTGATCTGCAGGGAACAGGACAGCTCGTGAGGCCCTCTGCCCCGGCCCCTGCTTCTGCCTGCTCTGGGGGTGGCCAGGCTCCGTAGAGACCTCGCCAGTGGCTGAGACAGCGAGTGCCATCCTGCCCAGGGACAGGCCCAGGAATGACCCAGAGACCCATGTGGGCACCGATGTCACTGCCCCTGGGGACTCAGACCCAACCAGGTATGATTTACCAAGCTACAAATTAATTGGGCTTCCCTGGTGGCTCAGATAGTAAAGAATCTGCCTGCAATACAGGAGACTTAGGTTCGATCCCTGGGTTGAGAAGATCCCCTGGAGAAGGGAATTAATTGTCCCCTGCAAACATCCAAAACAGCACCAGCTTCAAACTAAGTATCTTTATTTTATTAACCACTGAACTGGACCAAATGGAAAGAATCAAAATCTCTCCCCTAAATTGAAGTTGAGCAAAGTAAAGTTTTTGTTCCATTGAAAGTAATACTGGAGTGGGTTGCCATTCCCTTTTCCAGGGGATCTTCCTGACCCAGGGATCAAACTCAGGTCCCCTGCATTACAGGCAGACTCTTTAGGGTCTGAGCCACTGGGGACGCCCTAATGAGAAGAGTTACTAAGAATCATTAACAGTGATCACCGCAAATCTCATCACCATGGTTATCATTATCATCATCACATGTGCAGCCACTACGCGGCGTATTCTTGCACATCATGCATCTCACTTAAGTTTGTTCTGCTTGGAAGGACCCCAAAAGTGACCGTGAAGTTTGGGAAGTTGTATCTTTTTCTTGATTGCTGAGATCAGACACTTACGCCTCCATTTTCCTTCAGAGTAAAGAGGACCAAGCCTAATCCTTAAATGTGTGTGTGTATGTGTATGTGTGAAAAAGAGAGAGAGAGAGACAATTTCCATGTTACCAGGTCCTTATCACTCAGAGAGGCAGTATACATGTGACTCTCAGGTGCTAAGGAGCCTCCAGATCCCCTGGAGGAAGCCTAATGCTGACTCCCAGGCCCTTCCAAGTCTGGTCCAGCCTGTGTGGGGTCAGCTGGCAACCTGTTTTCGGCCAAGCCCCCAGCCTATACTGGAGCTCCCGCGGGCACCTGCATTGGTTAGCTGGGGCAGGGAGAAGTGCTCAGTGTCCTCCCTTGTCCCCCAGGCGGAATGTCTGGAGAAGCCTATGCCTCAACAAGGCTAGTTCAGTTCAGTTCAGTCGCTTACTCGTGTCCGACTCTATGCAACTCCATGGACTGCAGCACATCAGGCTTCCCTGTCCATCACCAACTCCTGGAGCTTACTCAAAACTCATGTCCATTGAGTTGGTGATGCCATCCAACCATCTCATACTCTGTCATCCCCTTCTCCTGTCCTCAAGCTTTCCCAGCATCAGAGTCATTTCCAATGAGCTGGCTCTTTGCATCAGGTGGCCAAAGTATTGGACCTTCAGCTCAGCATCAGTCCTTCCAATGAATATTTAGGACTGATCTCCTTTAGGATGGACTGGTTGGTTGGATCTCCTTGCAGTCCAAGGGGCTCTCAAGAGTCTTCTCCAACACCACAGTCCAAAGCACTCAGCTTTCTTTATGCTCCAACTCTCACATCCACACATGACTACTGGAAAAACCATAGCTTTGACTAGATGGACTTTTGTCAGCAAACAAGGCTAACCTCAGGAGAAACTGCTCAGATACAATGAAGAACAGGAAACTCGTGGCAATCGGGAGCACCGGGATCAAAGGCAGATCTTTTTTTTCCTGCTGATTTCTAAAGAGGGGAAACACGTGAGCATCAGGAGGGACTGGTCCTAGCAACCCATGGGGTGAAGGGAACGTGGCAGAGAGGAGATTCAGGGACCATTCCCTGCCTTCCTCCAGATCTGCAGGAACTGGAGGGTCAAGGGTCTGTAGGCAGAGCAGGAAGGCCCCTCTCTGCAGAGGCCTCTCCACTGGCTGAGAATGAAGACAGCAGGAGACTGTCCACTCCTGCCCGGAAGGCAGCCTGCAGGTCCTTGAGGGGAAAACAGAGGGCGTCTGAAACAACCCCAAGCCTTCCCCTGGGCTCCCCAGTAAGCTGGGAACCAAAAGGCAAAAACCAGAGAGGGCGGGACACCAACAGCCAAGGGCACTCATCACATGCCAGGATCAGACACTGTGGGGCAGGAACTGTTTGCTCTTCAACCTCATTGCAGAGGTGACGAAACTGAGAAAAACCACATCATCTGGGAAAAGTCACAAAGCTGCAAAGTGGGAGACGGTGGATTCTCTGGGTCTGAGGCCACCTGCTAATACCAGAGGTCTGCAGATGTGTTCCAGCAGGCCCACATAGAGCCAGTCCATGTCATGCTTAAAGCCCCAGAAGTACAACCAAGCTAGGTGCCAAGATCTAAAGTTACAGGCATTCCCCTTAGAAACTCAGATTTCTAGCTTCTTGTGAAAAACCAGAGGCCCCAGCCACATTGAGCCCATGTTCCACGTGGCAACCATCAGCTGAGCTGGGTGACAATGGCCTCCTTGGGTTAACCACAGTCTCCACCACTCCCTAAAGTCTCCCCAACATGGCAGCCATGGCCACGCCCTATACTATTTCATCTTCTAGGGCAGTGGAAGGAAAGGAACACATTTCTTTTCTTACATCCAACTCACTTCACATCATCACATCACAGACATGTGAGTTCGTGCTTGTGCCTACTGCTCAGAAGAACAAAGATGGCAGGGAAGAATCAGTGCTTTCCGAGCCTCTGCTGGGATGAACCTCCAGCCAGGATTATAGACCTGGGAGCCTGTCATCTCCACTCCCTGGAGCTGGTCTCTGGAGCCCAGAAGTCTGGGCAACGGATGCAGGGGGTTATCACAGAGCAAATGTGGCTGTCCTGGACGACGCAGGGCCCAGAAAGGAGAGCCAAATGCACTTGACCTAAGAACACATGCCAATGCCAAATGCAACTGCTGGGCCGAGGCCAACAGAAGTTTTCTCCACTTACGTGAGAGAGGGGAGGGTCCGCTCCCTGCCAGAAGGTGGGCCCAAAGCCACTGGGGTATTGGAGGGCCCAGACAAGCTGCCCAAGCCCCCGAGGGCACTGAGCTGAGCAGCCTCACAAATCTAGTTTCTGTGGATAAACCCATGGGGGGCATGACCCTCTGGTGCTTTGAAACTCACGACGCGGATGACCTTAGTAGCTACTATTCATGGGTCACTTAAGACATAGTAGGCACTGTGCTAAGCAATTATTGAGTGCAAATGATATGCAGTAGAGAGCCCAGGCCTTAGCCAACAGCTTGATTAACTAGCACATGTGTTCACATCTGTGGAACCAGACCAATGCATGGAACACCCCTTGCTCTATAAGACTCTCTAGCCTCCTCCCAGCCATGACCACCCTCCCAAAGCTAACCGCTATCTGACTTCCATCACAAGGACTGGCTTTGCCTGTTTTTCAGGCTACGGAGCTCCACTCAGGAAGTACTCCTGTGTCCGGCTTCAACAGCACGTCTGTGAGAAGCGCCCATGTTGTTGTACATGGCTGGTCATTCTCTTCCATGGCTGTGCATCCCAGCGGATGAATAAACAACAGCTTACTTACTCAATTCTTTTTATTTTCCAGCAATGCCACAAGGCTTGTGGGATCCTAGTTCCCTGACCAGAGATTAAACCCAAGTCCTTGGCAGTGAGAGCACGGAGTCCTAACCTCTGGACTGCCAGGGAATTCCCTATTTACCGGATTCTTCTGGTGACCGGGGCTTCCCTGATGGCTCAGTGGTAAAGAATCCACCTGCCAGTGCAGGACACGTGGGTTCCATCCCTGGGTCAGGAAGATCCCCTGGAGAAGGAAATGGCAACCCGCTCCTGTATTCTTGCCTGGAAAATTGCACGGATAGAGTATCTGTGGGCTACAGTCTATAGCGTCACAAGAGACTCAAACGACTGAACAACTGCTGACAGATACTTGGGATGTTTCCAGTTTGGAGTATGATGGACAAAGCTGCCGTGAACATTTATCTGCAAGTCTCCGAACTCCTGTTTCCACTTTTCTTGGGTTTTATCTAGGATGAGAGCCGCCAGGATGCAGTCTGCGTCCGACTTGACAAGCAACGCCTACGTGTTTCATGTGACCCTCCCTTCGCGTGTTTCCACCGGCCAAGGAAGGGGAGTTTCAGCTTCCCCACACCCTCATCCCCACAGGCTACTGTCCTGCATTCTGGTCACTCTGGTGGGTGTAAAGGGCACAACCCTGCCTTGATAGCTCTTTGGAGATGGGTACCATTTGCAGTGGATGAAAGATGGCCACACATTCCTTCCATGAAGAAGTGGGGCCCTTTCCCTTCAGATATGGGTAGGCTATGTGGCTTCTTTGAACAATAAGATACAACAGAAGTGACTCTGTGTCAATGGCCATACCCGAGGCTTCAGAGACTTCTACGTTCTGTTTGTCAGAATGCTGGCTCTGGGAGGCCAGACTGCCATGCTGTGAGAAAGTCCAAGTAGCCATGGAGAGAGGCTGTACGGAAGAGACTTAGGCCAACTAGTTCCCGGCCACCCGCCCCTCCCAGCCGAGACACCAGATAAGTGAGGGAAGGAGCCACCCTAGACGCCCTCACCCCAGCAGGTGCTCAGACCAACCATACCCTCTGTGCCCTGTCCTGGCCCACATGATAAACTGGTGGTTGTTTCACATCACTAAGTTTGGGGCAGTTTGATGTTGCCATAGATGCATAGAACCAACCACCATCTCCATTTTACAGAGGAGAAAATCAAGGCACACAGAGGTGACATATTGTGAACAAGGCCTCACGCTGGGAAGAATCAGAGGTTGGGGTGATGGCAAGAGGCATTATATCCAAGGTCAGAACAAGTCATGAGCAGACAGTGTGAATGCTGGTTACTCAACAGTGATCCGGGACACACTGGCAGAGGACTTAATACAACAGACTGGAAGCTGGACTCTCATTTCCAGTAGCCTGATTTCATCAGAAATGAAGTATTTCTCTCTGGACTGTGCACCAGGGAGCCCAGCCACTCTGGGACCTCTAACCTGATCGGTTTTCACAAAGGCCAAAGCAGAGGACAGTGCTCCGTGCTGTGACATCACCTGCTTCCCACAGGTCCCCACTCGGCTGTAGCTTGGATCAGAAGAAAAAAGGAGGTCCCAACCCAGCACCACTAGCTGGACAGATCTCTCTCTGTACCGTGGAGTCCACGACACCTGAGCACAGACACACCGGATAAGCTAACCATCAGCTGGTGGGACTGAGAGGATTTTTATAATCTAAATGGCATCAGCGCAGAGCCTCATCATAGGGACTGCAAAATTAAAAAAAAAAAACAAAACGCCTCCGAGGGGCCACAAAGGCGTCATACTAGGTGTGTTCTGTTCTGATGTAGACAGACATGCTCATTTGCATAAGAGCACACGGAAATAGTCTTCACTTTCAAAGAAGTACACTCTCTTCCATTTCTTAAAACACAGGACTCCCTTGGTCTGTTTGCTATGTGCCTGCTTTCAGTAGGGCCCGAAGTACAGAGAAATTTTCTCTACCACAAAAGACACACACAGGATGGATGCCGCTGGCAGGTGGCAGGGGAGTCACGGAGGCTCCCATGGGGATGGTGACGAGCTGCAGAGCACGCGTGCTCTCCCCGGGGGGTGGACACTACCCGGCTCCAGCTGATGCTGGCCAGGTGAGGAAAAGCACCCAAAGGGTGAGGGGATGCGAGGGGAAGACCGATCTTTGCTTTTCCAAGAGAAGCTGGAAATCCAGATTTCTTTTTTTTTTTTTGCATGACATTCTATAAATGTCAGCCGTTTAGTTCTCTTTTCTTTTTTCCCAGAAGCATCCAACATGTCTGCAGGCAGGACTGGGCCCACAGGTCATCCTGTGACCTGTGTTTAAAATCTTTGCATCGATGCATCTCTAGACTTTGAGCTCAGAACGGACCTTCTCCATGCTGCCTGCAACCTTGGGCCTCCTGGCAACACAAACACAGGCTTCGGGAAGCCGGGACGCTTTTAAGGCTGGTAAGGCCTGGGCCCCTCTCTGTCTACCCAAGCGGGCTTCTGTCCAGAGCTCTCATCATGGGTGGAGAGTGGGTCTCTCTTCACAGGAAGATGAGCTGGGATTTCCCAGGATCACCCGTACCTGCCACCTTCCCAATCCCCCTGCTGCAGGGGCCCACATTGGTCCCACTGCGCCCAGCAGACCGGTCCCTCTGCCTGGATGCCTGCCATCCCCACCCCCCACTCCCAGCAACCGAACTCTTCCCGTTCCTCTTTCAAACCCCAAATTAATCACCACCTGTTCTGCAAAGCCTCCCCAATTTTCCAGGCAGAATTTAACACCTCTGCTCCTCATATATATATATATTTTTTTTTTAAAGCAAACTGAGTCTTGGGATTATGTGCCTGGTTCCTTCTAGAACCTCTTTCCCTTTACAAAGCCTCCTCTTTGCACCTGGTACACACCTCCAGGCCAGCGCTGATACACAGACCGGTTTCCCCGGCAACCTAGGGGATCAGAGGGACAGGGGGTGGGGGGATGGAGACAGATCTGTCTCTTTGCATTCTGAGGCTCTTCAAGGGACCAGTCCGAGAAGGCGCACAGTGTTCCGATGGAGAGAGGGCTTCTCGGGCTGCTCCAAGTCAGCCTCCTTACCTGGTCCCCACCTGGACCCACATCTGAACGAAGAAATTGGCTCTCAAGAGAAAAACACACAAAGGCCCTCGTGGGAACGTGTGCCGCCCGTTCCCTGCAGTGTCCCCAGGGGCTGGCACGGGGAGGCGCTCGGACGTCCGCTGAGCGGCCGGGGACCGCGGCGCCCATCGCGGCGGGCTCTGAGGAGAGGCGGGGACACGCGAGGCAGCTCGGGCGCTGGCCGCCGCACCTCACAGCCGCCGGGGAGAGGCAGGCCCGCCCCAACAGGGGGCTCGACCCTGTGGGCCTCCGGGCGGAGGCCTCGGACCCCGGCTGCTGGAGCGCCTTTCTAAGCGTGGGAACTTCCAGAACGTTCTGTCAGGGCTCCTCAGGGCCGTCTACCTGACGGCATCCTGCAGACCCGGGGCGGGCGGAGAGCTCGGCTTCCTGGCGGGGGCACCATCTTCCCCCGGCCGGGAGGGTCCGGCCCCCCACGACCGGGAGGCGGCGCCGGCGCAGCCAGCGCAGGGGGCGGGCAGGCGCGCCGGGCCCGGGGGCGCCTACAGGCCCGAAGCCGTTTCCGGGCCGCCTCCAGCCGGCCTGGCGGGCTGCGCCGGGCGCGGCGGGTCACACAGGCTCGGCGCCCGCCGGCCGCGCGCAGAGGGGCCGAGGGCGCCACCTGGCGGCCCGCGCCGCCGCCCGGAGCGCGCACCGCGGGAGGCGTCACAAGATGGCCGCCCGGGGAGCCTGTGGGGAGCGCGGGGCCGCCGCCTGCTCGCCGGGCCGCCCCAAGAC
>ML662452.1:4505519-4560962 GCA_007570785.1 Antilocapra americana
CGGCCCTCTCCATCGACCCGGCCCTCACCATGTTGGCAGGCCCTCTCTGTGTCGGCAGGCCCTCTCTGTGTCGGCCCGGCCCTCTCCATCGGCCCGGCCCTCTCCATGTCGGCCCAGCCCTCACCATGTCGACCCGGCCCTCTCCATGTCGACCCGGCCCTCTCCATGTCGGCCCGGCACTCACCATGTCGGCCAGGCTGCAAAACTCTTCCAGCCTGAGGAGCAACCCCTCGATGGTCTCCTCCACCTCCTTCGCCTGAAAAGAGAAGATATCCTGGAGATTAGCAAGTGGTTTCCAGGGAGATAAACGCCCTTCATTTTCTTTCTTTTTTTTTTTAAGCAAACTAAATCTTAGGATTATCTGCCCAGTTCCCTCCAGACCTACTTTCCCTTTTCAAAACCTCTCTGGCCTCATTTGAAACCTGGAAGTGCTGGTGGCAGTCTTGATGCCTGTGGATGCCTGTGTTTAACCGCTCTGGTTAAAGCCCTATGCACTTCTCAAGAGAGGAGATAAATACATACTTACAGGAGATAACGAAGTGACCCTTATCCCCGCCCCCCACGGTCCAGATAAGGAAACTGAGGTTCAGAGAAGTAAGGGAACCTGCTCAAGTTCACACAGCAAACAAGCGTGGGGGCCCACGTTCTCAGGTAGGTTTGAGTCCCCAGCCTCAAAGCCTGCTCTTATCAACACTGAAAAATGCCTCCTGAGATACGCCATGGAGAGAAACAGTGAACTGCAAGAGGCAGAATGTAAAACTATCCTCGTATGAAGACCGAGAAATGTACATGTTTCAACAGTGGAATTTCGCCTCATCTCAACTGGAATGACATGTGCGTGCATGCTAAGTCAATTCAGTCATGGCCGACCCTATGGACTGTAGCCTGCCAGGCTCCTCTGTCCGTGGAATAATCCAGGCAAGAATACTGGAGTGGGTTGCCCTTTCCGTCTCCAGGGGACCTTCCTGACCCAGGGATCCAACCCGAGTCTCATTATGTCACCTGCATTGCAGGCGGGTTCTTTACCACTAGAGCCACCTGAGTGCCATGTACCAAACTGCAGATAGGGGGTTAGCCAGTGCAGGAGACACCGGAGATGCAAGTTGGATCCCTGGGTTGGGAAGATCCCTTGGAATAGGAAATGGCAACCCACTCCAGCATTCTCGCCTGGAAAATCCCATGGACAGAGGAGCCTGGTGGGCAACAAAGGAGGAGTCTGTGGGGCTGCAAAGAGTCGGACACCACTGAGCACACACACAAGGAAGCATCCTTCCACTGGGCTTCCCTGGTGGCTCAGTGGTAAAGAACCCACCTGCTAGTGCAGGAGACGTACATTCGATCCCCGGGTTCGGGAAGATCCCCTGGAGAAGGAAATGGCAACCCACACCAGTATTCTTGCCTAGGAAGTCCCTTGGACAGAGGAGCGTGGTGGGCAACAGTCCATGGGGTCACAAAAGAGACACAGCTTAGAGACTAAACAACAACACTTATACTAAAAAAGTATTTGTTGTTTACCTGAAATTCGTATTTTACGGAGGACCCTGTAGTTTATCTGGAGACCCTACTAATAGTGCTTATTTAGCCCTGGGGAGTAGGAACTGGAGACTACAATCTGGCATATGGGAGCTTTGAATGCTTTATGTCATGTGAAGGGTCCAAAACTCAAAAGCTACCAAGACCATGCAGTAAGGCAAATGAATGAAGCAGGCCACTGGGGCTTGAGTGACTCAAGAAGCACTTGCCTAGTTCGAGAGCAGCCAGCCACCCATAGAAATCAGACAACATGAGGACAGGGTTGCCAGAATCTTCCATTTTCAAGAGAAGCCAGAAATTCTAACTTTATAGAAAATGCCCCAATTTTTAAATCGTGGCACATATTTTTTTAAAAAATTATTTTTCCTTTTTAATGCTTCGTGGGTCAAGCAAAACAGAACATGAAGGGTCTGCTTTAATCACGTGTGTAAAGGGCTAGTTTGAACCCTTTTCCCCCTCAAGCATGTCCTATTTTCATGACGAATAAAATACCTGCTTTTTTGTTTTTCCCCGTAATAACCAGGCATCTCAAAAGGAAGTTCACATGGAACATGAAGCACTTTCTCTGACTGACCAGGCCGAACTGTTCTGCTCCAGGGAGGTGTTCCCAGGCATTTCTGGGCAGGCCTGGCACTGCCCCCTCACCCGAAGGCTGCCCTCAGTGCCCACTTGTCCCCAGAGAAATGTTTATGCAGTGCAGGAGCTGCTGCCTGCAGCCTAGGCCGTCGAAACGGCTGCACAAAGAAACCTCTTTCCGGCTGGAGTATAAATAGTACGGAGCTGCAATTTTAAACTCTGGAGCCTGCGTCTCACAGCTGGGACTATTTCTGTGCCTGACTGGGGGAGGCTTGACAGGGGAAGGGGACCACAGTGGAAGGAGGACTGGAAACACACAGGAAGGTCCCCTCCCACCCCCAAAAACAAAAGCGTGGTTTTAAAAAACTGTTCTTAATGCACTAAGGGAGAAAGAAGGAGCCGAGAGGCCACTGAGCTGGGCGGGAGGAGGTTGGTGGTTCCTTCGGATCCAGAGGAAAGCACGAGAGACGGGAGGGGGCCAGATCTGTTATGGAGCACAGTCTAGATGAGTCGTGTCTGACTCTGCGACCCCATGGACTGTAGCCCGCCAGGCTCCTGTGTCCACGGGATTTTCCAGGCAAGAGTACTGGAGTGGGTTGGGGGTCAAACCTGGGTCTCCTGCATTGCAGGCAGATTCTTTACCATCTGAGCCATCAGGAAAGCCCAAAAAGTGAAAGCGTTAGTCGCTCAGTCGGGTCCGACTCTTTGCGATCCTATGGACTGTAGCCTGCCAGGCTCCTCTGTCCATGGGATTCTAGAGTCAAGAGTACTGGAGTGGGTTGCCATTCCCTTCTCCAAGGGATCTTCCCAACCCAGGGATCAAACCCAAGTCTCCTGCATTGCAGGCAGATCCTTTAGTGTCTGAGCCACCAGGGAAACCCCAAGATAATCTACAGCCCCAGTCCAAACACGCCTGGGGAGACGGAACCCTGGAGGGACATGAAGGACCACTGGCTGGGTGGCCTCTTCCCGAGACACACGTGCAGTTCTTTGCTCACAGGAAGAGTTCTGGACCTCTCCGAGCATGTTCAGGAAGGAAGTCAGTCCTGAGCTCCAACCTCATCTTCCCTCTGCCAGCCGTGGGACCTTAACCCAGTGGCTTCCGCTGGGCATCTGGGTTGGCTCACCCAAGACAAGAAGGGCCACGCCCACTTGGCAGGGTTGCTAGGTTAACCTCGTGCTATGGCTGAGTCCTTTAACAGGGTGTGGGCACACAGTGAGTGTGAATAAACGGTAGCTTCATGGATCTCTCTCACTAGATAACAGAAGAAGTGGCAAGTCACTACATAGGAATTACCCCCTTTAATTCTCACAAGAACTCTGTTCTGTAGGTGCCATGATTTCCCCCCTTCTATGAACTGAAAAACAGAGGATCAGGGAGCTTAAGTCACCTGCTCAAGGTCACACAGCTAATAAATACGGAAGCCAGCATCTGACCTCTCTGACTTCAGAAGTTGGTAAGGACCAGGGTGCTCTCTTGGGAGGGGGAAAGTGTGCCCGCCTTACTGCTGCCTGTCAACTACGGTCACCCTCACCCACCACCGCCTCCCCCTGGTACCCAGGGCAGCCACAAAGCAGCAGGAGGGGAGCGGAGAAGTGATCTGCTGACTGCCTAGTCAGCTAAGCGAAGAGCAGGTCCCAGGACAGTCCCAACCAACAGGGGAGGACCAGCCAACCCACCGTGTCCCACAAATCATTCACTGGACAGTTTTCTCCCAGAAAGTGGCCCCAGAAATACGATTCCCGCAGGCTGCAACCCACATGCCTTTTTAACACAGCCCATAAGCAAAACGAATGCCCTCGCCATCCTCTGCAACTCCCCGGACAGAAACTGTCCCACTCTGAGGGGGAGGGAAGCAAGCAGTTCCTCTTTACATGACGTTCAGGGCCTGACTGGTGGGGATGGCAGGTGGGCATTGTTTAATACGTGTGAATTCTGGCATTTACTGCCTTCTCCCACACCCCCTGATTTATCCCAGAGGGCCAAGCCAAGCTTCCCAGCCGGGTGTCTCAAAAACCGAAAAGGGGCTGGCCCTGTCCACCAGCGACTGACGCAAGAAAACGAAAACACGAAAAGACCCTCCACCGTCCGTGGTCTTCTCCAGCTCAGCAAACGGAAACTCCATGGTCCAGGTGCTCAGGCCAAATACCTGGGAGGATCCTCGGCTCACCACTCTGCCCACCCCTCACCCTGTCTGTCCTCTATGCAGACCCTCTCAGGTCTGCCTCCACAGTACACCCCAGACCCAGCCACTCCTCGCCACCACGCTGGTGCAAGGCACCTCCCTTGCTGGGGCCCTTGCAGCAGGCTGGCGCTCACTAGGCTCCTCCTCCTCTTTTGCTCCCCTTCAATCGGTGCCTCAGAGATTCTGTTCAAACCAAAGCCCTCTTCAGCTCAGAATCTCCCGCTCTACCATTCTCAGACACTAGGATGGCCGTGATCACAAAAATGGCAAGTGACAAATTCTGGTGAGGATATGAAGCAACCCTCATCCACTGCTGGTGAGACTGTGAAATTATGCAGCTGTTTTGGAAACAAGCCTGGTGCGCAGACAACCTCCAAAGGTTAAACATAGAGTTATCCTATGACTCAGCAGTGTATATAAAAGAACTGAAAACAGAGGTTCTTATAAAAAAAAAAACTGGTACATTATCCCTAATAGCCCACAAGTAGAAATAACTTGATGTTCGTCAACTGATGGGTGGACAAACAAAATGCAACACATACACCGGAGGGAATACTATTCAGCCATAAAAAGAGCAAAGTTACTCCACACTACGCTGTTGATAATCCTTGAAAATAATCCTTGCATGATGCCTTGTTTGTGAGATGCCCAGAGAAGGCAAATCCACAGAGACAGAGAGGGTGTCAGTGGTTGTCTCCCCCATGGAATTGGTGGTGGTGGGGGGAGCAGGGATAATCGCTAATGGTTATGAGATTTCTTTTTTGGGGGATGGAAATGTTCTGGAATTAGGTTGTGCTGATGTCTGCACAACATAGTGACTATACTAAAGCCCACTGAGTTGTATACTCTAAAATGGTAAATTTTATGTTGCATGGGTTAATATCTTAGCTTTTACTGTATCTTCCACCTTAGTCATCAAACACCTACTGGAGGCCTCCCCAGCCCCACACCATCCCAGCTCTCCACCTCTCTGACCTCATCGCCTACTGCTCACCCCTCACCAACCACGCCAACCACATCCTCACCCCAGGGCCTTGGCACTTGCTGTTCCCGTCACTGGCAAAGCTCAGCTCACACTTCCTTCCAGCCTTCGCCCAAAGCGCCGCTCACACTTCCTTCCAGCCTTCGCCCAAAGCTCAGTTCACACTTCCTTCCAGCCTTCGCCCACATGATTCTCCTTCATGAGGCCTTCCCTGGCCTTGTAGCTCTCCTGCCATGCCCCATCCTGCACCAACCTCTCCCTCTTCAGCCTGTATCACCACTTAACTTACTGCATAGTTTACTTATTTGTTGTCATCTTCCCTCAACAGAATGAAAGCCCCTGGTGAACAGCGCCTTTCATCTCATTTGCCTGTGCGTCCCTAGGGCCTAAAACAATGTCTGGCAGGTAGTAGGTACTTGTGTTTCCGAAGACAGCCTTCCAACCCTCTCCAGGTCTTTTCGCAACATGACCTTGCTCCTCTGCCCACGGGGAGGCAGCCTCATTCCTTTCCTCCCCTGAACTAGCCTGGGACTTGCTTTGATCAATGAAATGTGGAGGCAACACTCTGCTCCACGTTTGACTTCCGAGACTAGAGACCCTGCAGCTTCCGACTCACCCTCTTGGAAGAACAGCAGGCAGTTCTGGTTGTCTGAGAGGCCACAGGGCGAGAGCAGTCCCGGGGAATGAGCGGCCGTGGAGGGGAACCAAGGCGCCCCAGCTGCCAGTGCCAACGGCCCGACACAAGTGAGGCCGTATTGGACCTTCAGCTGCGGCGGCCCCCCAGCTGCCTGCAGCCCCGTGAGGCAGCCCACCCAACGCCACAGGTGAGAATGGCTCAGAGGAGCCCCGCCAACCTGCACAACCATGCACTCTAAAATGGGGGTCGTTTTTATCCACTAAAGTTGGGGGCGCTTTGTTACCTGGCAATCGGTAACCAATACAATGCTCAACGAGTCTGTGTTGCAAGAAAGAGGGGAGGGAGGAGAAAAGAAAAAGGCCAGAGGAAGGAGGAAAAGTGCTCTTTTGGAAGAGGGACGGCCTGAGAACCGTGGCCTCGCTGAGTGGTGCCTGAGTCCCACCCTCCCGTTCCTGCTGCGAGGTCCTAACGACGCCTCTGAGCATCCCCGTGCCTCAGTTTCCCCACGTGAAAAGGTGTGGGTTGGGGGAACTCCTCAGACTTTCTCTGTCTTGAGAGGGAAGCTGAAGAGGGTCTGGTAAGTTCTCTCGCGAGGTTACTCTTGGCATGACGCTCCACCCACACAGGGGAGGGCTGTGACCCACTAGGGTCTCCAGACTCAGAAAAACATGGAAGCCAGGCAGGAAATGAATACTAGGGAAGGAAGCCAAGCTTAAGAAGGTATTTTCCTCACATTGCTTATTTCATTTTCCCACTTTTGACAGGGACTTTTTACTTTTCTCTAAGAAACAGGAGCATCGGCAGGATGATAAATGGCAGCTGATGCTCAGCCAGGAAGACAAGAGGGAGGGGTGCAGACTGTGGCAGGCAGGAGGCTCCTGCCCGCATCTCAAGGGCCGCTGCCGCTGGCTGAGCGGACCGTCCAGCCGGGAATGCACCACACTGGTGTTATTCAAGATGAACAGTGATAGAGGCCTTCGTACACACTCTCCCAATTTGAAAATGTTGAAAACTAACCTAAAAAGTTAAAAAACACTGTGACAGTCAAGCTGCAGGAGATGGTGAAGGACAGGGAAGCCTGGCGCGCTGCAGTTCAGGGCGTCTCAGAGAGTCAGACACGACCTAGCGACTGAACAACGACGATGGCCAGACAGGCCTGCCTGCAGGCTGAGAGTGGCCTTCGCCCTCTGCTTATCACTGTCTTTGAAACACAAACAACCATGAAATGTCCAGAACAGGCAAATCTTCAGAAACGGAAAGTCAATTAGGGGATTCTTGGTGGCATGAGAGTGAAGAGGGACAGGGTTTCTTCTGGGGATAAAAAAAGTGTTTAAAACGGATTGTGGTGGACGGT
This sequence comes from Antilocapra americana, assembly GCA_007570785.1. Classification (NCBI taxonomy): domain Eukaryota; kingdom Metazoa; phylum Chordata; class Mammalia; order Artiodactyla; family Antilocapridae; genus Antilocapra; species Antilocapra americana. The sequence goes on from ML662452.1 coordinate 4,512,788, forward strand.
TGTGCAACCCTGTGAATAAACCAAAAGCAGTGAAATCGCTAAAGCCTCGGACTGTGTGGCTCACAACAAACTGGAAAATTCTGAAAGAGATGGGAATACCAGACCACCTGACCTGCCTCCTGAGAAATCTGTATGCAGGTCAGGAAGCAACAGTTAGAACTGGACCTGGAACAACAGACTGGTTCAAAATTGGGAAAGGAGTACGTCAAGGCTGTATATTGTCACCCTGCTTATTTAACTTACATGCAGAGTACATCATGAGAAACACTGGGCTGGATGAAGCACAAGCTGGAATCAAGATTTCCGGGAGAAATATCAATAACCTCAGATACGAAGATGACACCACCCTTATGGCAGAAAGTGAAGAGAAACTAAAGAGCCTCTTGATGAAAATGAAAGAGCAGAGTGAAAAAGTCGGTTTAAGGCTCAACATTAAAAAAACTAAGATCATGGCATCCGGTCCCATCACTTCATGGCAAATCGATGGGGAAACAATGGAAACAGTGACAGACTATTTTCTTGGGCTCCAAAATCACTGCAGATGGTTAATGCAGCCATGAAATTAAGATGCTTGCTCCTTGGAAGAAAAGCTATGAGAAACCTAGACAGCATGTTAAAAAGCAGAGACGTTACTTGGCCGACAAAAGTCCATCTAGTCAAAGCTATGGTTTTTCCAGTAGTCATGTATGGATGTGAGAGTTGGACTATAAAGAAAGCTGAGTGCCAGAGAATTGATGCTTTTGAACTGTGGTGTTGGAGAAGACTCTTGAGAGTCCCTTGGACAGCAGGGAGATCAAACCAGTCTATCCTAAAGGAAATCAGTCCTGAATATTCATTGGAAGGACTGATGCTAAAGGTCCAATACTTTGGCCACCTGATGTGAAGAACTGACTCATTAGAAAAGACCCTGATGCTGGGAAAGAGTGAGGACGGGAGGAGAAGGGGACGACAGAGGATGAGATGGTTGGATGGCATCATCGACTCGATGGACATGGGTTTGGGTGGACTCCGGGAGTTGGTGATGGACAGGGAGGCCTGGCGTGCTGCTGTCCATGGGATTGCAAAGAGTCAGACACGACTGAGTGACTGAACTGAACTGAATGAGACTGTACACTTTAAATGGGTGAACTGCATGTTATGTGAATTATATCACAATATCACTGCTCACACACACACACATACACTCTCTCTCTCGCTCTCTGGAAAATCCTTCTAGAAAACACAATGTCCACTCAGCCCAGGAACAAGGCCACTGAAGATCTATACCTTTTGTCACAATATTTTTAGAAAAGCCAGATATTAGGATTTTTTATGTGAAAACTCCCACTTTTTTTAGGAATGGTGTCTGCTTAGCATTTTACAAATCAGATCACCAGGCCAACCAGAGAACACCCACATGCACCCAGATCAAGTTTGGGGGGTGGGGTGGGTTCGGCTTTTGCTTGACACTTGGTGCTTCGGCCTGACCTTGCTCCTCTGTCCCCCAGCCAGGCTGCGCCAGGGTCCATGAGTGCAGGATGGGGTGAAAATGAACCCGGCCCAAGGACTGTGAGGCCTGCCCACACCCAGGGCAGGCAAATCAGGAATGTCTCCTCTTCTCCAAAAGCACTCATGGTGGCCCCTTCAGACAACAGTGAAAGTAAAGGTCTTTAGCAGAAGCAGTCTCGTCTCTGTACATAGCTGGATTGATGTCAGAGAGACCCTGGGAGCTGGGGCAAGGCACGAATGAAGGCCTGGAAAGAGCAAAGGAAGGAAATCTTCCTTGTGCTGGAATCTCAAACCAAGAGGGGCCTGGCCCATCAGATGATAATCCACTTCCCAAAGAGGAGACGTGGGAACTCCCTCCTCCCAGGCCCCCAAAGCAGCACAAGTAAGCATTCCCATCCCTGAGGGACCCTTGATCTTGAGGTCTAAATGTCCAGAAGGGCTGACTAGTCTTGCCCTGACCCTGACAAGAAGGTTAATTTGGCAACAGCAACTGAAAAAAATTTTTTTTTAATATTTATTTATTGACCTTTGGCTGCACTGGGCCTTAGCGGTGGCACATGGCTCAGCTGGCCCGCAGCATGTAGGATCTTAGTTCCCTAACCAGGGATCCAACCCAAGTACCTGGCGTAGGAAGGCAGACTCTCCAACACTGGACCACCAAGGATGTTCCCCTTAAATTTTAAAAGCATGTGTTCCTGGACCTTGTAATTCCCCCGCGAGCTGTTTATCCTCCAGACATATCTGCACAAATGTAGAATGATGCAGGTACAGAGATAAATTACCATTCAGACAGACAATGAGATTGTTCAGCAGCTAGAAACACCTGGCCAGCTTGCTGTGCGCTCACATGTAAAGCTAAGACACAGTGAGTGAAGAAAGCATGATGCCGATGGGGGCGGTGGTGGGTGGCCGGGGATGCAGGCGGGCCCCGCAGGCCGAGCACCGGGCAGGGCAGGGCTTCACGCATCGCTCCTCGGTCACAGGGACCTTTGGATTCTGTACCATGTGCACACATGTTTTATTTTTAAACAAAACCTATTTAAAGAGAATCAGCTCCAGGCTTCCCTAGTGGCTCAGTGGTAAAGAATTCACCTGCCAATGCAGGAGTGAAGTGAATCACTCAGTCGTGTCCGACTCTTTGTAGACTATACAGTCCATGGAATGCTCCAGGCCAGAATACTGGAGTGGATAGCTGTTCCCTTCTCCAGGGATCTTCCCAACCCAGGGATCTAACCCAGGTCTCCCACATTGCAGTCGGGTTCTTTACCAGCTGAGCCACCAAGGAACCCTGATCCAGAAAGATCCCACATGCCAAGAAGCAACGAAGCCTGTGTACCATGCCTGCTGAGCCCGTGCTCTGGAGTCTGGGAGCCACAACTGCTGAAGCCCACGCACCCTAGAATCCGTGCTCTGCAACAGAGAAGCCACCGCAATGAGAAGCCTGCATACCACAACCCGAGTGTAGCCCCCGCTCACCACAACCTGTGTGGCAATGGACACCCAGCACAGACAAAAATAAAAAAATAAATAAAATTACTTAAAAATCAAATCAACTCCCATCCACTTAGAGGAACCCACAGGCCGAATGTCCACCATGTTTGCCCCAAGGAATCAATTCAGATCCTGAAATAGTTTAAGAGAACCAGGGGCTCATGTGGACCTTTCAGGGAGCAACTATGTTTTGCAAACCAAAAATTGGGATCTACGGTTGGCCTCACGTACACAGACAAAGTTAACCCCGGACTTCCAGGCCTCCAGGAGGTCATGCTAGTGAGAAAAACTCACCATCTTCTGCACAAGTGGAGGGCTGAAATCGCCCTCCTGCAGACAAGGAGTAGAATCACCAGCGGGTGTCCCGCCTCCTCTCCCACCTGTTCGGAGAGCCCCGTGGGTGGGTGCCCCCCCCTGCACTCTTACTCCCCAGCACCTGGTTCGGGGTCCACACCCAGTACAGGTTCCAGAAACACCTACAGAATGAATAAATGGATTATCGTAGCTAATGCTGCGGATCACTTACTGTGGACCAGACTCCAAGCCAACCATCGCCTGTGCTCACCTCACCCAACCCCACCACTCGGGGGGAAGGGCGGAGGGGGCACAGGGCCGAGATCGGAACCCAGGCCCCATGGCTCCGGAGCTGACCTCCCACCACTCAGCCTGAGCAGGGCAGGGGCGCAGGTGGGGTCGGGGGGCACATATCTGCAAACGATGCTGCTTCAACTGATACGCGAGGAGTCAGTAGCCGGTGCTGCAGACATGACAGCAGGCAGGATTGAAGGGCTTTCTGCCCTCTGTGAGTGGCAGGGAGCCAGCACTCCAGATCTGGGGCAGGTCCCACTTTCAGGGAGGTGAGCTGTTAGCTACCCACCAGGCTGACCATCAGAATCTCCGGAGGGGGCTTACAAGTCCAGATCTCCAGCCCTGGGGTGCCTCCTGGGTGCCCCCAACAGTCAGCAACCATTGGGACTTTCCAACAGACAAATCAGTCTTGGTCACCCTGAGCTTTTCAATCCTGCTGGAAAGCTTTGGGCATTCCAGTGCCCAGGAGGTGCCCAAACCAATGAAATGAGGGCACTGGAGGTGGGAGGCAGACAGCAGTTCTTCTCGTTGTTGGTGGAGATCACAGATGAGGCCAATGTGAGGTGGAGATTGGGGACCATGTCCTACACTAGTGCTCACACCTTGGCCATACTCCACCCCCCACCCCCAGAGACTGACCCATCTTAACCTCTCTTTTATAGGTGCATGAAGTAAATGTTTTTTGCCTTTAAAGTTTTTATTTACACCGCACACGCCTTTGGGCATCTTCTTTGCTCCCCTGGCTCCAGAATGGTGTGTTCAGAGCGGACTCCCGCTGGGATCGTGAGCCGTCCGCTGCGCAGAAGCATCGCTATGTGACCAGCCCGCGTGGGTGGGCACCAGGGTTACTTCCCACCTTTGGGACCCTGTTTCCAAGCTTCTGGGTTGGCGCTGAGAGTCAGCAGACTGGGAGCTTTTAGCTACAGTTCCAAGGTGACTCACCCTCAAAGCCCAGATGTCCTGTGATAAGAGACTGTTCAGATCGGGAATGGGTCCTTCCACTGCTGGGCGGTTCTGCCAGGGGTAACAGGAACTTTCTTCTGAGAAACACTACCCTTCTCCAAGCACCCACTTTGGCCTTGACTCTCACACCCCCGAAGGCTCTGATTCAGGGAGCCCGGCCGGCTCAGCCCACGTCCACCCGGATGTCCACATCTGTGGGCCCCCTGCGGCCACACCACCCCTCCGACTCGTTCTGTCCCTGTACTCAGTCTGCAGATCTGATCCTGTCTTTCTCCTGCTCACACCCAGCTCAGCCCTGGTCTCAGCTTCCATCCATGCCACCCTAGAATCGAATCCCAGACTCCTCCCTTCGACTCCAGGCCCTGGTCTGGCCCTGCCCACTGTCTCCTTGATCACTGAGGTCTCCTGATCACTCGGGCACCTCCTGGGTCATCATCTTCCCTTGCTTCTAGCTGCACACGTGATGCCAGATCTCTGCCTGGTGGTTCCTTCCAGTCCTCCCTGTGTCTCCATCACAGCCCCCTGGTGTCTCCTCCGGGGCATATGCCCCCGATTGCTACCCTGTAGGATCGTTCCTAGTCGGCTCATCTCCTGTGCTTGAGGGCAGGCACTGCACCTATCTCGCTGGCCTTGCCCCTGTGCCCGGCACACTGTCTGGCCCACAGCGGGTCCACCATAAGGATCAGAGGAATAAATTAACCCAGAACTGTATCTCGAGACACGCAGACTGTGCCCTGGAACCCGTCCACAGGGTTCTAATCCGAACATCCGAAGTCTGAAAGCAGAAAGGGGACCAGTAGGTCAAAAGAACAAGACACACGCCAGGGTTCCCAGAGAAACGTGGGGTCTGCAGGTTGGGCACAGTCTCTGCTTCCACAAAGAAGCGGTCTCGTCTACATTTTGTCTTGAGACCCAAGGGCATTTGGGGCTAACTCACGTCTTCCTATTTCAGTCCAGACTCTTGGTTTGGAGAAACAGTTCCCTCTCCTCTCATCATGACTATAGAAAAGTCACGGGTTCAAGCACAAAGGTGAGTGGTAAATGAGATCAGCTTCAGTAGAGATACAATAAGGAGGAGTGGGGACTGTGGCAAACAGGGGACCACCACTAGGAAACAAGGACCGGGGATTTCCAGACCGTCCCTTATTTTAAACAAACAAGATTTTTTCTTTTTCATGAAAATTCTCCATTTAAGCACCCCTATGTGAAAAAAGGATTAAACAACAGCAACAAAGAAGAACCCCCACGTGAAGTGAACCAATCATCTCAGAGTTCTGGGTTCAGCCCCTGGGCCACCAGTTTGCAGCCCAGGACCTCATCCATGGTTAACTCTCCCCTCTCATCTCTGCTCACTCGGGCAGAGCAAGTGTGAGCAAGTGAAGTCCTTTACTATCTTCCAGGCAGGCCATGAGCCCCGACTGCGGGCCACACCTGTCCTGCATCCCAGCACAGGAACCAGTGGGACTCTGTCTTGTCAGGAATGCTCCCTTGGGTGGGCATCAGGACTCAGCCATCCAGGGGGGCCCCCAGGAGGCAAACATCTCTTTCTCTCCCTGCCATCTTGAAGCAGCTTCTGGAGACCCTTCCTGAAACTTGCCCCAAAAGAGGAAGTTCAAGTCAGAAAGAGAGAAAGTAAAGATAGAAAAACCCAAAAGCCCTCGAAAGGGTGAAGTGCTCCCTGGTCAACTGGTCCACACGCAGCCCTTCAGTGGCTCCTCTATCCGGGGAGGCATGCAAAGTCCTCTTTCTGGTCCTCTCACTAGCCCCACCCTGCCCTCAGTGCTCCCCCTTCTACCCGCTGCTCTTCTCCCCTCATGATTACCCTGCTTCATCCCACCCCAGGGCCTCTGCAAGGTCTGTTTCCTCTGCCTCGGACATTTTTCTCCTCCCTCTCAGCCTGGTCAACTCCTATTCGTGCTTCAGAGCACAGCTTAAACTGATGCTGCCTCAGGGAAGCCCTCCCTGACCACTCCCAGACAAAGTGCGGGTCCCTCTGCTGCTCAGCCTCCTGGATCTCTGTGCTCTCTTCCCTGCACATTCCTCAGGGGTTTGGAGAGGCCTTCTGCACCCAAGTCTCCCAGACACTCTCTACCACATCACACATGCTGCATCCTACACGGCATTCATCACCGCGCAGAGGTTTCATGCATTACTCGTTTACTGTCTGGCCGGGGGCACGGGGGGCCCCTGTGTGGTTCACTCCCAGCACAGCAGGGGTTCGAGGTGTTGAAGGACCCACCTGCCTAGGAACTCCAGGACACCCCCAGGACTAGAGTCTGAGACTCTGACCAAGTCATTTAAAAGCCCAAAGTGGCCTCAGGACATGCACTGCTACAGGAGACCCCAGGCACCCAGGCCTGACCCCAGACCAGGCTTCCCTTTCCCAGCTCATTTGCCCATCTCTGCAAACAGCTGCAGCACGGGGACCCGCTAATGAATTAGGCTTTAAGTAGACGCTGCAAGTGACTCCACCAGGGCAGTTTTTGCTTCTTTTGGTAAATAAACCTCAGCAAGAGCTGAGTGCCTTTACTGCCGCGTGGAGCTACGGGGAGTTCGGCTCTTCATTACAGCCCTTGCAAATGAGCATAAGCAGCGCGCGTCTGAGTTAGAGAGAGCCCCGAGTGAGCAAATGAAGTGAGCGCACGCAGATTCTCCTGGAGGCTGTCTCTAATCAAACAAAATGAGGCTGAGCTCCTGGGCACAAGGACATCTTGCTGCTGAGAGAAAGGTAGAGAGAGAACAAGACAGACGCTCAGGTTACGTAAACCCTTAAGCAGGTACACAGCCTAAATGCCCATGCCTGAGGATGTGCTTCAGAAATTACCAGACATCCAAAGGATGCCGCGTATTTGGTGAGGGACTTAGGTTTCACAGTTATGAAGTTGACATAGCAACATCCTAGCCACTGGGTCACTTCCAGGATGCAATGACACAGTCCACGAACAGAGTGCAGAAGCTGCTGGCACACAGTATATGCTCGGAAAATAGGAGGGATTATTAGGTAATGGTAGTCATGTACGGATGTGAGAGTTAAACCATAAAGAAGGCTGAGGGCCAAAGAATTGATGTTTTTGAGCTGGTGCTGGAGAAGACCCTTGAGAGAGTCTCTTGGACAGCAAGGAGACCAAACCAGTCAATCCTAACGGAAATCAACCCTGAATACTAATTGGAAGGACTGATGAAGCTCCAGTATTATGGCCACCTGATGCAAACAGTCAACTCACTGGGAAAGACCCTGACGCTGGGAGAGACTAAAGACGGATGGAAAAGAGGGTGACTAGAGGATGAGATGGTTCGACGGCATCACTGACTCAGTGGACATGAGTTTGAGCAAGCTCGGGGAGATGGCGAGGGGCAGTGAGGCCTGGTGTGCTAGTCTATGGGGCCACAAAGAGCTGGACACGACTTGCCAGCTGAACAACAGCATTATGTAACGGCAGAACACCAGGAAGCTGAAGAATGATGAAGACTTACACGCTCCAGCACAGAAGCCGCCAGCGTCTTATGACTACTGAAAGTGAAAGACACCCCGCGGTGTCCGACTCTTTGCGACACCATGGACTATACAGTCCACGGAATTCTCCAGGCCAGAGTACTGGAGTGGGTAGCCTTTCCCTGCTCCAGGGGATCTTCCAAACCCAGGGATCAAACCCAAGTCTCCTGCATTGCAGGTGGATTCTTTACCAGCTGAGCCACAAAGGAAGCCCGTTATGACTATTAAATGCTTAAAATGTAGCTGGGTCCATACCTAGGTATGTTGTAAGCTTAATATTCCAAGCCTGATGACACCAAGAGAACATTTCATACAAAGATGGGCTCAATAAAGCACAGAAATGGTACAGAAGATATAGAAACAGAAGATATTAAGAAGAGGTGGCAAGAACACACAGAAGAACTGTACAAAAAAAATCTTCATTACCCAGATAATCATGATGGTGTGATCACTCACCTAGAGCCAAACATCCTGGAATGTGAAGTCAAGTGGGCCTTAGGAAGCATCACTACGAACAAAACTAGTGGAGGTGATGGAATTCTAGTTGAGCTATTTCAAATCCTGAAAGATGATGCTGTGAAACTGCTGCATTCAATATGCCAACAAATATGGAAAATTCAGCAGTGGCTACATATTGGAAAAGGTCAGTTTTCATTCCAATCCCAAAGAAAGGCAATGCCGAAAAATGCTCAAACTACTGCACAATTGCACTCATCTCACACGCTAGTAAAGTAATGCTCAAAATTCTCCAAGCCAGGCTTCAGCAATACGTGAACCGTGAACTTCCAGATGTTCAAGCTGGTTTTAGAAAAGGCAGAGGAACCAGAGATCAAATTGCCAACATCCTATAGATCATCGAAAAAGCAAAAGAGTTCCAGAAAAACATCTATTTCTATTTATGCTTTATTGACTATGCCAAAGCCTTTGAATGTGTGAATCACAATAAACTGTGGAAAATTCTGAAAGAAATGGGAATACCAGATCATCTGACCTGTCTCTTGAGAAACCTGTATGCAGGTCAAGAAGCAACAGTTAGAACTGGACATGGAACAACAGACTGGTTCAAAATTGGGAAAGGAGTACGTCAAGGCTGTATATTGTCCCCCTGCTTATTTAACTTATATGCAGAGTACATCATGAGAAATGCTGGGCTGGAAGAAGCACAAGCTGGAATCAAGATTGCTGGGAGAAATATCAATAACCTCAGATATGCAGATGACACCACCCTTATGGCAGAAAGTGAAGAGGAACTAAAAAGCCTCTTGATGAAAGTGAAAGAGGAGAGTGAAGAAGTTGGCTTAAAGCTGAACATTCAGAAAACTAAGATTATGGCATCCGGTCCCATCACTTCATGGCAAATAGATGGGGTAACAGTGGAAGCATTGGCTGACTTTATTTTTCTGGGCTCCAAAATCACCGCAGATAGTGAATGCAGCCATGAAATTAAAAGACGCTTACTCCTTGGAAGGAAAGTTATGACCAACCTAGACAGCATATTAAAAAGCAGAGACATTACTTTGCCAACAAAGGTCCATCTAGTCAAGGCTATGGTTTTCCCAGTAATCATGTATGGATGTGAGAGTTGGATGGTGAAGAAAGCTGAGCACTGAAGAACTGATGCTTTTGAACTGTGGTGTTGGAGAAGACTCTTGAGAGTCCCTTGGACTGCAAGGAGATTCAGCAAGTCCCTCCTAAAGGAGATCAGTCCTGGGTGTTCATTGGAAGGTCTGATGTTGAAGCTGAAACTCCAATACTTTGGCTACCTGATGCGAAGAGCTGACTCACTGGAAAAGACCCTGATGCTGGGAAAGATTGAGGGCCGGAGGAGAAGGGGACAACAGAAGATGAGATGGCTAGATGGCATCACCGACTCGATGGACATGGGTTTGGGTGGACTCCGGAAGTTGGTGATAGACAGGGAGGCCTGGTGTACTGTGATTCATGGGGTCACAAAGAGGCAGACACGACTGAACGACTGAACTGAACTGAACTGATTTTGAAAACTTAGTCCACAGAAGAGAATGTAAAAATCTCATTGAATTCTTTTTACATTGATGACATGCTGAAAGGGCACTTTGGATAGTTATTTTAAATATATTGAAACTTGTGCATCTTAATCCTATAGCATTGTATGTCAATTAGACCTCAATAAAACAGGAAAAAATATATTGACAATCTCACCTGTTTCTTTTCCCTTTTTATATGGTTCCTACAATATTTAAAATGTTTAAAAAATTAAAATTATTGGCTCATATTTGGCTCAAATTATATTTCTATTGGACAGCTCTTACATTCTGACATGGAACTATGTCCATACTATTTTTTAAATTGAGATAGAATTCACATACCATAAAATGTAGCCTTTTAAAGTGTACAATTCTGTGGTTTTCGGTGAATTCACAAAGTTGTGCAACCATAAGTAGTAAATCCAGAAAACTCATAAGCCTGAAAAGAAGCCTTGTGCCTTACTATTAAGTCACTTCCTATTTGGCCATGCTATTTTGAATCAGTTCAGTTCAGTCGCTCAGTCGTGTCCGACTCTTTGCGACCCCATGAACCGCAGCACACCAGGCCTCCCTATCCATCACCAAATCCCAGAGACCACCCAAACCCATGTCCATCGAGTCAGTGACACCATCCAGCCATCTCATCCTCTGTCTTCCCCTTCTCCTCCTGCCCCCAATCCTTCCCAGCATCAGGGTCTTTTCCAATGAGTCAGCTCTTCGCATGAGGTGGCCAAAGTATTGGAGTTTCAGCTTCAACATCAGTCCTTCCAATGGACACCCAGGACTGATCTCCTTTAGGATGGACTGGTTGGATCTCCTTGCAGTCCAAGGGACTCTCAAGAGTCTTCTCTAACACCACAGTTCAAAGGTATCAATTCTTCAGCGCTCAGCCTTTTTCACTGTCCAACTCTCACACCCATACATGGCTACTGGAAAAACCATAGCCTTGACTAGACGAAACTTTGAATAATGGAAAGCAAGTTGCAGAATAGTATTCTAGTATCAAGCAGGTTTTCTGTAAAAACTAATTATGTATAATTATTACCTACATTTGTAAATGCATTTTTAATATGCTTGGCATGATGTACAGCAAACTGTGAAAGATGGTTATCTCTGGGCACCAGAACTGGGGTGAGAGAGAAAGAGAAGGTGCTTCCTCTTTATTTTAAATACTTGTGTACCACTTCTGAGATTTTAAGAGAGAATGGTTGACTTTCTGGCCCGAAATAACTCCGGGTGAACTTGGGTAAATAACTTTTTCATGGCACTGTCAACATACTGGCTTCAGCTGGAAGACAGAGAATCCAGCGTTAGATCTACTTTTTATTCTGTGCTTTTAAAACAGCAAGAACAGCCAGAGATGAGGTATTTTCTCTCCTAGCAATAGAAGCGGACCGAGGCCGGGCGCATCCTCAGATGCAGCCTGCCTGCCTCCTTTGGGAATCTGGCGTCAGCTCAGAGCCGAGCAGGCCGAGAGCGCGGGCAGAGGCGGGCCCCGGTTTCCTAAGGGCATCAGCTCTGAGCGCGCCTCGTCTCTCTGGCATCCCGGCGGAGCCCGGTGGCGGTGGGGTCGGGGAGAGGGGGTGCTCAGATAAGGATGGGAGCGAGTCTGGGCCCTCGAGAGCCGTGTTGGCTGGAGGACGGAGCAGGAGCGACCTGACGCGCATCTCTGGTGACCCTGGGCAGCCACCGCGCCGCCGAGGAGGGGGCCCCCGGGCGCCCCCGGAGCCCCAGCGCCAGGTACGAGAGAAAGCCGGGGGAAGCCGAGGGTCCGGACCCAGCGCTCAGGGCCCCCCCCACCTTATTCGTCCACTCCCCGCCTGGGGCGCGCGGGCCCTAGACCCCCTAACCCCGAGACCCGCCTCCCCCACTTCCAGCCGCGTCCCCTACCTCGGCCCCGGGCTCGGGGGTCAGGAAGACCGCGAGCTCGGGCGCCCCGCCGCGCACGGGCTCCGGCCGATCGGCGTCCACGAGCAGCATCACGAGCGCGCAGGGTCCGGCCGGCGGAGGCTGCCCGGAGCCCGCCGCCGCGTCCCAGCCTCGCAGCCCCGCCCCCGGCCCGCTGCGCGCCCCGCGGCCCGCCCGGCGGAGGCGGGGCTGGAGCGGAGCGCCGGGCCGGGCGGGCAGTGCCGCCTGCTGGCGCGCCGCGCTGCCTGCGCCCGGCCCCGCAGCACTTGGCAAACTGGAGTCTCAAACCCGCCTTCAGACGGCGATCATCCGGGGCGCCGTTACAACTCCCAAGCCCAGGCCACACACAGTCTCTAGGGTTGGAACCTGGGCATCTGCGTGGTTTGATGCTCGCCAGGTGATTCTAACACACGGCTGAGTTTGAGAACCGTGGGTACCGAGTACCCCGTTGCAATGAAATCCGGTGGAGCAGCGTGTCCCAGCTCCCATAGCACTTTAGAGTGGCCCGGGGAGTTTGTTGAAGGAAGGAGAAGGGGACGACAGAGGATGAGACGGTTGGAGGGCATCACCCATTCCATGGACTTGAGTCTGAGCAAGCTCTGGGAGTTGGTGATGGACAGGGAAGCCTGGCGTGCTGCAGTCCATGGGGTCGCCGAGCCTCAGACACGACTGAGCGACTGAACTGAACTGGGGGAGTTTCTGAAAGCCCGGAAGTAAGACCTCACCCCAGGCCTATTCAGCCAGAATCTCTGGAGGTGGAGCTTGGGCATCAGTAGGTTGTAAAGCTCCCCGGATGGTTCCAGCGTGCTTTCAGCATAGAGAACAGCTATCTTAGAGAAGCCTTTCATTTAAAGACCACCCCTCCGCCATCACCCCGACCACCAGGCCTCTCCTAGCACAGCAGCTTGTTTGCGCCTGACTGACAGTCCTAAAAGTTAGGGAAGCTGGGTGTAGCGATCCTCTTCTTGGGGGGGGGGGGCAGATTTTAAAATAAACTCCACAGGGACTCCTAAAGCGCACTAAATTTGACCCCCGACCCCTAAGAGGCTGAAGAGGGTAGGGTCCAAAGTAATGCTAGTAGCTCAGTCACTCAGACGTGTCCGACTCTTCGTGACCCCATGGACTGCAGCACGCCAGGCCTCCCTGTCCATCACCAACTCCTGGAGCTTGCTCAAACTCATGTCTATCGAGTGGGTAATGCCATCCAACCATCTCATCCTCTGTCATCCCCTTCTCCTGCCCTCAATCTTTCCCAGCATCAGGACTCATTTTCAAATGAGTCTGCCCTTTGCATCAGGTGGCCAAAGCATCAATTCTTTGGTGCTCAGCTTTCTTTGTGGTCCACCTCTCACATACATACCTGACGACTGGGAAAACCATAGTTTTGACTAGAGGGACCTGCTAAGTGAGTCAAGTCTTTAAAAATGTAACAAGGTATCCGAAGGTCTAGCAGTCTAATTTTTCCTGTGATTACTTTTCTTTTAACGTGTTAGATTAGTTTTTAAAAATTGGGCTCAGCTTGGGGCTAGAAAAAACTATACAGGACTCCCCTTATCCCCATCCTGTTAAATCTGAATTTGTATTCTATCCAACAAGCTTAGGGCCTGAGCATAGGCTTGGCGTGTCTTTTGGATAATCAATCTTACCCCTTCCACAGCTGTCCACTGCTAATTGCTCTACATCTCCGCCCAAATATCCAGGCTTTCCGGCCAGAGGAATATTCTGGAAAATTCTTGGCCAAGACTTGGGCCTCAGGTGCTAAGGAAGAGGATTTAATAGAAACTCACTGAACCTGCAGTTGGACATTCATTACTGTCCCGAAGCGTCTAGTGCCCAGAGCTCTCTGCATCACAAGACAGCCAGGAGCCCGGTGCTGACCCTCACCCCTGCGCACGGACCGAGGTCCTCCCTCGGAAAAACCCAGGCCTAAGCGCTGCAAACTTCCCCTGATGGAGGAATCTCAAAAACGTAATGCTAAGAAAAAGAGAAGGAAAGGGGCGGGGGGGGGGGGGGAAAGCAAGTCGCAGAAGGCTCTGTAGGGCACGCTGCCATTAACATAAAGTTTTTAAAACACGCGAAACCGCGCTATACATTGTTTATGGATACAGACATACGGAGTAAAAGTGTAAAAGCTGCGCACGGGGTGCTGGGCCACATCCAGGAAGCTGGTGACTCTGGGGTGGGGAGAGGAGACGGGAGGGTACGAGAGGGGTTTCAACTATGTATTCTTCCAATTATGTATTCTTCAATTATTTCGTCCGCTGATGCTTGTTACAGTACTTAGTTTTAAGATGCCCAAAATGACTCATTGGAGGGGGAAAAAAATAGAAAAACCCAAACCTTAGGGTGTTAGCTAAGAACGCTTCTTACCCCGACCCCCTTTTCCTGGAGATGGGACGTCGGGGGACGAGATTTTGGCTCTGCGCGAGCATCCAGGGGACTCCAACCTGGGCCAAGTTGGCTAGCCAGCAGTCATTTTGCTTCCAGTCTCCCCCCCACCCCGCCTCAATGCAATGATGCCTTAGAAACATTTTGCTTCAGATGCAGTTGCCCGGAGCCCCACCCCAGCTTTCGGAGTCGGAGTCTTTGGGGAAAAGGGGCGCTGGGCGGGGGCACTCTTGAAAGCACGGCGGTGGCCTGTGATGCACGCAGGACGTCCCAGGATGGCCCAGGGTGCGTTGGCGGGCTCAGGAGCCCCCAGGGGGCCAGATGAAGGATCTGAAACAAAGAAGACGACCACAAGCAAGTCTCCCCGGCTCCCCGGGGGCGCGCGGGGCGACCCCGGGGCCGGCGGCGCGCCCGCGGCCTGGAATGCAGCCGGCCGGGCCGCACCCTGCCCGAACCAGTCTGAACCAGCCGCGGGGACCGGGCGCGGCGCGCCCGCGAGCTCCCCCTGGCTTCCGAGCCGGCTCCGAGCCGCTGCGGCCTCCGGCCCGCCGGCTGCCTCCCGGCCGGGGCTGCGGGCGCCCTGGCCGCCGGGCCCACGACCCCCAGAGCGCGCCGCCGCCGCAGCGGGCTGGGCCCCGAGGCCCCCCAGCCGCCCACTCCGACCCCCTCTGGCTTCCCCTCCAGCTGCAAAATGGTTGCCTGTCTCTGTCTTTTTCAAGGTCACCTCTGTCCGCTCAGGCCTCAGGCACCCGAAGTTCTAGAGGAGCGTGGTTGCCAGACTCAGCTGGGCGCTGGAAACTCCTGGAGACTTCCGCAAAAATACTGATGCCCAGACCGCTCCCCAGACACTGGGGTTTAATCGGGCAGGGGACCGTGGCCTGGGTTGAGGAGGATGGAAGGATTCCCCAGGTGATTCTATCTGTGCGGCTCCAGCGCTGGTTATCTCTGTGGGCCTGTGAGTCTGCAGCTGCCCGTTTCTAAGGTCCGCTGGCTTCACTGGGAATGTGAAGGCTTCCTGGGGGCCCGACTGTGCTCTGAACTCTTCACACAGATGCTTGCCTTGAATCTCCACCACACCCTGGGAGACAGGGCTGCTCTGCTGATACCCATTTTTGAGATGAAGAAACTGAGACCCGGAGAGGTTCAGTCACTTGCCAGGGATTATAATTAGCTCCAAAGAAATGATTGCTTTCCAATTGTGCTGGAGAAGACTCTTGAGAGTCCCTTGGATAGCAAGCAGGTTAAACCAGTCAGTCATAAAGAACATCAACCCTGAATATGCATTGGAAAGACTAAAGCTGAAGCTCCAATACTTTGGGCCCCTGTTGCAGAGAGGCAACTCCCTGGAAAAGACTCTGACACCGGAAGGATTGAAGGCAAAAAACAAAAGGAAAGGGTGAGATGGTTGGATAGCATCACTGACTCAGTGGACATGAACTTGAGCAACCACTGGGAGGCAATGAGGGACAGGGAAGCCTGGAACGCCACAGTCCGTGGGGTCACAAAGAGTTGGACGCGACTCAGCGACTGAACAACGGCACTCCATATTGATGATTAGTTAATGGAAGAACCCGGTGCTTGCCTGCTGCCCCCATCCTGCCCTCTCCAGCATGACCCTGCTGTTGGTCCTGGTGCTGCCTCCTCTGCCCAGCCTGGCCTGCTGGGAAGGTGGGCAGCTGCCCTGCCCCTGTGCCAGAAGCCCCCCTCTTCACTGCCCTCCCCAGGCACCAGCCAGTAGTCTCCTCCTGTTCTCAGCTCCCCCAGTGAACTTTGGGTTCCACAGTGCAATTCAGACCCCGCCCCCAGCCCTCCCTTGCCAGTGTGTCTACCTACTGCTTTTCTCTCTGGGCCCTAAGATGCCAGTGGGAGCCCGCAGAGCAGAGCTAGGACCCACATGAGGCAAGAGAGACCCCTGAAGGCCAGACTGTTTAGGGGCCTCCTGGTCAGGAGCAGCCCCCAGGTACGAGGGTCTCCTTTTGGGGGGGTGGTGTCCTGGGCATCCCTCCTGCCTCACCTGAGTCCTGGCCCTGCCGTGGAGCCTGACCCTATGGGCTGAATGTGTGTGTCCCGAGTTCATACGTTGAAATCCTAACCCCAAGGTGATGGTCTCCAGAGGTGGGGACTTTGGGAGGTGGGTAGATCATGAGGGTGGAGCCTTTCCCTGCTACAGCGCGCTTACAGAGGTGACCCAGGAAGACCAGGCTGGGGCGTCTAGTCCACAGGAAGATCTGCAGCCATGCCACCTCCACATGGTTGACGCCAAGACGCAGGAGCTCTGGAGGGAGATATATATACACACATAACATATGAAAAGTGAAAGTGTCAGTTGCTCAGTCCTGTCCGACTTTCAGTGACCCCATGGACTATAGCCCACGAGGTTCGTTTATCCATGGAATTCTCCAGGCAAGAATACTGGAATGCGTAGCCATTCTCTTCTCCAGGGCATTTTCCTGGGGGTCGAACCAGGGATTGAACCTGCGACTCCCACATTGCAGGTGGATTCTTCACCCTCTGAGCCACCAGGGAGGCCTCACATAAGCGTGTGTGTGTGTGTGTATGCTTAGGTACACATATGTGTCTATACACACACAATAAGAAAAGAAAAAATCAAAGAGAACGCTCCCCTGCCCTTTCTGCCGTGTAAGGGCACATGGAGAAGTCAGCAGCCTGCCACCTGGCAGCAGGCCTTCACCAGGGCCTGACCCTGCTGGCACCCTGGTCTTGAGCTTTCAGCCTCCTGAGCTGTGAGTAATAAATGCTGTGTATAAGCCATGCAGGCTAAGGTGTTTTGTTATAGCACGGCCCAAACGAAGACATTCACAGGTGTGTTAGATTTGCACATCCCCATGCTTAAATGCTCGACAAACTGTGGAAAATTCTTCAAGAGATGGGAATGCCAGACCACCTTCCCTGCCTCCTGAGAAATCTGTATGCAGGTCAAGAAGAAACAGAACTGGACATGGAACAAAGGACTGGTTCAAAATCGGGAAAGCAGTACGTCAAGGCTGTATACTGTCACCCCGCTCATTTAACTTCTATGCAGAGTGCATCATGAGAAATGCTGAGCTAGATGAAGCACAAGCTGGAATGAAGATTGCCAGGGGGAAATATCAATAACCTCAGATATGCAGATGAAACCACACTTCTGGCAGAAAGCAAAGAAGAACTAAAGAGCCTCTTGATGAAAGTGAAAGAGGAGAGTGAAAAAGCTGGCTTAAAACTCAACATTCAGAAAACTAAGATCATGGCATCCGGTCCCATCACTTCATCGCAAATAGATGGGGAAACAATGGAAACAGTGACAGACTTTATTTTGGGGGCTCCAAATTCACTGCAGATGGTGACTGCAGCCATGAAATTAAAAGACGCTTGCTCCTTGGGAGAAAAGCTATGACCTTTGACAGTCCACACAGACATTCAGCTGTGGCTTCTCTAGATAAGAAAGGAAAGACTAGGAAACCATGGGCCTGCTCTGTGACTCGGCAGTTAATGCGATGCCCCGGTCTGCACACTCTTCCTCACCCGGCCTCAGTCTCTCTCTGACCTCTCGGCCCATGAGGGGCTCTGGGTTCTGCCCCCGGGTCCCCTGCACAGGCCCCATGTCTGTGGGGCTCCACACCAGGGCCCCGTGTGTCCAAGTCAGAGGCCCCAGCTGCCCCGGGGCTCCCCCCACCGCCTGCCTTCCCCCCAGTCTTCAAGGCCTTTCTTCCATGGCCGGTTTTCCAACCCCCAAACAGAGTGGCCCTTGAAGCTCACCTTCTGCTACCTTGTCCCTTCTGCTAAGTTGTAAGGCCGCCACTAGACAGGAAGTTCCCGAGGCAGCGCCCGCGTCAGCCGTTGGGGGATTGCCATAGGAGTCTAGTGACCGCCTTTGCGCATCCAAGTCAGTCCTCAATAAGCATGCTTCTCTGAAATTTGAAGTCACTCTCCTGCTTACTGTCTCTCCTTCCCCACCAGCAAAATGATTTAGAACGCAACCCATCTCGAGAGACTCACAGCGAAAAGCCAGGCTTTAAAAGCATTTTTTTCTAACACAATTTTGAAATGATCTCTCTATAGTAGTAGGAGATAGCGCATCCCATTCTTTCTCTGTAAAAGAAAGCTTCTAATTCTCCCCAGGAATTTGATCCGTTTTTCACTGTGGCTTTTCTTTCCACAACAGAGCTACACAAAGGGTCTTGTAGCTTTGGAGGCAAGAGGCCAAGGGTCAAGGTTCAAAGTGCTCCCTAATCAGTCGTTTGGCTTTCTGGCTAGAGCTGCATGTTTCCTGGGAAGTGAAAGGAGAATCACGGGTTTAGAGAAAAGAGGAGCTTTTTCCTCCTCCAGCTACTGAATTATGAGGCTTCCCTGGTGGCTCAGTGGTTAAAAAAAAATCTGTCTGCCAATGCAGGAGACCAGGAGGGTTCAATCCCTGGGTTGGAAAGATCCTCTGTAGAAGGACATGGCAGCCCGCTCCAGTATTCTTGCCTGGGAAATGCCATGGAGAGAGGAGCCTGGTCGTTACAGTCCATGGGGTCACAAAGAGTCAGACACAGTTTAACAACTGAACAAGTTACTGAAATGAGGGTCCCAGGCTGTTTGTCCTGCCTCCATCTAAACAGGCTCCCAGGAAGGTGTGAAGGGGCAGAGCTCAGTGACCCAGGCATGACCTTAGGGCCTTCTGCAAATTCTCCTGCTGGCCAGCAGCTGCCCTGGGTGTTACAGGCCCACCATTCCTAATGCAAAACCCTGGGGCCAGCGGGTCTCAGAATCAGAGCTCCTGGGTTTTGGAATGCTGATACAGAGCAGGGAGGACACTTGGGGTGACAACTCCAGGGTGAGTGGGCAGCACCCTGTTATCTAGCTTTGTATTTCTCAGCAGAACCTGTCAACCTTCACCTTCCATGAGCTAATTGGAGGTCTCAAATAAATCTCGTGACAGTTCGGCTCAGGTTTTGCTAGTCATCGCATTTCCACCGGCCTGATGGAGAAAAAAGCAAATGGTTTTGTTTCCTGGATTTTAAAAGTACCAATAAAAGGAACTGTGGACTTGATTTTCTGTTTGGCAGCTGGGAAAACGGAGGCTCAGGAGACTGTGACCCAGGCTGATGCACCTAACTGAGTGGAGTTGGGTCTCCAGCCCGTGGCTGTTTCTCTTGTACCACACTGAGATGGATCTGAAGTTAGAAAATGAAGTGCCTGGTGAAACAATACGTGTCAGACTATTTGGGACGTGGGGGTATATTTGTTTTCCTGCTTTAGGAACCTGTGTCTCTTTTCACTAAGGTTCAAAGGCCCTTTGCTGTCCTTGGCGTTACATGGTACAGCACTGTCTACACAGTAGGCCCTCGGCAAATGAGATTCTGCTCCACATGAAGCCTGAGGCATATCAGCAGTGGACAGCAAGCCAGGAGGGGCCTCTGGCTGTAACAGTGAAGTTTAGCAAAGAAAAAGAAGAAGCATTTACTTTTTTGAAGATGATGAGGATATGAGAAGCCTCGTATATAGCATGACACAGAAATTTTGTTAGACTTCTTAAAAAATAATTTTGCTCATTCTTTTTGGCTTTGCTGGGTCTTCATTGCCGCTAGGGCACTTCTCCGGCTGCCGTGAGTAGGCGCCACGCTCTCACTGTGATGCAGGGGCTCCCGTTTTGGTGGCCTCTCTCGGTGCAGCGTGCCGGCTCTTTGCGTGAGGGCCTCAGGAACTGTGGTTGCTGGGCTCTACAGCACGAGCTTAGTTATGGTGCATGGGCTTAGTTGCTCTGCCACATGTGGGATCTTCCCAGACGAGGGATCGAACCAGTGTCCTTTGCATTGCAACGTGGATTCTTAACCACTGGATCACCAGAGAAGCCCAAAGACAGGTTTTTATGTCTCTTGATCAGGGATCAAACCCTTGTCTCCTGCATCGGCAGGCAGATTCTTTACCACTGAGCCACCAGGGAAGCCCGACAGAATTTTTAAATTGATTTTAAATTTCACTTAAAACAGTGAAATAACACAGTTGCTATAAAGCAAAAGAGAATGAGGATGCTTCAACTAAAAACCACAGAATGCAGGACAGAGAGTGAGAAGTGGACAGTCTCTGGGTCCTGGAGGGCCCCTGCCAGGTTCAGAGCATGCCTCTGGGAGGGAGCCGGGCACAGTGGCTCACAGCACAGCCTCTAGAGTCACACGGTCCGCTGCCAGCCACCGAGAAGCTGTGTGATCTTGGTGGAGTTCCATGACTTCTTTGTGCCTGGATATCCTCATCAATCAAGTGGCATGATACAACTTCATGGTTCAGTGAGACAGTCTATGCAAACTGCTCTAAGCACTGGCTGGCATAGAGGAAGTGCTCAATAAATCCTACATTGCAAGTGGAATATCGACAAACTAGAGTGTTTTCCAGGGAGGACAGAGAAAACGGCCAGATAGGTAACACAGCTGATGGTGGCAAGGCTTTGGCCTCCGAGAGCGCCCATCTATTTGCCATGAAGTGATGACCCAATGGACAGTAGGCCACAAGGCTTCTCTGTCTATGGAATTCTCCAGGCAGGAATACTGGAGTAGGTTGCCATTTCCTCCTCCAGGGCATCTTCCCAAGCCAGGGATTGAACCCACATCTCTCACATCACCTGCATTGGCAGGCGGGTCCTTCACCACGAGTGCCACCTGGGAAATCCCACGAACATCAAATCGGTCAGAAACTGACTTTATGTTCAGTTTGTCTCAAAAGTGGTTGTTGCTGTTTAGTTGCTAAGTCGTGTCTGACTCTTTTGCAACCAAATGGACCGTAGCCCACCAGGCTCCTCTATCCATGGGATTTTTACAAGCAAGAATACTGGAGTGGGTTGCCATTTCTTTCTGCAGAATCTTGCTGACCAGGGATCGAACCTGGGTCTCCTGCACTGCAGGTACACCTTTACCACTGAGCCACCGGGAAGCCCTTGCCTTGTGGCCTACTGTCCATTGGGTCATCACTTCATGGCAAATAGATGGGGAAACAATGGAAATAGTGACAGACTTTATTTTCTTGGGCTCTAAAATCACTGCAGATGGTGACCGCAGCCATGAAATTAAAAGACGCTTGCTCCATGGAAGAAAAGTTATGATAAACCTAGACAGCATATTAAAAAGCAGAGACATTACTTTGAGACAAAGGTCTCTTTGGTCAAAGATATGGTTTTTCCAGTGGTCATGTATGGATGTGAGAGTTGGACTGTAAAGAAAGCTGAGCCCCGAAGAATTGATGCTTTTGAACTGTGGTACCGGAGAAGACTCTTGAGAGTTCCTTGGACTGCAAGGAGATCCAACAGTCCATCCTAAAGGAGACCAGTCTTGTATATTTGTTGGAAGGACTGATGCTGAAGCTGAAACTCCAAAACTTTGGCCACCTGATGTGAAAAGCTGACTCATTGGAAAAGATCCTTATGCTGGGAAAGACTGAAGGTAGGAGGAGAAGGGGTGGCAGAGGATGAGATGGTTGGATGGCATCACCGACTTGATGGACATGAGTTTGAGTAGGCTCTGGGACTTGGTGATGGACAGGGAAGCCTGGGGTGCTGCAGTCCATGGGGTCACAAAGATTCGGACACAACTGGGTGACTGAACTGAACTGAATTGAGTGTCCTTCCATTCACTTCGTAGGTGACTCATTTTAAGTAGCAGAAGTGTTCCTATGCCAAGTAGTCCTCTTCCATTTTGGAATAGTAGACCAGTTCCCACTTGGTAATGAGGATCATCTATGCCAGCTAACACCACAATTCCTTCTTTTGCCTGTTGTTCCAGAGGCATGAAAAATCTGATTTTTTAAATAATTGAATATTTATTTATTTATTTTTGGCTGCACTAGGTCCTCACTGCTGCAAGTGGGCTTTCTCTAGCTGGGTGAGCCCGGCTACTCTCCAGCTGGGTACACGAGCCTCTTACTGCGGCGGCGTCTCTCGTAGCCCAGCACCGGCTCTAGAGTGGGTGCCTCCGTGGCTGTGGCTCCCGGGGCCTAGACTGCAGGCTCCGTGGCTGTGGCGCAGGGGTGTAGTTGCTGTGTGGCCTGTGGGATCTTCTCGGATCAGGGGTGGAACTTGTGCCCCCTGCATTGGCACATGGATTCCTACTCACTGAGCCACCAGGGGGACCCCAAATCTGAAGTTCACGAGTGCCAGCTCTAACTCCCAGTTCAGCAGAATCACGGTTGTATTACCCCCTCGTGCTGGGTGGGTCTCCTGCAGAGGCTGGGTGGGGAGGCACAGCTGGGCCTCGCTGCGTGGACAGACGCGGGCAGCGGCAGCTCTGGGCTGTTCTCACTGATGGGAGCCCCTTGGAGGCCACCGTTTTCTTTAGACCATATACTTTTAAGAACTTTATTTGGTTGTTTGAGTCATGTGAATTTATTTTCCATCCGAATAACTGATTTTGTAAAAAGTAAATACTTGAGGAGGAAGAAAAGGATTTGCTCTGTAGACACTAAAATGTATTTTGAAGCTTCAATAATCAGCATGGAAAAGCAGCATGAAACGGCTCCAAAGAAGACAAATAGGGTAACAAGTCAGCGATTTGACCCAAACAAACCCAAGGACATCTAAGAAATCAACAAATGGTAAAAGTGGAATTACAGCTCAATGAAAAGCAGTGTCTTATTCAATACATTATGTGAGAATAATCAATGGATCATTAAAAAAAAAATCAGATCCTTACTTTTGCCTGATGGCCAGATAATTATCAGGTGGATTAAATATTTAAAGGTAAGAAGAGTCATAGAAGAACTTAAGATAAACTTAGAACTTAGGAAGAACATAGGATAAAAGTTGGGTAAACATTTTATAAGTTGTCAGGGAAACTGCTAAAGAAACGAATAAAAGATTTTACCATGGAAATTAATTCTTACAGAATAGATACCAAAGCCAATGATAAACATGCTGCCACTGTCTAGTCCTAAGTCATGTCCAAGTCTTTGTGACCCCATGGACTGCAGCCTGCCAGGCTCCTCTGTCCATGGAATTCTCCAGGCAAGAATACTGGAGTGGGTCGTCACACCGTCCTCCAGGGATTCTTCCCGACCCAGGGATCGAACCCATGTCTCCTGCTTGGCAGGCAATTCTTACTATGATAAAAATATAATCTATAAAACATGTTAAGGAAAGACCAATAACTCACTTTTTATTATTTTTTAGTATTTTTATTTATGTATTTGGTTGCACTGGGTCTTAGTCGTGGCTTACAAGACGTTTAGTTGCAGCTCTTACCTGTGGCAGTGGGTTCTTATTTCCCCAACCAGAGCAAACCCAGATCCCCTGCACTGGAGCATAGCGTCTTATCCTACCTTACCTAGACTACCAAAAAACTCCCTGTTACCTCAGTTTCTAAAGTGTTTTGTAAATGACCCCAATAGAGACGCTAATAAAAGAAGAAATACCAATAAACAATTTTTTAAGTCCTTCAGATTAATAGCCAAAGATATTCAAAGTAAAATAAAGACATGCTTCCCCCCCAACCAAATTAGGAAGAGCATAAAAGTAATAAATCAGGTGTTTTGGAGTGGGAAACAACTCACGCATATCCCTGGTGAGGATGTAAATTAGAACAACCTTTCCAGAAGGAAATGGGATATACTCAGGAACCAATGCCCCCCCCCCCCCCCCCCCAAAAAAAAAAAAAAAAACTGTGTGTTGATCTAATGATTCCTCTTCTAGAAATCTATCCTAAAGAACTAATTGAACGAAGACTAAAAAGATGTATTTACAAAGCCGTTTGCCACAGCACTGTTTGTAATTGTAAAAAAAATAGAAGCAGCAAACGATAGGGAACTGGTTTTATAAAATGAGAGTTCATCTGTATAACGAAGAATGAGGAAGCCGTTATAAATGATGCAGAGCTGTATTGACAAGACAAAGACACTCACAATATATTGTCCTCTTGAAGGAAGCAAACTACCGAATAATTTATATGTATGTAACATCCTATTTCTATTGAAACACACATTAGGTAATAACTATATATTGATGTGCATAGGTACGGAAAACCTTGAGTGGTTATTTCTGAATAGTGCTTTTTTAGGGAAGGGGGTCAGATTTATATATACATATGCTTTTTTATATATATATGCTTTTTTCCCTAAAATTTCTTCTGAAGTCATATATTACTTGACTGGACACACAGCTTCCTTAGCCAGTCTTGCGTATATAATTTCATTCCCTGAAGGCTCAGACAGTAAAGAATGCATCTCCACTGTAGGAGACCTGGGTTCAATCCCTGAGTTGGGAAGATTCCCTGGAGCAGGGAATGGCTACCCACTCCAGTATTCTTGCCTGGAGAATCCCAGGGTCAGGGGAGCCTAGAGGGCTGCAGTCCATCAGGTCACAGAGTCGGACACAACTGAGCTATAATTATATGTGCAAATATATTTTTGTCTTACCCAGATTGTCTCTGAAGCTCTGAGCAAGCTGAGTAAGACCCAGGAATAAATATTAAAAAAAAAAACCAAAAACAAAAAACTTTGCTTCCAATTTTGATTTTTGTTATTGATAAAAAGAACATCTAGGAATGAGTACTTCAACAACAACAACAAAGAATAAAAACAATTAGCCTTAGGAAGAAAACAGTAAAAATAAGCCTAATGTCAGTTTGCCAAGGAGACATGGCGGTTCTGAGAAGTCCTAATTGAGAGCAAACTATTGGGCTGGAAATAAGCTACAGCTCAGGAATAAATTATTCATGGGCCTCTGTTAAATATTTTATCCTTCCTTAACCATTATTTGTCTTTGCAAGGCTAAAAGAGGAGAGGGAAAGAAAACACCCCAAGCATTATCAGTCTTGTCATCTTTCCTCCCTCCTAGAAGTCTTTGACATTCAAGCATAAACTCTGCAAAAGAGGAAAAACTCTAACCATGATTAAAACAAGCAGTTGGTGGGCTGAACTTGAACTTCACGACTTGATTAAGAGACCTCAAGGTGACTTCACCTTCTGTCCCGTTTTTCATCCTTCCAAATCATGAACATTTTGCTCTGCTAAACAGGCTGTTTTAAAAAGCAACATGTGCGAGTTCTTGGCGACGTCCAGGCAGAGGGTTGTGTGTTCCCCTGGCATTCACACAGCTCGGGGACAGGACATCAGGGACATCTGAGGAGCTGTCAGAAGCTGATGTAGCCCATTCAGCCCTTTGCCATTTGGCCAGCTGCCCGGCCACTCGGCCTCCTCTCCTGGCTGTCTCCCTTCCCTGTTTATTTCCTCTCCCTCCCCTGTCGGCTTGGCTGATGGAGGCACACGCCAGCCCCACTGGGCACTGGCCCTGTGAGCACCAGCCAAGGCCCCGTGGGGGCAGAGGGAGGCCGTGGAGGCCAGCTCACCGGAAGAACCCTCATGGGCAGCAACGGAACTGTGACGATTTTATTGCAAAGATTGTACTCTTATTTTCCACAGGGGACTGAAAAATTATGAAGATGGCCATTTTGGGGTGAGATTTGTTTGAAGTTATTTTTCAAGTATTGCCTAGCATTTTGTGGGCTTCCCTGGTGGCTCAGATGGTAAAGAATTATCCTGCCAATGCAGGAGACCCAGGTTTGATCCCTGGCTTGGGAAGATCCCCTGGAGAAGGGAATGGCAACCCATTCCCAGGATTCTTGCCTGGAGAATTCCATGGACAGAGGAGACTGGGGGGCTACAGTCCATGGGTCGCAAAGAGTCAGACATAATTGAGCAGCTAACATTTCTACTTCCGGCATTTTGTATGGTGTTTTGTGCCAGAAGTAAACATTACATAAATGTTATCGATTTTTCAATGTCATTTGTTAAGGGCCATGCCAGCTGGCATGCAAGATCTTAGTTCCCCAACCCAACCAGGGATCGAACCTGTGCCCTTTGCAGTGGAAATGCAGAGTCTTATCTCCTGGACTCCCAGGGAAGTCCCTTTCTATCTTTTTTTTCAGTGCATTAATGTTAATTCCACCTTCCAGCAGACTAGATTGGTGTGTGTGTGTAAATGCATGTACTCAGTTTAAAAATCAACTAGTTAAAAGCTGTGTGTGTGTGTCTGACAGACTCATTCGGTTCGTCTTAAGTCTGAAGTCAAGGGGAGATTCTGTCAGCAACCAAGGACTTCTGCTCAGCCCTGAATGGTGGGGTTTTCCTTTAATTCCAGGGCTTTTCCCTGCAGCTGTGCTCCTAAGTGTATGGTTATGTCACCCCATGATTGTTCAGTTGTTAATATGTTGTGCAGTGTTCAATATGTCGCGCTGTTAAAGCTGTTAGTCCATTTTATCTTCATTTCAAGTATCTGAACATAAGGCTAGCATCCACTTGAATTCCTGGTGAGATTTAAATGCTAATAAAACAGTATACTTACCCTCCACCCTCCAAAAGTTTTCTGTATGTGTGTTTTTAAACCAAGAATCCTTCCCCATGTTTTCCTGCTTTACCAGATAGAGATTCGCATGGACGAAGTCTACATTCTCGGTAATATGCCTGGTGTCGATTGTCCCTCCCGAGAGTGACTGACTGGAGCCCCTTTCTGGTTCCAGATGATTCTGCTGTGGGTCACTGGCCCACCCATGAAGGAACGACGGCCGGGACTGCTGTCCCTGCGCTGTCACCATCACAGCGTCGTCGGAAGGCCCACCTGTAAAGCCCTCTTCTTCAGGGTCCCTTTACCCGTGCTTGCAGGTCACATTTCACCAAGTTAAGGATTCAGCTTCCGAGTCACTGAACATACAGAGGCTTACCTGAATCAATCCGGGCACATGCCTGAGCCAGCGCTGCGGGCCTCTGCGAATGCTGGGGAAAGCCTGCCTTGTGACCGACTGCCCGCCACAGATGTAACGCTCGCGCAGGACAGAGAGCCTCTGCAGGAGAACAGCGCCGTGCTCTCTCACCCCAGTGGAACCTGCTCCAGGTCGGTGGGGAACAATGCCGTGAGCGCTGCTTGCTTGTCGTTTCAGGCGCTGCTGGGGATGGGGTGGCGAAGGAATGCTGTACTGATACCATCTGTGGGCGGGACTGGTCAGATTCTCGCCTTTTCTGTCTTCCCTTTTGCTGGATAGCCCAACACAAAAATCCCGCCCGGAGTTTTCAGAGGCTTGTTTCTGCACGCCTCCAATGATCTCTGTGGGGAGTTACTATACTTGATCAACACTGCAATTCTGGAAAGTCAGATTATACTAATTTAAGGTCGTGGGATCCCTTGCACAGGGGGCTGGAGACCGAAGCTTGCTTTTGCCAAGTGAACAGCCCAGT
The DNA here is from genome assembly GCA_007570785.1 of Antilocapra americana. Classification (NCBI taxonomy): domain Eukaryota; kingdom Metazoa; phylum Chordata; class Mammalia; order Artiodactyla; family Antilocapridae; genus Antilocapra; species Antilocapra americana. The sequence goes on from ML662452.1 coordinate 4,540,301, forward strand.
ATACGCCAGACGAGAAAATGAAGGTTTCTGTACATCTTTTATGAATTTTAGAAGCGTTTATAAGCCGTATTCCTTAAAGCAGTTCTGCTAAGAGTGATACAGATGGATTTCAGAACTTTTCAGACTGTCATGTACACAGAAAGAACCTGGGGAAAGCTTGTTAAAATGTAGACTTCGGGCCCCACCAGCAGAGTCTGTTCCACAGAACAGAGGTGGGGCCTGAGCGTGGGCATCTCTAACCTGCATCCAAGTGATGCTGGAGCTGCTGTCTGGGGACCATGCTGTGGGGTCACACAGTTGGAGGACCGCTTTGGGCCCATCACCGAATCCCTCTGGGCCTCAGCCATCTCCCTGAGGATGGACAGAGCAGCTGATAGTCACTGACGGTCATTAATCCTTGGGTCCCACACCCTCTGCACACACTACCATTCAGTCCTCGTGAGACGGTTTCACGGTGAAGGAGAGCCATCGACGGTCTTCGGCTCCGAGCCTCTGAGACGGCGCCGGCAAACCGGCAGCCTGCAGGCCATCCGGGGCCGGCTGGTCTGTGTGGTCTGTCTCATGAGTTATTTTAAAAATCAGGACGACTCATGGGAAATTCTGGATCTCTGGTATCTTCTTTTCTAAAACATCTATTTTCATGTACTCGGTTGTGCCGGGTCTTGGTGGCCGCAGGCAGGATCTGCAGTTGCTGTGTGTGGGATCTAGTCCCTGACCAGGGATCAAACCCATGTTAGGAGCGTGCAGTCTTTGCTACTGGACCACCAGGGAAGTCCCCCTGACGTCTCCCAAAGTTTGAAGAGCTGGCGACAGTGGGCGCTCACCTACCCAAGCGGTGTGTGCGTCTGTGTATAAAGGGAGCCTCTGGTTTACCAGCCCCACCCACCCTACCCCACTCCGGCCCCTTGGGCATTCCACTTACCCATTGCTCTAAGACCTCAATTCTCTTGTGGTGTCATATTTCAAAAGTAGTCAAATTTGAGCTTTCTGCCATTTCCTCTTTTCTCTTTTCATATCCTGCCATGTGCCTTGCAGGATCTTAGTTCTCTGACCAAGGATGGAACCCAGGGTCCCAACAGTAAGAGCACTGAGTCCTAACCCCTGGACTTCCAGGGGCCCTGAAGTGCCTCTGCCATGACAGACTGAAGCTTCTATTGGGTTCATGTACTCTTTATACATGAGGTTGGTACCTGATTTAGTTATGGTAAATACAGTCCAAATAAACAATAATACCTGAAAATAAAAAAGCAAATGTTGTCAATATTGAGATTTAAACTTTTCTTTCAAATTCAGAACACACCCTTAGACCCCCAAATTTCGTTTCTACTCTTACCATTTTCTCAGAGAGGCCTGCTGTCTGTCCCCATGTACCTTTTGCACTGCACCTAATGCTTTTAACGCTCTTCTTTATGAGAAGCGTGCACCCGAATGCTCATAAACAAAGCTGCAAGTAAGGCACCGTGTTTACTGTCCTTTCACAGGGTCCTGCTTTCATGACTTCTAGAGGAGCCTGGGGGCTACAGTCCATGGGGTCGCAGGGAGTGGGACACGACTGAGCGACTTAGCACACACGCACATCGTTAGACATTCAGTTTCTTGGTTGTACCAGTCACACCTCAGACACCTGTGGCTTAGTGATATAATATCTGTGCTCAAGTTCTAGCCCTGACCGTTCAGCTATGTGAACCAATAAATCTTTTTTTAGTGAAGCAATTGGAGCTGGGTTTACGGAGTTCATAATCCAAAGACTGCAAAGGCGGGAGTCTCCAGTTAGCTCTCCAGAGAACATGACCGCAGGACTTCAGTTTCACTGGGGTGGTTTCTTTCCACTCAGGTCAGTGCCAGAAAAAATCATCACTGGGTCCACAAATGTACTTAAACAAATGGCACTCAAGAACATCCATGCCATTTCACCATTTTCTATCGTTTCCCCAATTAGAAAACAAGTAACTAACATAGATGAATGATCTGAAAACAGATGCCTTTCCTAAGTCCCCGTTGGTGTTTATCAGCGTAAGTGGTAATTAGAATAATGGAAACACACAAGAATAGAAGTTTTGAAAGTGTTTTAACATCAACAATATTGAAATAAAATGACATGATGTGCCTCCTGACATGGTAATATGCAGATATAACATTGCATTTGTAGGATTCTGGCCAAATATTTGAATCTAATTATGAGGAAACAGACAAACTCAAATTGAGGACAGTCTACAAAACAATTTGTTTCTATTTTTTAAAAAACGTCAGAAAGCCGAGCAACTGTTTCGGACTAAAGGAGACCAGAGATGTGATGCGTAAATGCAACACCTGGCTCCCGGTAGAGGATGTCACGGGGGCAACTGTTGAGATGCTAGTACGGCTTCTGTATAATCCATATGACTGTCTCAGTTAGCTCTTTTGAATTTGATAACCGAACTGTGATTGCATAAAGGAATGCATGAGAGAATGTCCTTGTTCTCTCATGCTTGTCTTCAGGGGCTCAGGGGCTCTGATCTCTGCAACCAGTTCTCAGATGCTTCAGGAAAAACAGAGATAAAACAAATGTGGTATGATCTGGGTGAAGGGTATAGGCTGTACTTTTCACACAGCTCTGGTCTACATTTGAAATTATTTCAAAATAGGAAAGCAATCAGGCAATGCAGTGCTTTTTTCCCCACCTGGAAAAAAATAGGCTAGTATTTGCCATGGCAAAATTCTCAACTGGAGAACAAAGTGTTTCAGGAGTGTTTTTCAAAGCCATTATACTACAGTATCGTCAATATGAAGACTCACATTACACTTTACCTGACACACTCAGCTTGTGTCTGCTGTCCCGGCATAACGGCAAATCCGTCCCTCTCAAAAATGTCCCAGTGTCAATTACAGTCACTCTTCTTTTCAGCCACTTTCTTTTTGTTAACAAAGTGAAATATGAATAAGTATGCTTCATGGAAAAAAAGAGCTTTAGCATTTTTTTAAAAAAATGAATGAATTTACGTATTGCTAGTATAATGGAAAAAAATGTTATCTTTACTAACAGTATCTTAAATAACTGTGCTTATCCATCCCTCGGGATTACAGCGAACTAGATAATTATACTGAACTAGAAAAAAAAGATTTCCCATTACACGGAGAACTGAGAGCTTTTTAAAATGGGAAGGCACCTAAATACAGCTTGTAAATAAAATACGAACTCTTAACATTAATTTATAAAATACACATCAAATGTTGTAAAGTAACTAGATGAATACATTAGCTTTTAAATGTCAAGACTTTCCACGTCTGCTTAGGTGCTCCCCAATCTGTTGAGAGCTCAGCTACCAAAGTCACTGACGCACACACGTAACTCTTAAAATTTGGTCACCCACAATTAGACCTTTCATCAGTCTAAAGGATGGGATAATGAGAGCACATGCGATCACTGGTTGCTGCTAACCATTAATTCAAGCACCTCAAGGCAAACAACCGGAAATGGGTTGCCTCTTCCTTGTGCATTTTTCTCCTGGTCTGCACCCATGGATGATGTGTAGGGTTCTACATACATGATGTGGAATGTTTACTTGCGGATCTGCTTTTTTTAAACTGGGGGAAGGAATTGGTTGTCATCCTGCATGTTGGCTGGCAGAGAAGTTAGAGATCAAGTTAGCCAATTACAGGGTGACTAATTTAGAATTAGAAATGGCTCAGGAAGAGGGTGTTTAATTTCAGGCCTCTTACGATGTTCAGTGTAAGTTGAATCCAATCCATATAGGCAATACCTATACCTAGGGTGGTGATAAAAAGTATAACTGAGTGAATCTGAATTTGGAAGAGAAACTTGTCATTTTAGAAACAACTTTTGTCTGATTTCAAATAATAAAACATCTAAGTGATAATTCTGGATGGGTATCATATATAACCTCTCACATTCTCTGAATTTAACTACATTTTAAATGCCCTAACCCTACGCTGGGCCCTCGGCAGTTAAAGTGAGGAGTCCTAACCACTGAAATTCTAGGTGTTGAGCTTTTAAAAGTTAAGAAAGCTAGGATCTTGTTGTAACGTAGCAATTTTCTCCCTTTTCATTTTCTATTTAGGGTGCTTGCTAAATCCTTGTTGGGTGACTTTTCATGTATTTTTGCAAACAAGAAAGCAGCCTTTATACAAGTCTATCTTTATTTGTAAAAAATAATATACAACTAAAGCTAATTTGATTTTTAAAATCAAAGTTCATTTAGTGATAATGTACATTTTATAATAAAATTGTAGTAAAATACTGACATTTGATAGTTTAAACAAAGTATCATTCATGTAAAAATCATGTTGCATGTAAAATTTAATTAGAAAATTCATAGTTCACAAAAGTACATATATTCTGTTGATAGCTCATGAGGACATTATCATAAACTTAAGATACAGAACAAAATTCACAGTTAGCTTGACATTTAGTACTATAAAATTTTAAGGTGAATCCACTGATATTTTTGTTAATAAGGTACACTTGAAACAATTCAGACTACCAATGAATCGACATTTTATTGTATAACCAAGATCTATTGGTTTTACAATATGTCTAGTAATCAATTATTTCACCAATAATTTAAATAAGATATCCAGTTGAAAAGACCACTGACATACACCTTTAGCGGGACAATTAATGTAAAAAGCACTAGCAGCTTTGATTTCCATTTTCATGAATACATACAAGACAGATCTATATTTTTACAGTTAAAAGTTGTTCAAAAAGTCAAGCCCTGAAGTATTTCTTCCCCTAAGAGAACAGTTCTGATGTTAAAACTTTGTTAAAAAAAAAAGAGAGAGAGAGAAGAAGAGAGGTAGTATGTGAAAGTATTTTTACTTAAAATGTTGAACCCCTGCACCGCTTGTAATATAAATGAAATGTAACCTTCTACTTACTAACATTTTGCCATTCAAGAGTTAAATTTGTAAAACTCAACAGAATGTTAAACCTGGAATGCCATTAAGAAGTAGTGGTTAAATAAGTGGAAGAATTTCTATGAATTCAACAAAAAGTATACTGTTACATAACGTTGTGCAGTTAATAGTTTAGTGAGAATATGTTTAGTGGTACAATGCGAACAAAATACGTTGAAGTATTCTGAGTCAAGTGATCTTCATTTAATCAACTTTACTTCATATACTTTTACCACAGAGAGAAAATATCCTTCAAAACGGAGTCATTCGATTCTTCATTGTTTTAATAGCACACTATTGTTATAAGGTATCCATTCTAGCCCTACCATAAAATTAATAAATAACTCTGAGAGAAACATCCGTAAGCCACAGGGAACTCATGTAGTTCATAGTATTCTTAGTCTTTATATACAAGCTACCGTAGTACCTCTGCACCTCCTACAAGGAAAACAGGCAAGGAACGAAGTTAGCAGCCTACTCTTAGCTTGTTCTAAGTGGATGCATCACAAAGTAATAAATAGCCTCTTAACATGAATCGAGATACACTCTACCCGTCAAAGGTGAATACTACATATTTCCATAAAGTGTAGGCAGTGCTCCTACAAACCCCACTAAGGAAAACCCAAAACTTTCATATAAAAAGTGCACAAGGCTGTCCTGTGTATAAAAATCTCTTAGTTTGGGTGTATTTTTTCTTTTTAATGAAAATAATTCACACTACTCAAACACATTTAAAGGGTATAAAGGCAGACCAACAAAATACACACACACACACACACACACACACACACACAGAGGAATGATTTCCAGTGAGATTCGGAATGAGGACAAGGCATGATGGGAGCAAGTCCCCCACATCAGCAGGGTCGACGGAACTTCCTTTCACAACATTTGAGGGGTGCCTGCATGGGATGAGTTTGTAGATGTAGAAGTTATAGGAGGGACAAACGTGATCTGAGCAACTGTTCAGAGTTTCTTAGTTCAGAAACACTGCTTCAGTTGAAGCAGCCCCTAAAAAATAGTTGGTTCGATTTCTTAGAAATTGAGGGGTGGCGGGGGGTGGGGGGGAAGCATTTGGAAAAACTGTTACAGTTAACAACAGAGGAACAACATTTAAAAAGTCAAAATAAAATACGGGGCATATAGGAGCTGAGGTCCCCAAAGTACCGAAAGATAGACTTCTTCACATTAGAAATTAAAAAATATAGTTAAGGGAAAAATTAACCAGGCTCTGCACAGCAGGTTAAATATGCAACCACTTCAAAGGGAAATGATCTAGTCCTTAGGGTGTTTAGTTTTGGGAAATGTGCTCTAACATCCAGTTCTCTATAGACAAAATAGCAAAAGCACATCACTTCAGTAGCAAAGGCCCCTTTGTTTTAGACTTGAATTTACCTCTACCCACCAAAGTTTATATGAATTATCAAACTACTATTTCAATAACATTTTAAGCTTGCGATATATATATGTATTTTTCCATGCCTATCCCAGATCACTTGTTCAGAGGTATATAATGCTTGCAACTAGCCAAATGTACAGAGTCTCCGTGGCATCCTCACTCAGAAGACATTCAGGACGTGATGGTCTCATAGTGTGATGACCGTTCCGTCTTCTTCTAAGAGTTTCTGCTCTGGGGCAGGCGTCTCGAACTCGGCGCGGGCGCCACCTGAAGCCGGCAGGACGCTCACCTCTTCGGCAGGGATGAAGCCATTCTGCCCAGATTCGAAACTGAGCTCCAGCTGCGTGAGCGACTCCAGGCTCTCGGCGCTGGGTGCCGCCCGGGGAATCTGCCGTGGCTCCCCGCCGTCCTCGATGACGAGGTCGTCCTCGTCGCTCTCCTCCTCCCCCGGCTCCAGGCCAGGCTCTGGCGGTGGCGGGCCACTGGGGAGGCTGTTGTCGGTCGACTGGCCGGAGCTGCCCGAAGTCCGACTGTTACGGACGACGTTGTTCCTCTGGTTGGCCGGCCGCACCGTGATGATGAGGTTGCGGCTGTTGGCAATCATCATGTCGGTGACCTGGTCGAGGCTCTTCCCGGAGACCTCGATGCCATTCACCTCCAGGACCTCGTCGTTGACGGCCAGCAGCCCCGTGCTCTGGGCCAGGCCCCCTGGCACGAGCCTGGAGATGAAGATGCCCGGGACCTTCTCCAGGCCGTGCGGGGTCACCCTGACGCTGGCCCCGTCCCGGATGTAGAAGCCCAGCGGCTTCTCCGTGCCGTACTTGTAGAGACGCACCCGGCGGTGTGTCTCCGGGAGGATGTCCACGTCGATGATGGAAGACACGGGTCTGAAGTCCTGGGGCAGGCTAATGACAATGTGCGGCTTTTTTCTGTGGTTGTCGGGCCGCAGCACGCTGGTCAGAACGTTCTTCTTCTTGAGTAGCGTGTCTGTACCAAAGGCACTGTAGTCTGCTTCTTCTGTTTAAACAAATAAAAGACAATTACAGGAATGCTATGAAAATACACGTTTATCTACGGTGGAATCTGTACAGAAAGGGCAACTCAAAACATATTTGGCACAGAAACACAACTCGTTAAGCATTAGCCCGTTTCTATCAGATAAACACCGGAGTGCAGTAGGGAGACAGGCTGTGCCAGGAGGAGCCACTAGGCGGCCGGCTCGGGAAGTCACCGCAGTCACCAAGGGCTGCAGGCCAACGGTCCGATAGGCACGAGCACGTCAACACTAAACATGGCAGATGAAGCCCTGGTAAGCCTCACCCACACTTTCTTGACACCATTTACAAGAAGTTATTTACACTGTATTTTCCCCACATTTGCTCAAAAACTTCTAATTTGCATGTTTATATTTGACTTGATGACATGAAGTCGGACACTTCTGAAGCTCAAATACCTGTTTTAGAGGTTGGGCAGACAGTGTACAGGCAGATCTCTTTTCGTTGTGCCTCACAGATAATTTTTGTTTTTTTATTTTTAAACAAACTGAAGGTCTATGGCAACCCTGCATCGAGCAAGTCTAACAATGCCATTTTTTCAACAGCATCTGTTCACTTCCTGTCTCTGGGTCACATTTTGTTAACTCTTTCAGTATTTCAAACTTGTGATCTTTGATGTCATTATCACAAAAAGATGAAGACTCACTGAAGGCTCAGGTTTGTTTTGTTTTAAGCAAAAAGGTATTTTAAAATGAAGTTTTCTTCTTTAATATAATGCACTTATTTGTGCCAACATTCATGTGACTCGCTCTACTGAGATAATCGCTTTATTGAACCCACAATATATCCAAGGTCTGCCAGTAATTAAGTGCAATGGACAATACACATAAAATCATAATGAAATTAAATGAACATGTATCAAACACAGAATTTTGGTCTTCTGCAAGTACACTCTCCCTCAGTTTTCTGGGGAAATTCTTAATCTTTCATTTTCCCCCTTTTCAAAGAAGCTGAGCTGACAGACAGAACAAACAGGGAGAGGGTTCTGGCAAAGCCGAGCGCTCCTGCCCTGCTTAAGCGCATGGCTTCTCCCGCTCCAAGCAGCTTCTCTCCAAGGACTGTAGGACTCTGTGTGGCCAGTCCAGCTTGTCTTGTATTTTAAGGTTTAAAAAAACCTTCCCATTTTAAAATGCTGCACCCAATTAAATAACAATAACCTGTTTAAGCAAAGTAACACCCGGGAGTGGGGAGTGACTTATTCTTCAAGTCAGTCATTGCTCATTCTGATGTAAACTAGGAAGAACAGGGCACTAAACTTGGAAATCACGCAGCTGGAGGTAGACAGCCTACAAACAACATACCTCATCGGAGGATGAGGAACAAAACTAACAGCAGGCACAAAAGGTGAAACCACGTTTCAAAAATAACTAGAGTGAGGATAAACTAAAAAGAATCTCCAAGGATTAAAAAAATTAGTAAGAATTAAAAAGACAAAAACACCCCCACCACCCCAAGAACTAAAGTCCTAGTTTCGACCAGCGCTACAGACGACAGTAACATCCCCAGCCTGTGTCCGCAACACGGCTCCCATCTCCAGTCTCTTGTCCCCTGACTCACAGCCTCCTTATTGATGACTATTATTACCTTTACTTCACAGGAAATTAAGGGTACAAACAGGAGTACAAGTTGGAGAAGACTCTTGAGAGAGTCCCTTGGATGGACTGCAAGGAGATCCAACCAGTCCATCCTAAAGGAGATTAGTCCTGAATATTCTTTGGAAGGACTGATGCTCAAGCTGAAGCTCCAATACTCTAGCCACGTGATGCGAAGAACTGACTCATTGGAAAAGACCCTGATCCCGGGAAAGACTGAAAGCAGGAGGAGAGGGGGATGACAGAGGATGAGAGGGTTGGATGGCATCACCGACTCAATGGACATGAGTCTGAGTAAGCTCTGGGAATTGGTGACGGACAGCGAAGCCTGGCGTGCTGCAGTCCACAGGTCGCGAAGAGTCGGACACGACTGAGTGAACTGAACTGAAGGGTACAAAATACGTCGCAGACGGAAGTCTGGCCCAGTCTTGTTACTAGCCCTGCAGTGCGCACACTCACTCCACACGGTGAGTGCTAGTGTGCACGGCGTGTCAGAGCCTGGGGAACGTCAGCCACGTTGGCTCGGCGTGCCTGAACACTCCTCAAAAGCCAGTTTCAGAGAAATGTACAAGACCAGGGCTACTTAATTTCTGGGCACTTTTACCACCCGGGGATAATTCTGCTTCATTTATGGAGAAAGTACTTACACTATGTTCTTACAAAGACAGAAGTTTATTTATGATTTGGCTTTTTTGGGAAATGAATCCACTGACAAAACAATCTTTTGGGCAAAATGTGGCCAAAACTCTTATCAACAATCTTCTACTGAATGTGTTCATTCAGAACGTTATGCGTCATTTTATAATCAATTAAGAAAGCTTACACAATTTTTATGTGGGAAATTTCAGACGATACAAACAGAGATCAAAACCAAGTTGCCTACATACCTATTCATGGGAAACTTGACCAAAAGACCCCCAATCTGCATAATTTGGCATCGCCTCCAGACTCTGTTTGAATGCTCTCTGCTAAATTCTCAAAAGCAGTATGCCCCAGTACAAAGGCACTTTTGTTCCCCCATCTAGCTAATCAGTTTCCAGCCACTGGGAAAAGAAATATTTTGGCGCAAAGCCAGGGTGCAGGGTGTCAGGTTTAAAGTGTAAAGGTGAACATATGCAGGGACCAGGGCTGACGCTCCACCTGAGCATGTCTGTCAAAGTACAAAACTCCGAACGGGACGCAGGGCTGGAAACCTGGCTCGTGGCAACCTTTCACTTGCATAAACCCAGGCTGACGCAACAGCACATGATACGGGCTCATGCAGCAACGCCTCACCTACCCCGAGCCTGACAAGCACAGCTCGCCGAAATGGATGAGGATCTCCACTTGGAATGCCGCGGAGCAGCCAGGCTGGATGTCTCACTTCCTTACACACAGAAAGCTCCTGTGCTTTAGTCACCGAGAGGAGCCCTGTAGGCCCTCCCTCTGAGCCTCTTACTATTTAAACATTAATTCCAAAACCCCTGGTTATCTCATTCCTCAGCTCAGAGTCATGAGTCAGGACCGAGGGTCCACTAGCGACTTGCAGGCACAGATACAACAGAAGCCGACAGTGAATATAAAGCAGAGCTGAAAACCAGCAAGTATCTCTATGAATCCCAGAAACGTCCCTGCACAGTGACAACACTGACCCTTCCTGCGAGAGTCATCAGGAAAGTTTAAGACTACGATCCGTTTTGATTCTGCTGAAGACAGGGAAGAATGAAATAGCTTGGGGAACTGTTCTAGTCAAGGGGTGGACAACTTTTTTCTGTAAAGAGCTGTACCTTAAATATTTCAGGGTCCGGTAAGTCACACGGTCTCTGTTGTAAAAGCAGCTGCAGGCAATACAGAAGGGAGTGAGCATGACTGTTTCCATGAAAACTGTTACAAAACAGCCAGCAAGCCCGAGTTTGCCAACATGTGTTCTCATCTAAAATGGTTAAATGAAATAGATGTGGCAGCTTTTTAAAAGGATTAAATGTCACTTGCAGCAGTATTCAAGTTCTGCAGATCCCTTCACTTTCTAATATAAGAAAAATTATCCGCCAGCTACTTAAGAAGCGCCTACTGCTGTGTGGCCAAGCCTTGCGCTCTGCGCCGCAGAGCCAACTCAAACCGCGCGGACGTACTTTGCTTTCAAGGTGTTTACAGACCAACAGAGTCAGCAATTAACCGAGAACCCGAAACCATTATGATTACAGAGGTGCCAAGAGCTGTGAAGTACCCTGAGCTGAGGAATCCTGTCAGTGGGCATACAAGGGCAATGCCCAGCCTTGCTCAGGGAAGTGAGGCTTATGCTGAGACTGGAAAAGAAACCAGCAGCTCATCAGGTAGGAGGGAGGAAGAACTTGCAGGCGCAGGCAGGCGCAGACAGGCAGGACGGGGCCTCTGCAGAAGGCAGGCTGGGAGTGAGGAGGGAGAGCTAGAGCCAAGTCAGCAGACAGGGCCCTGCAGACAGACACTGGCCCCCCGGGCAAGTGGGGAGGGTTCCGGACTTCAGCCTAAGGCCAAAGGGAAGAAAACCCAAGTATTTTCTGGCTGCAAGCTGGAGAAGGGACCTGCGGGGCAAGGTAGGAGGCTATCGCAGGTAATTTAGGACGGTACCTGGCCTGGAGCAGAGGCAATGGAGATTGGGAGATAAGTCTGAAAAATAATTAGAACACAGTTTTAATAGGCTTGGTCACGGACTGTTTGAAAAAAAAAAGTATGTGTCAAAGGTGACACCTAGGTTTCTGACATAAGCAACTGGTGTCATATTCTGAGATGTTTCTCTACAGTTTCTTTTTATTTTACTTAATTTTATTTCTTTTGTTAAACTATTTTTTTTACAACTTACTATTAAAATGTATTTTCCTTAGGCCATTTCTAAATTAAACCTGACTCATTAAAAGATAACCTTAAAACACATCTCCCAAGTCACATATACTGCACAGCAGAGTTCTAAGAAATGGTTTAAGGGCCACCCGGTTCCAGGTATCTGGGCCATAAGGCCATGTCCTAAGGCAGACGAGGCTTAAAGCAAAGCCCTTCTGGCGTCTCCAACATGCTCCTTTGAAGAAACCTGCAACACACACGTGTTTGTCTGACGCACACAGAAGCAGACAGCAGCGACACGGCAAGAAGGGGGTGTAGGGGCCCTGATCGGCTCCAGCGAGAGTCCACGCGCGTCAGTGGGGCTCAGACCTGCCTGACCATCATCAGGATGGCCTGGGAGGCTTTTGAAAAAAATACACGTTTCCCTGGCTGTCCTCCAAACCTACAGGGATGACCTGAGTACTTTCACTGAATTTAAAAAAAAAAAAAATTTATTGGAGTATAGTTGTTTTTCTTTTAAAGGTGCAAACTTTAAATATTGTCTAAGATTGTTTTCCATACAACCACCACCTGTACAGTAAGAGAAGGAACACTATTTTTCCTTCAAATAAATGAAGAAATTCTAAACTCCAACAGGGCAAAGGGGGCTGGCAAAAGACCTGGGAATCTGCTCTGAAAATAACTTCTAAGATATCAGGTGTTTCTGTTTTGATTCTTGCTTCCTTGATAACAGCCCTGGAAACAGTGTCTAGGGTTTTTCCCCTCTAATGATAAATTACTGTAAAACATAAAACTTTTCAAGATATACAACAATGTGACCTCCAAAATCAGGCTATGAAGTGGTTTATGCCTTCAATCGTGAGCTTTCACTTCAAAGAAACCTTATTTGATAGAGTGTACCAGATTTTAACAGGTCACGTGGTTTCAAATGTTAAAACTGTTTTTCCATTGGTCTTCTAAAACCATCACTCCGTGTGTATCAAGGCCAACCCCCTGCCCTGCCGATTCCTAAACTGGAAGCCACAGACCAGAAAGCAGAAAGCGTGTTACCATTAAGCAATAAAATGTAACTATACTTAGTATCATGTTTTACATAAGTTTCGCGACCTTAACATTCATTAAAGATTACCCAGAATCAGTGTTCTACTTAAGCATCTGTCCAGCTTTAAAAGAAAAAAAGGGTCGCTACAAACTACAGGGCACTGCGTAACTCTGTGAGACCACAAGCAGGCTAACGCCACCTAAGGCAGGTGCCTCCAGGTCTCCAGAGGGTGATCTGGCACACCGGGGGGCGGCGCGGGCCCTAGCTGGGGTGGTCAGAAGAGGCCCAGCTGAGAAAGTCACCCACACCGAGACCTGGGGGCAAGGAGGCAGCCGCCAGCTGAGCTGCAGGAAAAGCGCTCCTTACAGAAGGAACAGCACATGGAGGCGGCACAAGCCCACCCAGTCCTGGGGGTGGTCGTGGTTCCGGAGAGACCAGGAAGGGGTGGCTGTGGGGCCCAGATCAGGAAGGGTCTTGCTCTGGATGCCACGGGAGCCACTGGAGAGTTTTCAGTGGGAATGAAACGACTGACTGACTTTGCATTTTTTGTTTAAGTCATATTTGTACTAAATGTAACACTTTGAAAAACAAAAGTCCTCCGCTGAACACACCACCTTTTTCTCAATCAAATTCTGAGGGCTATGAATCCTACCGGACATTTACCTCTACTGCACAGAGAACTTTTTGTTTACTGTGTTTGCTTCAAAAGTCCCTTTTTGAAGAAGGAACTAGCAGAAGATAACCACCCTTCAAAGAGGTTAGGATTAATCCTCTGAGTGTTACAACACCAGTAAGGTAAACATGTGATCTATAATCCACAGCCTATAATCTTTCTAACAAAGGGGATAATCCAACAAGTCTGTCAGATGGCAGTAGTTTAAAAATAGTCATTCTACATGTAAATACACTTCCAAATAGCAACTAAATTTGTAATGAGAATTACAACTGCTAACAAGGAAGGCCGTTTATCCAACAATAATGATTTGAATCGTTCTGTTTAAAATGACTTTAAAATGACGAGTCCCACTCACATGCTTTGCCTTCCCCACTGCTGTTCCTTCTCCAACATTCTGTGCACAGCTTTCTAACAACAAACCCTGGTCTTCGTCTCTGCTAGCTTTTTTGTCTACTCCCCAAAACTTCAACAATCGCTTTCTGCAGACTTTCAACTCTTTGCTCACCATTTCTGATTTCCTACGTGACAAGGCTGAAACTCGCCAGCCAGAGAAGCTTTTCTTCTGGCCTAAGAGGAAACCAGCTTTCTTCCCAAGCCGATCTCCCTTCTACACTGCACCTGTCCTATGGCCTTGTGCCAGCTATCAGGCTTGAGTCCAGGCAGCTCTCTTCTGCTGGGCTTCTCTTCAACTCTCTGACATCTGGGGAGGAGCGTGGTGCCTCCCCTTATCTGCCTCACCTTGTCTCCTGCTGGGGTGGAATCGGGCAGTGTCTCTCAGCTGCCTGCCTCTCACTCAGATTCATCCTCACCAGCCCGGGAGTGTTCCCGAAGTAACATCCTAGCTGTACCACAACTATTTTGTAGACAGTCAAGTGGTACAGACATAAGTTACCCTACCTACCCTTGGAGGTTTACTTTGTTGGTGGACTTCAGCTCCTCCAAACTCAGAAGCAAAGATACACAATCAGTGGAATTTCAGAGCCCTGGGAGTGGTCCAATGCTTATCAACTGATTTGAAATAAAGTTTCGACTTCAAGGATAATCTCGGCCCATTCTCTCAAACTGCTTTCTGGGTTGGTTTACAAACACAGTAAGGCTTTAATTATCCCACCAGTACTAGGCTGGCGGCTGTCATGTTGCCTTTCCAAACCTCCTCATTTTCCAAAGACAAAGGAAGAAACAGCCCTCGTGGCGCCCATCTACAGGCAGATACAGATACACATACATGCAAGAGGCCACAAAGTTAAAAAAAGTTCTTTTTGGACTTGTTAAAGTCAAAATACATTTCAATGCTTGCCATATACAGTGGTTATTTAAAACGTTCTTTTGCAAGACCAATTATCAATGTTTACATTCTTCCAAAATAATGACTTACTAATTTTACAGATAATTAGCTAGCTGTATTTTTTGTGAGGAACACCTCAGAGGAAAGCTAACGTCTGGCGGAGGCCCAGTGCCTGCCACGGCGCTGCACTGAGCTCAGTTAAACCCCCAGCGAAGCTGAGATGGTGGTTCACTCTACAGACAAAGACAGTGCAACCCAGAAGAGCCTTCAAGGTCCTATTAAGTAGTGAGCACAGTATTTCAAAGTTGTGACCGACTCTTGGCGGCCCCATAAACTGCAGCCCTCCAGGCTCCTCTGTCCACGGGATTTTCCAGGCAAGAATACTGGAGTGGGTTGCCATTTCCTTCTCCAAGGGATCTTCCCGACCCAGGGATCCAACTCATGTCACCTTAGTTGCCACCAAAAAAGGAGAATGTTTCTCTGACTCCAAAGCCACAGTCCTCCTACCACGTCTCTCTGAATGGACAAAATCACATTCAATGTGAAGATTCAATATATTCCTAATTTCCATTAAGAAAAAGAATCTAAGGGTTTACAAAGTAATCAAAACTTTCTAAAGTACACTTAATTAAGTGTAAAGATGTTAATTAAACCAATAACATCACAGATGTCTTAACTCACTTGTTAATTTGGTAATAAGATTCACACAAAATGTCTAATTCCTTAAATTTGTGGCAAACTCTGTATATCCTATCAATGAAGAAAATTAACAACTTCTAATTCTTAAACAATTTCTCTGGACGTTGGTACTTACCCTTTTTCTGTATAAAGATCCTAAGCAGTGGGTTGGCCGTTGAAACAGCTTTGTGATAATTGTCATCGTTATTTATAGGTAGTAAATCGCCGTGGATGTCTGCATAGCCTACTAAAACGTCAACATTGGGTATTTTATGAACGTGTTGCAGTAATCCATAAAACTCCTCAAACTTTCCAGGTTTTGATCTTTCCAGTGAAAACCGACGAAATTCAGCTCCAAACTATGAACAAACATATTAATTTTAAAAAAGGTAACAGGACCCAATCTTACAATGCATGACATAGAAAAATTCACAGAGTTTCCTTTAATAAAGAAGACAGTTTCAACCACACAGTTTATAGTCAGAAATCCCACGGAAAGTGAAAGTTGTTCAGTCGTGTCTGACTCTTTTGAGACCCTATGGGCTATACAGTCCATGGGATTTTCCAGGCCACAATACTGGAGTGGGTAGCCTTTCCCTTCTCCAGGGGATCTTCCCAACCCAGGGATCAAACCCAGGTCTCCTGCATTGCAGGTGGATTCTTTACCAGCTGAGCCACCAGGGAAGCCCCTAGAAACCTCATTATTTGGAGATAAAACAGCCCCAGGGAAGGCACAGGAATTGCCTGCTCACTGCGGCATCTCTGAAGGGCATTCCCGCCAAGAGATGCAGGCTCAACTTAATCCCCGGGGTACCCAGGCCTCATTGGGGACTATCCTGCAGAGTGACTCAGCTCAAACAAGCCCTGTCTGGAGTCCAGATCCTGACAACAGTCTTCCCTCCTCACTCAGGCCACAGGATAATAAAGATGTGCCTAAGTCTTTATTTTGACTGTCAGCAAAAAGCATCTAGGTTTCCTCCCCCATAAAAGGAATAACAACTTCATAGGAAGTGGCAGGAATTAACTGCAGCATATGCAAGTAGGACTTTGAACTTCTTGGCATTAAGGTACCATGTGAATGGAGGCATATCACAGAAGAAAGAAGTCTAAAGGTAAGAAGTGTCTTCCCTATGAAAAAAGGCAGTTTTATTAATACATTAAATATATGTCGTACAACTATCCAATTAATGCAAGAGTGTTTATGTGCTTGGCACAGTGCTAGGCCCTAGAGAATGAAAGGCTCAGGCCTGCACCAGAGCTCAGCAATTAGTAGGTAAAGAGAATAATTATGTGAGCAGTATTAAGGAACCACACAAACAGGGAGGTAGGCACTTCCATCACACCCAGAATTCACTTCCACAATCCCGACACTCACCCCTGCTTCCCTACTCTAGAATCCAGATGCCACACGACCTCAGGGGCTCCTATCTGACATGAAGGACTGGCTTCACCCAGCCCATAATAATCAGGGTCTGTGACTTACTATGGAACCTGAGGAAGGTTCATCAGCCTTTCTCAAAAAGTGCCCCAGTCACACAAGTTTGGGAAATGCTATGTAACTATAATCACGCTCTTGGCAATCACTGGGGAGACCAGTTATTAAAGGGGAGGTGAAACCCTGGGGTTGATTAAAACAAAAAACTTTAAAACAAACTGTTTGCCAAATGTGTTTGACCACTGAATTCCTTTTTCCTCTAAGTATTTGTTATTGGATAGTAACACTAGTTGTACTACCCACAGGGCCTTAAACATCATGCAGAGAAAACCCCTACTGGAATCATTTGGTTACAAATGTGTCCATTCACTTCCCCAAGGATCCCATGGGTTCCCTGGATTCACCGCTTTTGTTATGACAAAGAAAACCTGCCTTGCTTATACCCACACTGTTTTGCTAGTTTTCAATTAAAATGAAAACTCACTAAGACCACCTCTTACCTCTAATAAATTAAAAGTTTCCAAAACACATTCCTCAAACGTAAACACTAACATCTGTCAAGAAAATAAGGTGACTCACACCTAAAGCGCTCAAGACGTTTAGTCACACCTTCACGTTTCAAAGTAAATAAAAACTGGGGAACACCCTTCATATCAGAGTCAGTCTTATGATGTTATCAAAAGTCACAGTTTCTCCTCCATTTTCTTTATTCTGGTATCGCAACATCCCAGCGCATTCTGATTCATCCCGGGGTTTTATTACTTCCTCTGGCTAATGGGAGCAACAGCTAATAACTGAGTATTTTAGGGCTGCAATGTTTTTGCTAAAGCTTGTGGATAAAAATTCTTTGCTAGACATTTTTCTTCTCTTGCTTAAATGTTATGATAAAAACAATGGGAAATTGTAAGGCTTCACAGTAGATGTGCCCTTTTGCAAAGTTAGCAGAAAAAAAGAGAAATTGTTATGCCTCTTGCAGCAGAACAGGATTAAGGGAACTTTTTACTACATGAAGAAAAATACAAAAATAGAGATAAAATTATGACCCAATCAACAACTATTAAAACTTTTTTTAAGCTGGTCTGGTTTGGCCTGGTCATGGGGATGGACACCCGTCACTCAGCATCTTTTGGTACAACACTCTAGAAATGTAAACTTGACTTAATATTGGTTCCCCATGAATAATAACCAGGAAATGTACAGCTCAATGACTATTTCAGGTCTTTCATATCTAAGATTGTTGAAGGACATCACCTTGATTATTAAGAGCTCTCTCAACTCTAGAGAAACAGGAAGATAAATGTTACCAAAAAGTTACAGTAAAGAAAAGTCACATGGTAACTGGTATCACAACTATACTTATATTCGCATGATCCATTACTTTATTTGTACCATTTTCCCCTTCCATGAGCAAAGATATGATGTTGAAACTTGCTTTTTATGCAAAAGAAAAAGAAATCCTGAAATGTGGATCTGCATACCAGAGTTGGGGTCACAACCTCTATGTTATCAACTTTGTAAAAAGCTGTGATATCACCACCAAAGCAGTAAAAATGGACATATTGTTTCACCCATCTGTTGAAACATTGTTTAAATGGTGAAGATGTCAAGTGCTTTTATTTAACCCTTTAAAAATTAACGTATAGTTAAAACACAAGGTGTCAGAGAGGCACTAGAAACCGTACCTCCCCGTGCCTATGGATCAGCGGCGATAACACGAGTGGACCCACTTTATGAGAAGCAGGTTCTCAGAATGCCTTGATTCTCTTTAAGATACGGGTCACCAGAAGTGCAGTAGAGCAGGCCAAATATATAATGGGAAGTGTGGGAAAGATTCACAAACCAATTGACAGAAGAGGCGCATGGAAAGCCTGAAATTCTAGTCCCTACATGCTCGAGGTTTCCTAATCTGAAAGATAAATTACCATTTGACTGTATTTATCAGAGAGCCTAGAATCCCTACTCATTTTTCTCCTAAGATAAAAAGTTAAAGACGTGCTGCCAAGATTAGGACCACAAACTGAATTTTAAGATTACACAATATTGTGCTTTTCTTTCTTTTGTGTGTGTATTTTTCTTTTCTTAACCTCAACTCCCACAAACCCAAACTAGATTTATAAGAGAAATGCCATGAGAAGGTTCAACCATTGGGCATGGAACCACTACTACCACTATATGTTAGAGGAAAAACTCTCTACATTTTGTTACCTTAACCCTTAGTTCAAGCATATCGCTTCAATTCGGAATGGCAATTCCATGGAGGACACAGGAGACAGTGTGTTCCTGAAACTGCTCTATTTCTGTTCTTATTAAGCAGAAGGGTTTTTGAAGTAACCTATTCTGATACAAGTTAGGTTGAAAAAAACATTTTAAAATGTTAAAAATGAATGCAGATCTCAGTTATAGCAACTTACAGGACTTTGCTTATCAACTTCAGATAATAAAAACCCTTCTACCCCAGAGGGCCTTCCTTACTCCACTTCACTGACAATCACTCCTTGATGTTGCATTCTCCCTTCTACCCCATCCCCGTAATCTTATACTCAGCAAGGTTTCATTATTTTTGAAGTTGATACGCTTTTCCTTTTCTCTTCCTCTTCCCTGTGTTTTGATCTTCCCAACTCTTATTTTAAATGTTCAGGGGCTCAGCTCAGTATACTCTCTTTAGTATTCCAGAAGGCCTAAAACTTATCTTGTAAGAAGGGCTTTAAGGTTTTGTCATAAAAAGCAGAGCTTGTTGAAGTCAAAACCTTTCTGAGCCCCTGTCTTCTCCGAGAATCAGACTAGATTATCTAAGTCCCTTCTGGCTCTTCAATTCACGAAATGCTTGCTTGAGAATTTTCTTGGGGCTGCTGATCATCTTTAAATTCCAGCTCAAAATCTCCTTCAGAAAGCATTCCCTCACTAATCCCGATACACTGTCCTGCTCAAGGAGCCCTGCAATTTAGGAATTCAGAGGATACCCACACGTAGTCATCAGCAGATGGGCATACCGTTGGTCAAGAGGGAAAACACTTGACCTGAAAGAGTAGCAGGATGGAATGAGAAGGGCATCCAAACTCAAAACTGTGAAGTGCCACTCATACGAAAGGTGACAGTGTTCATTTTACAAGATGCAATGCATACCAAAGTTCGATCTAGAAAAATCCCTAGCAGGAAGCAAAACCTAACTTTTACATCTGGGTGACTTATGGGTGTTTCAAACACTCTTTGCTCACAGGCCAGAAGGCAGAATTCCTCCAAACCTTTCGAACCACGCCGCGCTCGCTCAAAAGCCCCCCACCCTCGGTTTGCCTTGGGCCTGACTCCCATCCTCGGAGGGGAGTGGTTTCTTAAGCAAGAGGATTAAGCGCTCGGCGGGGCTCCCGCTTCACCGGGGGCGGGAGCGGACACAGGCCCCCCATCCTCGGCAAGTTCATCCCCCACGGTCCTCGGCCCCCACGTCCCCGCGCGTGCCCCCCGCGGTCCCAGACACCCGGCCGGCGCCTGGGCGCCCCCGGCCCGGCCCCCGCGGCCCCGGACGCCCGGCCCCCCGCGGCCCCCGGTCCCGGCCCCCCGCGGTCCTGGACGCCCGGTCCCCCCCGGCCCCCGGCCCCGGCCCCCCGCGGTCCTGGACGCCCGGTCCTCCCGCGGCCCCTGGCCCCGGCCCCCCGCGGTCCTGGACGCCCGGTCCCCCCCGGCCCCCGGCCCCGGTCCCCCGCGGTCCTGGACGCCCGGTCCCCCCCGGCCCCCGGCCCCGGCCCCCCGCGGTCCTGGACGCCCGGTCCCCCCCGGCCCCCGGCCCCGGCCCCCCGCGGTCCTGGACGCCCGG